>OZ024831.1:21251608-21254108 GCA_964016985.1 Anodontia alba
AAATGAAATACACATAAGATATTTCTAAATACTTTTATCTTTTAAAATATAATTCTAACCTTTAGCATACTCTAAACTACAGTAGCAGGCGATACGACGGGTTTTTTTGTTTGTTTTGTTTTCTTTGTTGTCCACGGAAATTATGACTTGACTTTTCGTTGTTTCCTTAATCTTAATCTGTGCATGAAAGTTCTTATCTAGCGATTAAGTAAGAAAAAAATAATTACTCCTGAATGTATTGAAATTGAACATGCCTATGGTGCGACATACACAGCGTACTTTCAATGTCACCTTTTGCCAACGAACCACTTTTGCCTGACTGAAATGTTAATGAATAATTTTCTACTAGAAAACTATCACTGGGGATAATACGCGGAAAACACGCCTATTCAAGTATATAGAAAATTTCACCACCAAAAACTGAAAATTTTCATATAAAAAGTTCTGATATTTTTTTCACATTTCTGCTCAAAATATAGATAGTGGATACTCGTTAGAACTCAGCGAGGCGGTTCTAACGAGTACTCACAATATATGTTTTTGAGCAGAAATAAGAAAAATGACGTATACTCCTGTAAACTCCAGTTTTACTGTATAAAAGTGGGGTTTAAGGGGGTCAAAATTATAGGCATGTTTTCGAGATATAATCAAAACGGTTCAATCAATCAGGCATCACGATGGCTTTCTCATAATTTCCCCATCCCTCGCCACCATCATCCTCTTTGGCCCTTTTTACAAAACAGAAGTGTGGGCTTTGGCTGAAGTCTGGATAAATGAAACAACATTTATTGTGTGTGTGTGTGTGTGTGTGTGTGTGTGTGTGTGTGTGTGTGTGTGTAAAACCTCAGAAAAAGTTTATGGAATTGTTATGCTGTTAACCCTTTGAAGACTGGAGACCCCTAAACGGGTATTGGCAAACAGTGCAGACCCAGATCAGACGCCGCAGAACGCGGCGTCTGATCAGGGTCTCCACTGTTGGCAAATAGTTCAACTATTTTTCTTTAGAAATATTTACATCACTCGTATAGGCTGACATACCTAAAATCGAAAACAGACTCTCCCAATATATAGTGTGTGAGAGTGTATTCAGTATTTAATGGGTTAAACCGCCCACTACAACGGGCGGAGACTTACTTTGCGCAAACACATTAGAGAGGTTCTAAAGCTGAAAGCTAAATTTTCAACCTGCTGACTGTAAATAAAAGCAGTCAATATTGAAACACATTTTCTTACTTTTTAACCCATATATAAAGACTGAATAAACTCTCCTACACTTTACATAGGAAGAATCCATTTTCGATTTTAGGTATGTCAGGCTATATGATGTAGATATTCCTAAAAAAAAAATGCTTGAACTTTTTGCAAACAATGGAAACCTTGATCAGACGCCGCATTCTGTGGCGTCTGATCTGGGTCTGCACTGTTTGCCAGTTACCCGTTTAGGGGTCTCCAGTCTTAAATGGGTTAAGAAAAAAAGAAGACCCTCAATTCAAACTGTGTCCGAATAAAATGCCAGATAAAATCGATAAATGTTTCCTTTGGAAACACAGAACACAATGAAAGAACGAAAATCGGAGTCTCGTTTCAATTGAGACTCTTCATATTATATCATACTAGTTTACAGGTAACAAAGTATTGTGGAAAAGAGGAGAAATTGCTATTTTCCACAATATTTTCAATATATATCTAACTTCAGGAGTCAAATTACACACACATTTGTTAAATGTGGTTGTTCGATTTATTTTTTCCTAAATTCTGCAAATCTGGTATGTCGAGGTACGGATATCTCGAAGTGTTTCAGAGAGTTCCTTGGAATTCGAGATAACGAGAGTCGATTGTAGTTTGCCCTGATTATTCAACATATAGACTGCTAAAGCTTAGACTGTATAGTCGACTCTCGTTATCTCGACTTCGCTTATCTCGAATAATCGCTTATCTCGAAGGGTAAACCTAGAGAAATTCTCCTCTTTTCCACAATGTTTTCAATATATTTCTAACTTCAGGAGCCAAATTACATATTCTATGTGAAACTTGGTTGTTCGATTTATTTTTCCTCAATTCTACTAATCTGATATGTCGAGGTACGGATATCTCGATAAATTTCAGAAAGTCCTTTTGACTTCGAGCTAACGAGAGTCGACTGAGAGAGACGGATAACGTAAGGTTTGCCAGTTTTCAGTATCTAATTGTTATCCATGTTGAAAGCATTGCAATTTAAACCGGCTTCCACACATTCCGCGCATGTGAAACATTGAAACTGAAGAAATCCGCTGTAGAAACTGAAGGACCAAGCTTTGGTAGACGCTTTCCGAGCAACCAGAGTGATAAAATTTGATACCAGTCACAATGCTTGATGATGAAAACACTTGTCTCGATTCTGTAACTCAGAAAAAATCCCTAAGTAACATTTGAAGCCCTTGTCCTATGTAACCAAAGAGAGACAGATACGTGACCGGATGGGGTGGGGTGGGTGGGGAGAGGACGGATGGTAGGTGAAATA
>OZ024831.1:21256608-21322502 GCA_964016985.1 Anodontia alba
TTTTTCTTATTTCTGCTGAAAAACATAGATTGTGGGTACTCGTTAGAACCGCCTCGCCGACAATCCCACAATCTATGTTTTGAGCAGAAATATGAAAAATATTAGAATTTTTTATCTGAAATTTTTCATTTTTTTGGTAGTAAAATTTTTACTGTATTTGAATAGGCGTGTCTTCGTAATGTGGAGGAGGGGAGCGATTAATAACGGTAATGCATCAATAGAGAAATATTCAGGCCACCAGGGGCGTTGCAAACTGTTCCTATGGACGCCAACAATGAACAGTTTTGTTAATTACTAAATTCCACTTCAGTTATTGTTTTGCTAAAATGCCATAAGTTTTAGATCAGAATTTTAAGTGGACAAAATGTGCAGCACATGTGGAGGAGGAAGAAGTCCAAGCAGTTTCTTAAATCAACTGTCACTAAGGCACACGACCCGCTTTATTCTTCTCTGTGCCTCAGCTTAGCCTCGGGTATCAATCTGTATGCATCATTTTCCGTAGAGGGAAAACAGTGGCGCTGTCACGTCAGCCTGTTCGTCCTTATGTTTTATTTTTATGGAGTGATTATATCACAATCTCTCGATACCGAGTCGGTCAATTCTTTATCATGACCTCAGCTATTCTGTATTTCCCAATGTCAACTATTTGACCAGTACAAGTTTAAACATGATAACAAGAATGGTAAGCGTTGGGTCAACACAACTGATTTTGAGACTTTATTGAAACAGGATTAGTAGGCAAGTGCTTACCTGTGTAAGATGGTCAATACTGTGTTTACTATCCGCTTGTGTTTACATATCTTTTCACAAAGTTCTCATTCAATCTTGATTGGCCGGCCTCGGTAGCTCAGTTGGATGCGCCGTCCGACTGGAGACCAGGAGGTCGCGGGTTCAACCCCCGCCGATTTCGGCAACATTCTTTCGTGGAGATTGATCATGAAATATTTTCTACGGTCATTCTCTCCCTTCCGCTGATTCAAGAAGGGCAGTTGCCGTTTCTGGCGAAAGAATGTGCACAATACTAGTTAATAGCTTCGAGGACTAAGCCTGCCCAGTAAACGTGTGGTTAGGTAAACTGACCGCTCTCGACATGACCCCATTGGGTTGACTGGGCCGTAAAACCTCAACACAAACAAACAATCCTGATTGTCTGTTCTGATATAAGACCTATATCTTTAGCATGGTCAATAATAACCCCCCCCCCCCCCAACACACCCACACATACAAAAAAGCTAGAAAAAAAGAAAATACGTCTACAAAAGAGGGAAGACCATGAAAGTGCACAACGTCAAAAACTTACAAGTATAGACTGAATTATGACTGGAGTCCATTTTAGTTGTATTGCTCAACTCGGTGCTGGAAAGCATGTAGCACACATGAACAGGATCACTTTTCACAGAACATACTTGACTTCACTACAGCTGATGCCGTGTGGGGCCGTAAAACGTCTCCATATACTTCATCATAGTGTAGACGATTTTTCTCATTACAAAAACACGCTTATGTAAGTTTGACCCCCCTTAAACCCCACTTTTACATAGTAAAACTGGGGTTTACAGGGATATACATTAATTTTCTTATTTCTGCTCAAAAGCATAGATTGTGACTACTCGTTAGAACTGCCTCGTCGAGGCGGTTCTAACGAATACCCACAACCTATGTTTTGAGCAGAAATATGAAACAAATCAGAATTTTTTATCTGAATTTTTTCATTTTTTGGTGGTAATATTTTCAGTATATTTGAATAGGCGTGTTTTCGTGACGTGGTCCTAAAAAACGGATAGGGTTTTTTTTGCTGTACACTGGTATATACTAGAGTATCCAATGGTTCTGTAAGCGGATAGCGAATGCACAGTCTGGTTTGGGCATTGTCTGTCCGTGTATGTCCGAATTTTACCTATACTAATATTTATATCCCGCCACACGATAGAGGCGTTATATGATGGTTTCACGTTGGACGTCCGTGTTTCCGACCCTCTGTTCGTCCGTTCGACTCTTCTACCTGAACTCTTTGGACAGGTTCCATTTCTAGTAGAAGGGCGTCTGATTAGCTTTCTTATTACCATATTTTATAGAAATTCGCATACTTAATACAGAGTAAAGCCTGTGGCGTTTGAACTTGGGCCACACTGTTTGCTAATGTACATTGTATCTTTTTATAGGATGCTTGGCATAAATGGATTAAATTTATGGGGCAGTTGTATTGGTTTGCAATAAAATAAGCTGTGATAGCAAACGCTTTTAGAATGACCCTCGTTTCCCAGTAAGCATTCTTTATAAACCTATAGCGGGCTGTTATCGGCCCGTCAGCTACCCTGACGGACCGATAACGGCCCGCTATAGATTTATAAAAAATGCTATAATTCTATAGCGGGCCGTAATCGGCCCGTCAGCTACCCTGACGGGCCGATAACGGCCCGCTATAGATTTATAAAGAATGCTAGCTGGGTTGTTTAATCTGCAGATGCTTATTAATTTTCCGAAGAAACGACTGGAATTGAGACAGACGAAACCTCAGACGTGTTATACTTCGTGTGACAGTGAAAGCCCACTTTACTCTGCACCTCATAACAGACCGACCACCTTCGACATTCCCGTTTTCTCTCTAGGTCTACATATTGTGGATGCACAGACCGTTCTAGGCAGTCATTGCTCACATACGGCAAAATGTTGATTTACCAATAGTTCACTTGTTCAATTACTTTGAGGCTCACAGCAAGTCATTGATATATATGTACCGAGCCATCATTCGTCTTCAACCATTCTCTCTTTACGCTCTTATAAAGTAAATAAAGAAAATCAGAATGAGATGGTTTTGATGTGAAGCGTATTAAGGAGAATCGGTGCATTTTCAGGGGAGGCAACTCTGTCAAAATTGTTTTTGTCTCCCTTCTGAAAAGGGATCAGTCTAAAAGGAAAAAAAAAAAAAAAAAAAAAAAACATTACGAAAACAAGCCTTTTCAAATATACTGAAAATTTTACCACAAAAAAAAAAAAAAAAAATATGAAAAGTTTAAGATAAAAAATTCTGATATTTTTCTTATTTCTGCTCAAAAATATAGATTATGGGCACTCGTTAGAACCGCCTCGCCGAGGGGGCTCTAACGAGTACCCACAATCTATGTTTTTACGCAGAAATAAGAAAAATAATGTATACCCCTGTAAACCCCACTTTTACTATATAAAAGTGGGGTTTAAGGGGTCAACATTACATAGGCATGTTTTCGTGATGCAAAAGCAAAAACTCCGATTGTAGACCATTTTTCAGAAGGAAAAAGGAAAGAATTTGCTCCCTTAAATCTTTCTTTTCTGAGTAGACTCCTTTTCAGAAGGGACTCAATGTGTAGGATAGCAAACAAGACAGTTGTCTCCCATATACAAAATGACAGAAATTCTACCAAGTGTATCCAGTTCCCTTAAGTTTGTGACAGTCTATTTGTGCGATGTTCGTGTGTTTTCTACTGTTAGTGGCTCGGGATAGGAACAAACGAATCATATGAAAAGATAAGCCTTATTTTCTCTGAAAGAAACAGAATCAGAATGCATTGTGCCGATGTTATGATTGGCGTTTAAGGTTAATAGAAGTTTCAAAATTCAAACTTTCAATCCTGTTTTGACCTAGATATAACTGTCTAAGAGCCTGAAGATAACGGGGTAACTGAATTATTTATAGACATGTCTTTTATCATTATCTTGAATATTGACCTTGCTTTAGAGCGCGTAATTTATACTTTAACACTGTCTAGGCAAAGTAAGTAGACAATAAATTAAGGGGGATAGATACACTTCCAGGGGAGGTGACTGTCAAAATTGTTTTCCTCCCTCCTGAAAAGGGGTCAACTCTAAAAGGAAAGAATTTGCTCCGTGGGGAGCAAATTCTTTCCTTTTAGAGTGTAGATCCCTTTTAGAACAGATCCCTTTTCGGAAGGGGCTTAGTGTGCAGGAAAACAAGCAGGATCACAAAAGTTGTCTCCCTTTTAACATATGGCCGAAAAAAGCCTACCAAGGCCCCTTAATCATATTTTATTTATTTATTTATTTTTTTTCACTTTTCCATAAAATAGGTCTTTACATAATGTAAATCTACTCAGGAATCAGTTTCAGAAACGTCAATACTTATTTTCTCGGAAAAAGAGAAAAAATCGAAATGCTTACCTAGTTTGGGGGCCATGATCTACATAAATAGTTTACATACAACTCCACGGAATTATATCGTGGTACTCATTAGAATGCCTCTGCTGATTGGTTGGAAGCAATCTAGATGGGCGCTGCCGAGGAGTCAATGGCACATCATCGCATAGCCTCGTGCTTCAGAGCAGAACCACCAAAAGATACATTTCAATTTATGTTCCTGTTTATTTCAGATGATTCTTAAAAAAAGTTGGAATTCGATCCTATCCCCAAATCCTATCCTCCCCCTACCCCATCGCTGCCCCTTCCCAAGCCACACTTGGGTATCCTCATACTCATTCATAAGCTCATTATACATACACCGCGACCTCTTTATAACACTATTGTTGGGGTCCATAGCACAAACCGTGTAAGTTAAACAAACTTGTTATATCCAAACAAAAATGTATAGATTATATTGAAAAATGACCATTTATGGTCATTTTTCAATATAATCTATACATTTTTGGGATCCATCTTTGAAAAGCCGTATTATAATGAACCGTGTTATAAAGAGATTGAAGTGTATTCAGTATGATTTGCTAAATAACCGTGAGTTGAAAAAGCGTAAACTGGACAATCCTACTCCACACCTCCCAAGTCATCCCAATCAATCCCCAGCCACCATCTCATGACGAAGTGTTGAGAAAAAGTATAATTTTGACACTCACCCCACCTGCCGACACCCACTCAAGTCACACCAGGACAAAACTTTTAGTGTATACTTGTTCTACTTTTCATGGCATTTGATTTGATATGCTACATAGTCATGTTCCATAAAGTGTAATGTTGACCCTCCCTCACCCCACCTATCCCACTACTGGCTCAGCCACTACCACCAAGAGCTACAATTTTAGTGAAAACTTGTTCTACTGTTCATGCTGTCCAGTTTAATAGGCTGTATTAGGGTATATATTTTGATATGCAGAATATCAGAATATATGAATAGGTAGGGTTGTAAACATTCCAGCCGCACGTCTGTACCATATCGAAGGTTAAGAAGCACCCCACCCCACCCTCACTCTCCGACCCCTCGTGACATGACCATGCTTCGAAAGTATGTAATTTTGACGCTCACTTGCTTCATCCTCTGGCCCATCCCCACCCCTGACATATTCACCATTCATCCCAGAGCAAAGCAATTAGTGAATACTTGTTCTACTTTCCATTCCAGTCAATTCATATGCTATATGACAATGCTTGGAAAAGTATAATGTTTTATTCTATCACCCCCTCTTAACCCGCCTTCAGGGGTCTGACCAAACTGGACACGGGGACGCACGGACGGATGGGCGGTATCACATGATCGCCGTTTTTTTCTCTCCAAAAGGTGCTTGGATAAAAATGCATTTTCTTTTATTGAAAAATCAAAACAAAACACCTTATATAAGCTGTGTTCGAAAATGCGAGTTGTTTCAAATGATAGGCTACTTAAATTTCAATTTATTACTATGGTGGCCATTTATTTCTTCTTGTGTGTACTCTTAATTTAACCCTTGTCCTGCTGAACCCGGATATGCCCTGCCTTTGCAAACAGTGTAGATTCGTTAAAATTTACATCGAGTGATATGCAAATATGCTGAAATTTTTTGCTGAAAAAATATGAGTAGCTTTTGCAGTGCAAAAGCTACTCACATTTTTTCAGCAAAAAATATCAGAATATTGTATATTGAATCCGCTAAAATAGTAAACGAAATGACCCTTAACGAGTTCGTTAAGCTAACAACGCTTTGAACAACTGGGCCCAGGTTGCTAGTGGAAATTTCCAACTCCATATATCTACAGAGAAATTTTCATTTTGCAAAAGCAGCAACAGCAGCAGCAGCACCACCACCACCACCGACAACAACGAAAAACAAACGAACCAACAAAGAAAATAAACGCATAACATTATTTACCCTGCATTCCCATATTTTAACTATATGTTGGGATGTTAGGTGTGTGGACGTAATGTGTGACGTATAGTTTTACTATACCTTATTAGGATAATTACGTAATTCCGATGCGGTAAATGAGCTTGATGGCACGATAATTGACTTGCTTTTAAATTTTTTGCAGTAATTCAGTGAGTTTTAAATTTTGAATAAGTAGCATGAACAGGTGACCTTCTAACGCATGGAACAGTGATTATTAATCAATTTTCTGAGCGATTGAAGGAAATGAATAAAATAATCTATTAATTGTCTGGAATAAATATTGTTGTCTTTGCCAAAGAAATATTTTAGGATTGTACAGAATACCTGATTAGGCATTTGTTTTATAGTTTTGAAAATGAATGTGATGTCTATGGATTCTTAAATAGACTCCCAACTTCTTTCATTATTCTGTAACTAAATATCTTAACCCTTCCCTTGCTGAACACGACATGCCCTGTCTTAGCAAACAGTGTAGATCCAGATCAGTTGGCTTCTGAAGCCAACTGATCTAGATCTGCACTTTTTGCATTAAATATGTGAATTCTCTATCAAAAACCTGGATCAAGTAATCTGATTGGCTGGAAATTAGAAGTGAGTGCGGCTTCTTATTTAGCATGACAAGGGTTAAGAATGAAAAGAACAGTGACGAGTTACGAAGTACGAATTATGAAAAGGCTGACAACTGTTTTGAAAAAAAAAAAAAAAAAAATGGATGTAACTAAAGCCAAACTTTCTGTATATTTCAGTTTTCGTGCATGGTATACGTTGTTACGAATGCTCAAGTTACCTAGACGACAAGTGTGGCACCACGTGGGGCTTTAGTGAAGCAGCGGGCGACAAATACCTCACGGAATGTGATGAGACTGCTAGCGGTTGCAAGAAGCTACAGTACGAAGAATTACACGCAGGTTCGCTGAACACTTTGCTTTAAGTATTTATTTGGACCGCGTCATACGAAAACGTGTCTTTAGGCATATGCGGGCAGTGAAGTGCCAGATCAGACTGTGCATTTGCGCAGTCTGTTCTGGGCCTTCACTGACCGCATTTAGAATCATTGGGTACTTTAGAACATAACAAAGTATAGCAAAGTTCCTGATCAGATTACAGTAGACTCTCGTTATCTCGAACTCGCTTATCTCGAATAACCGCTTATCTCGAAGTGAAAATCTTGTCCCTGCCTAAACATGAAAATCTAACAACAAGTAAAAAATATCGTGGAAAAGAGAAAAAATTGCTCCTAAGGAGCAATTTCTCCCTTTTTCCACAATTTTTTCGATATATCTCTAACGTCAAGAGTCCAATTACATATATATTTGTTGAATGTGGTTGTTCGAATTATTTTTTCCTCAATCCTGAAAATCAGATATGTCGATGTACGGATATCTCGAAGTGTTTCAGAGAGTCCCTTGGAATTCGAGATAACGCGAGTCGACTGTATATATCTCTGCTGGCTAATCTGGATCTTTTCTGTTTCCATTAACCCCGAACAAACATTTTCTCATGTCACAGCTCAAACTTTATGAACCTCTCCAAACAGCAAATGACCCGATGTCATACGCGATTAGCGTAGACTATGATCAGTCTTCTCCTTTAGATTGTTCGGAACTGTTTGCTGAGACTTGCCTCTGTGTGTATTTAGGGTAAGTATGGTAAAAGTATATAATTACCCTAAGTTCCCGGACACCTAAGCTTTTTACCACACTTATTCTAATATTTGAACGAGTCGACCTGAGTCGTGCTAATCAAATCGTATGTCATTCAAAATTGATGCAGACCGGGCGCCATTCTCATTTTTGTTTTAATTTTTCATAGAAAATAATGTTTTGATATTTCATGTGAATCGTCTGCCTGGCAGACGATTCACATGAAATATCAAAACTTATTTTCTATGAAAACAAATCTTTCAGAACGCTGTCTGCTGCTGTTGTGACTAATGCTCTGAAAATGAACATGACTATATGTCACTGTAAAAAATATCCGTAGGTTTTACGGTAAATACTGGCACCTGGCTGCCAGCACCTTACCGTAAAGTTTTATGAGGCCCGTAGAACTTTTGCAGGAACTACCTCGTAGGATGGGTTAAGGATGTGTAAGCTTAAGATACAGTGCGTTAGCTCATCCCTACTATGTCCTATGCTTTACCTCCCTTAGCCGCCACTGCCCTGTCATGCATAATTATTACTGTAAATAATCTACAGGTGCCCCTAAAATTTTCGGTACATGTATTGGCAGCCAGTTGCTAGAATTTACCGTAAAATCTAGGGATATATATATATTTTTTTCTTACTGTGTTGGGGTTTAACGACACGTCAATCCTTGTGGGTCATTTTGTGTCGTCTCCCAGAGAAAGGGAGAAGAGAGATAGAAGAGATAGTAGAAGAGATGAAAGGGAGGGACAGGGGAGAAAGAAGAAAATGCATACATGCCATATCTCACACTGTTAGATAAAATCTCACAGAATTTGATTCATCTGGAAGGCAATTCCCATAAAAAAATTCAATCTCACAGAATTTTCAAACCATTTTACAACAGATTTTATGAAGTAATAAACATAAAGCACACACTGTTGTGGTTTTCACAAGCTTCTTACATGAAAAAAAAGACTTTAGACTATATTAGGGGAGCTCCAAAGTGATATTTAAGATAATCTCACAGAATTTTGTCAAATCGCCCTTAAAATTTTGCCTTATTTCGCAGATTTTCGTCCACAGCTTATGGCATGTATGAAAATGAATAAAAGTGAAGAAACAGAAGAAATAAAAACAGTCTCCCTCTACCGTTACCTGCTACAAGGATAGTAGGCCTTGCCCAACTGTAAGCCAATCTCAGTTGGACGCCCGAGTGACGTAAGCTGCACGACACCATTGCCTCACCCAACCACCCCATCGGGATACGAGTATTTTTACAGTGTTGCTAAAACTTATGGCAGCCTGTACTTCTACACAAACTGCCAGGTCCTTTGTTGATTGTCGAACAATTAAATTATTTTAAAACATTACTCGATGAATCTGAAAGCGGAGATAAAAGGCCCTGGTCGGATGCGGAGACTGACCTGGATTTTCTTAGTTCGCATATTTCTAGAAGATTCTTACACCCATAATTCCCGATTTTATACATAGATACCGAAAGTTTGACTACAACTGACTTCTATTAAACCTTAACCACTCTCTGGACAAATTCAGCAGATTACTAATTGATAATATTTTTCTCAGTTATTTTATCCAGAAAATCAGGTTTGACATTTGAAAAAATTCAGAATGTCGTCTGCTGAAATTTTCACGAGCATGCTAAGCGTTAAGATTTTGCAATCGCTTTTTATTGGGTAAATAGTTTAGACTCCTGAAGAGTTTTATCTGTGTCTGCATTGTCTCAGGCATTTGTGTCTGTCTGAATATTGATATACAGTCGACTCTCGTTATCTCGAATTCCAAGGGACTCTCTAAAATACTTTGAGATATCCATACTTCGACATATCAGATTTGCAGAATAGAGGTAAAACTAATTCGATTAACCACATTTAACAAATATATGTGTAAATGGACTCTTGAAGTTAGAGATATATTGAAAATATTGTGGAAAAGAGGAGAAATTTCTCCTTAGGAGCAATTTCTCCCTTAGGAGCAATTTCTCCCCTTTTCCACAATATTTTTACATGTTGTTAGATATTCATGTTTAGGCAGGGAACAGATTTTCACTTCGAGATAAGCGGTTATTCGAGATAAGCGAGTTCGAGATAGCGAAAGTCAACTGTATTTCTTATTTAAAACCTTTGCTATGTCTCTGGGCATATTCAGTAGCCGACTACTTGATAATAGTTTTCTAATTTTTCCCAGAAAATAAGCTTTGACATTTCAAATTTTCTCCTTAGGAGACAGTTTGCATGAAGTGTCAAAGCCTATTTTCCGACAAAAAAAAAAAAAAAATAAGAAATAATTTTCAAAATATCGTCTGCTGAATTTTTTACCCAGAGGGCTAATCGTTTAAATTGACACCTTAGAATAAAACCATGCTGTTATGGTTCGCATAGATTTTCGTTATTGTATGTATGCATAGATATCAAATGTGCATAAATAGACTTAAAGCATAATACATGTATATGTTTTTCGTAATACATGTGAACATATAAACAGATACATGTATTGCGAAATGTGAATTGCATAATATAGTAAATAGAGTGTCAGATGGATTGATAATCTTTTGTCATTAAATCATAACTTTAAATACCGGATCTACCCTAACACATCACGAGATGCCTATATAATATTGACCCCATTATAACCAACTTTAATATAGTAAAACTGGGGTTTACAGGGATAGATATTATTTTTTCTTATTTCTGCTCAAAAACATAGAATGCGGGTACTCGTTAGAACCGCCTCGCCGAGGCGGTTCTAACCAGTACCCACAATCTATGTTTTGAGCAGAAATGTGAAAAAAATATCATTTTTTTCATCTGAAAAGTTTCAGTTTTTGGAGGTGAAATTTTCTATATATTTGAATAGGCGTGTTTTCGTAATGTTCGAATACCTAAACCCTTAACCTTATCTCCTTAGAATGCTTATCCTAAATTTGAAGAAGTCATTTTTACTACCTGTTGGTTGACTGGCCTAAAATTGTTGGCTGAGTTGTAAACCCGATCAGAAGACGCGGATATGAGTCTGATCTTGGTCTTCACTTTTTTTTTTGCACAGGCCTGTCTTTCAGAAGACATGATTAGATTAAATATGGTAATTACTGCCAAACTAGTAGGATAAGATATCGATCTTTTTCTGATAATAATTAACTTAACCAAGTTATAGCAGACGACATTCATTTATTTAATTTCATTTCTTTTTTTTTTTTCAGAGAAAATAAGACATGACAACTCGTATGAATCGTCTGCTAGGGATACGATTTACAGGAAATGCAATATCTTATTTTTTTTCTCTGAAAAATACAGTAAAATACAAAAACAAAATCAAAATACCGTCTGCTACAGTTGTGATTAACACTTTAAGGGTTACATACATGTAGTTACGATTACCGTATTTACCATATGTATTCGGACAGACAGGCCTGAGCAAACAGTATAGACCCAGATGAGACGCCGCAGAACGTCTCATCTGGGTCTAACTGTTTGCCACTCATCCAGCAATATTTAGACACAACATCGGGTAGTGAATTGCACTGGTTCAAATTTTAGAACACATATGGTAAGGAGTCCGAATATTTAGGGTACAGACGGTACATTTTGACGGAGATTTAGGTGTGTTATGAGAAAAGGGGCTTTATCGCATGTGGGGAGTACCAGACCTAGTTGCGCATACGCATTTGCACAGTCTCCTCATTACCTATGTTATTCCGCTGACAGAATCACTGAATGTTAACACATGGATAAAAGATCCCGTAGCGGATCCTGTCGACGCAATAACTCATTTTCCAGAACATCCGAAAGGGAGCAAATTCTTTCCTCCTAGAACAGACCCTTTTTTAGCTCGCCTGTACGAAGTACAAGGAGAGCTATTGTAGTCACCCCGGTCGTCCGCGTTTGCGTTTGCGTTTGCGTTCCCGTTCCCGTCACACTGCGTTAAAGTTTTTCAAATGCTTATATCTCAACAGTCACTCCTCACAGAGGCATCAAATTTGGAACTTAGGTACCTTGGAGGGTCTTCTGAGATTCCAAGAGAATAAACCCCTAGGTTCATGCCCCTGGGTGGGGCTAGGGGTCAGAATCTAGGACACCTTTGTAATACTGTGTTAAAGTTTTTCAAATTCTTATATCTTGACTTTCACTCCTCATAGAGCATTCATATTTAGAATTTGGGTACCTGGAGGAGTCTTCTGAGATTCCAAAAGAACATACCCCTGGGATCATACCTCAGGGTGGGCCTTGGAGTGGGGCTAGGGGTCAAAATCTAGGACACATTTGTAAAATCTTATATGCCTACAGGTTATAGACACAACTGGTTATACATCAGCTAACTATGTGACATCGGTTTAAGTGTAAGAGAGTGAAGGTCATGGTGACCTACATTTTACGGTCCAGGTCACCTAGATTTCACGGTCCAGTGATTTTGCCTTATATCTTGAATACTATTTGTTGGATAAATGATACATCTGGGTTATTACTTCCATGTGACCCAATGAATGACCACTTACTATATCTAGGTCATTGTGACCTATATTTCATGGTTCAGTAATTTTGCCTTATATCTTGAATACTATTTGTTGGATAAATGTCACACCTGGGATATTAGTTCCTTGTGACCCGATTATTGACGTCAAAATATATCTCTGTTGGTGTGACCTATATTTCATGGTTCAGTGATTTTGCCTTATATCTTGAATACTATTTGTTGGATAAATGTCACACCTGGGATATTACTTCCATGTGACCCAATGAATGACCACTTACTATATCTAGGTCATTGTGACCTATATTTCATGGTTCAGTGATTTTGCCTTATATCTTGAATACTATTTGTTGGATAAATGTCACACCTGGGATATTACTTCCATGTTACCCAATGAATGACCACTTACTATATCTAGGTCATTGTGACCTATATTTCATGGTTCAGTGATTTTGCCTTATATCTTGAATACTATTTGTTGGATAAATGTCACACCTGGGATATTACTTCCATGTGACCCAATGAATGACCACTTACTATATCTAGGTCATTGTGACCTATATTTCATGGTTCAGTGATTTTGCCTTATATCTTGAATACTATTTGTTGGATAAATGTCACACCTGGGATATTAGTTCCTTGTGACCCGATTATTGACGTCAAAATATATCTCTGTTGGTGTGACCTATATTTCATGGTTCAGTGATTTTGCCTTATATCTTGAATACTATTTGTTGGATAAATGTCACACCTGGGATATTACTTCCATGTGACCCAATGAATGACCACTTACTATATCTAGGTCATTGTGACCCATATTTCATGCTTCAGTGATTTTGCCTTTTATTTTTATTACTATTTCATGGAGAATTGTCATACCTGGATTATTATATCTATGTGACAAAATGATTTACATACAAATACATCTAGGTCAGTGTGACCTATATTATATGGCTTAGTGATAAAAATGTTACAATATAAAATGTACCCAGCAGGCGAGCTACGCTGTCCTACGACAGCTCTTGTTTCAGAAGTCAGGCAAACTTTTCGACAGAGTTACTGCTCCTGAAGGTATCTGTTCCTACTAAGATCTATTTTCTTGTGAAACGGTTAAAACTGCCTGTACGATCAGAGATGGTCAAACTGATATTAGCTGAAGCTGTACTATAATGACAGTGAAAACCCTAATAGGTCTGGTGGGCTTTCGCCATTTAACAAAATGGCCTTTTTCACGCACGCATCCTCTATCCTTACCTGCTAAAAGCATAGCAGGCCTTGCACAACTGTAAGCTAATATCAGTTGGCCGGCCCGGTGACGTAAGATACACGACACCTTTGCCACACCCGACTTCCCAAACACAAAGTGCATAACATATTCGCTAACTTTGACAAACATACCCAGTCGGAGCTCGTAAGGTAATCGAAACGTCAACGGGATTATACGAAGTTTGCCGATTGAACGACAGTGGAACAAAGTTTATGATAATGCATTTTTTTATGATTTTTTTTTCCAGTAAAGTGCTAGAAGCCATAAGTCAGAAAGCATAAATTGTTTTTTATTTAGCCTAAGGGAAGCCCTTGAGTGGGGGAAAAACGCATTTTTTCCTCAGGCTTCTCCGAAGGATGAGCTGCAGTATGACACAAGAGTTGACGTGTCGTAATCAAAAGCTGCAGTGTTAGATAAAACGTACCTTGGTAATTTCCATCCAGGCCTGTATTCGTTCATTTTCGAAGAAAACCAGGGGCCATGTGCCTTGGGCACCCATTTGAGGTGGCGAGGCGAAATAAGCCGCAACGTTAGAAAACGTACCATCGGAAACATGTGCCTAGCGAAGATTCAGATCAGCCTGTGCATTCGCACAGTCTGATCATAATCTTCAATGGGCGCAGTTTTGATAGCCAGGTATGCAGCGTGTCTTTATGCGGACAAGGAAGACTCATATCAGACTGCGCAAATGCGCTGGCGGATCTGAGTCTTCGTTGGACGCACATGTCATATAGTCCGTTTTTTCGAGTTGCGGCTCAAATTTCCTTCTATTTATTTTTCAGGAGTGACGATCGTTACCCGGAGTTGTTTCAACGGGACCACAAACGGCACGTCGTACATGCCCCTGGGCTGTCAAACCTTCAGAGAGTCTGAGAGCTGTTACTGTATACCAGAGAATGATCAGGAAGCTTGCAATGGACAGGAACACACGCTCGTGTCTATTTCACTACAATTTTTTAGTCTTTTAATGATTTTATGTTTAGCATCGTATCTCTAGTTCATGCAGAAACAAACTTAATCCTTAAAACGCTTCAGAAAAAGTTGTAGCACACGACATCCTGATTTGTTTTTATTTTCTAGAAAAACTAATACCTGGCGTGTCATGTGAATCGTCTGCCATTCTGATTTTCTTTATTATTTATGAGAGAAAATAAGACTTGGCGTTTCATGTGAATCGGACGTCATTCTGATTTTCTTTTCATTTATAGAGAAATTAAGTCTGATATTTCATGTGAATCGTCTGTCAAGCAGACGATTCACATGAAACGTCAGGCCTTATTTTCTCAGAAACCCCCCCCCCCCCCCTCAAAATGTCATCTGCTGTAGTTGTGATAAGCGCTTTAAGGGTTACCTGGGCTGCGTCAAGCGAGATTTGACACAATAGGGTTGACATTGGAAGTCTCTCTATCCCCGCCACATTCAGTCGTCAACGCATGTATCGGACTCATCGTATAATTTTCGTCACACAAAGGCTCTCAGCTCGTATGCTATTATCAGGCCTAGTTCAGCCTGCTCATCTGCGCAGTTAGATCAGGATATTCTTTGTCAGTTTACAGAATCGCAAAACCCCTGTGGAATGTATTGGCAAACACCAAATGTCCTGGTCATCCTACATAGATGCACAGGGTGGTCTGGACTTTGGTTAATTTTCGCTTGACTCAGCCCGAATTAAACCTGAGACCCGATTTTTGAACTTTTAGTTTTTGTATGTAATAGAAATAATCCATTGCAACAAGGGCACATGCAATCTTAAACGTACGTAATGCTAACCATTAAACGTCTGTAATACTAAATTTTAAACAACCTTAATGCCAACTCCTTGTACGCTCATATTGTCAAGTCCCGGAAAGGTTCGTAATGTCAAATCCTAAATGTATTTTATGCTAAATTCTAATATGCATTGTGCCAAATTAAACTAAATAAATGGCTTATCGTACTCCTAAAAGTACCATTACGAAAACATGCCTATTCAAATATACTGAAAATTTTACTACCAAAAAATGAAAATTTTCAGATAAAAAATTCTGATACTTTTCATATTTCCGCTAAAAACATAGACTGTGGGTACTCGTTAGAACCGCCTCGCTAGATTGTGTACTCGTTAGAACCGCCTCGCCGAGGCGGTTCTAACGAGTACCCACAATCTATGTTTTTAAGCAGAAATAAGAAAAATAATGTATACCCCTGTAAACCCCAGTTTTACTATATAAAAGTGGGGTTTAAGGGGGTCAAAATTATATGGGCGTGTTTTCGTGATGATAACAACTTATGCCAAATCATAAACGTACACAATGCCAAATTCTAATAGTACATGATGTCATATGTGAACAGGCTGGACGAGCCTGCGCATCCACTTGGTCATCGTATGGGATACGTTAGATCGGCTGGGTTTACCGTATATACCCTTAGCATTCGGACACTTCAGCTCCTTACACACTTGTTCTAAATTTGAACAAGTAGAATTTACTACCCGTTGTTGTGTCTGAAAAATGCTGGATGAGTTGCAAACAGTGTAGACCCTGATGAGACGCCGCGTTCTGCGGCGTCTCATCTGGGTCTACACGGTTTATTCAGGTTCTGTCAGAATACGTGTGGTAAATACAATACATTGTTTGCGTAATATTTCATGTAGGCTTGCAGTTTTTTTTCTCCAAGTTCTCAAGAGTCAAGGTTAATACCAATCCAAATCTTTTAAATTTGCCCCGTGCGCTTAGCTGACTTAGATTTATATATGTTTACAGACATATGTATATATTTGAAAAAATATTTTTGTTCGGCCTTGGTTCTCATACTGTTTAGGCAAAGCAGATGTTGCTCTTTGACCCTATCCCGAACCCATCCTAAACTTCCTTTGGAAATCAATTAGTGTAATCAGCTTTCTGTATGTGTGCGCATGTGTATGCGTGGTTTTGTTTTATATGTCTGTCATTTGTACATTTTTGCAGTAATCTGAATACTAAGTAAGCCATGCCATGGGAAAATTCCTTATCACTTATATGGAAAGCGAAGACTGAAATCAATGTGCGTATAAGTGCAGTCTGATCATTTTTCGCTGGGCCGTTTTTACCCTATGTATTTAGACTCCTTGATTCCTTTCCATGCTTGTCCTAAAATTTGAACAAGCCCATTTAACTACATATTTTTTTATGTTTGAAAAACACTGGATGATCGACAAACAGTGTAGATCAAGATCAGACGCCGCTGGATAAGTGGCATAAAGTGTAGACCCAGATCAGACGCCGCATGATGCGGCGTCTGATCAGGCTCTACACTGTTTGCCACTCATCCAGCGCTCACGCATATGTTTGCTGAGCCCTGCTGTTCGAGTACTTAGTGTACATTTTGTATATAACTGAGTTATATATAACCGGATGGTTAATAAATTTGATTGACTGATTATGGTATATATAGTCAACAGTATCCAGTGGGTCTGCTAGCAGAGAACGAGTGCCTTAGCAGACTAATGTTTTATTTTTCATTACATAATATTTTGCCCTGGTCTGATATATAGGCCTTTTTTTTAATTTATGGACTACTCCATTGTGTGTGTGTGTGTGTGTGTGTGTGTGTGTGTGTGTGTGTGTGTGTGTGTGTGTGTTTGGAAGCAATAAGATTTTAATCATATTGATTACAATATCGGCGGACGAATATGAATACTCCAGTAAAAAGCACCAATACAGCGTTGGGTAAAAGTGTAACCCGAGCCGCGGTCCTACTAAACACCGAAAAAGGGCTGGCGTGTACAGAAAAGGACTAAATCCCTACTCAGCTCTAGAGGCCCGCAGAATTTCAGACAATCTCTCCATTAGCACTTTCAGCGCTTTGATTTCCTAAGGTTGAATGTATCTAGCATCATCTTGAAAAGCATTTTGTCAGGCTGACAGCTAATTATCTCTACTACCAATATTGCAATAATTACAAGTTAGCAAGATTAGAACGTCTACCTGTTTAAATCTCACTTGAATAAATTTTTGTTAACGTTTAGCACTTTGGGTAAAATTTTCATCTGACGACATACTGAAATATTTTTCTTATTGTTTTCCTCAGAAAACAATTTTTGACATTTCATACAATTTGTATGAAAAAAAAGGAAACTGTCAATTGGTCGTCTGTTGAATTAGCCCAAAGAGTTGTAATGGTCAACAGTGATAACACAATTCACTTTTACAAAATGCATTAAGTTTCATTGATTTTTTTTTTTTTTTTTTTTTTTTTGATTTGGGTTTTACGGCCCTTTCAAGAATATTTCACTTATATCGAGCCAGTCGTTCATCAAAGGTGGGCGAAAACCGGAGAACCCGGAGGAAAACCACCTGACCATCCGTTAGCAGAACTTGGCTTTCCCACATGTGACCCGAGCGAGGCTCGAACCACAGCGGTGAGAAACCTAATGAATTAAGAGTCAACTCTCTTATCCACTAGGCTACGGGGGCCCGCATAATTTGTTGACTAATTTGTTGAAGTTGGGAATGAATGTAGCCTGTTTGAGAACTTTTCTAAATTAACTCCTTATAAATATATTTAACCCATATATCAGGATCTACACTGTTTGCACAGGTAACTGGTTTGGTCTACAGGTTTGAAATGGTTAATTAAATTGTTAACATTTTTTTAGTAAAACTGTGTTCAAATTAATTTTACGTTACTCTGCTGTTTATAATCTATCTACTCCTGATTGTTTTAATGCTGCAGACGTAAATCTGTCTGAATATTACATAATTGAGCTTCTTCAACCGACCCGACATATGTCACCTGCGTAGACCCAGATCAGTCTGCACATCTGCGCAAGCTGATCACAGTCTTCGCTGAGTAGACTCAGATCAGACTGCAAATTTGCAAGCTGATCTCTGTCATCAGGTCGTTTCTATTTGGACATTCTTAGTTATCTTCAAAAATATACATTACGAAAACATGCCTATTCAAATATGTAGAAAATTTCACCTCCAAAAACTGAAAATTTTCAGATAAAAAAAATCTCTATTTTTCAAATTTCTGATAAAAACATAGATTGTGGGTACTCGTTAGAACCGCCTCGGATAGGCAGTTCTAACGAATACCCATAATCAATGTTTTTGAACAGAATTAAGAAAAATAAAGTATACCCCTGAAAACCCCAGTTTTTCTGTATAAAAGTGGGGTTTAAGGGGGTCAAAATTATATAGGCATGTTTTCGTGATGATATTTTACATGAATGTTGGTCACATATATTGGTAACTAAGTCCTTGATAAAACATTGAAATGTGTTATGTATAGTCTGCATTAAACTGGCAAGGGAGTTAACATTGTTTTGCTTCAGGTATTTTTACCTTTACAATTCTCAGGGCAAATTCAGCAGACGACAAATTGATGATATATTTATTTTTTTTATCAGATAATAACTCTGAATATTTCATGCATGTTATCACCCCTGGCGATAATTTGCATGAAATGCTAAAACCCGTTTTCTGAAAAAAAGAAAGGAAAACATTGAAAAGGTGAACATTTGAAGTCATGTTGCCCATCGTATAAAGTTTAATAGAATTCCGTTTTTCCTGGGGAATGGGGAGGGACCCCCCCCTCCCCCGCCACCACACACACACACACAAGTGGATTTGGTAAATAGAGCTAAGAATTGAACTAAGTTTAAAAACATAAAGAGAAATATTTCAACACGTCGTCTACTTAAATATAACCAATTATGCTAAGCATGAATGTTCAGTTGGATGTTAGCTTAGCTTTAACGCTTAATGTAAAATTTTTAGGAGACGGCATATTGAAATATTCTCCCCAGAAAACTGGTTTTGACATTTGAAGCAAATTTGCTCCAATGGAGACAATTTGCAAGAAATGTCAAATCCTGTTTTCTGGAAAAAATAAAAAAAATGTCACCAATATGTTATCTGCTGAATTAGCCAAGAGAGTGGTAAAACTAAAAAAAAGTCTCCTTGGAAGATTGGTGGTCAACGTTTTTAAGGAAAATAATCTTCAGCACGCTTTAGAAGGAACGGGCAGATAACCAATATATGACACCTCTTTTAAAGTAAATGGATGCACCAAAAGTATTTGGCCACCATTTTGAAAAGGGAGACAGCTTAGCTCATAAGAGCAGCCCTAGTAAGAATAGTTTCCCTTGCAGAAGCTTCAGGTTCTGTAATTTCATTCAAAGGAGATAGATAATTTGAATGAGCTGTCCAGAAAACTTGGTTTTGACATTTCATGCAAATTGTAATTTGCATGAAATGTCAAAGCCTGTTTTCTGGAAAAAAAAAACAAAACAATTCGTTGTCCAGGCTGCTGAATTAGCCTAGAAAGCAGTAAAGGTTAAGAGCTGCTTGTAAGGGTAAAAGAGTTAATTCCCTTGTCAGTATAACAAGTTTACAGGTTTGTTTTTTTGTGTGTGTGTGTGAAGTAACTAGATCATATCAACGATACTGATATAGAAGTAATTTGCTTTGTTGGCCAATGCTGATAAAACGTCACCTAAATCAAAGCTGATTCTACAGTAACTGCACTTTCCTATTACTTTACAGTTGACAGGTGAACGTTACATTTTACCCAAGCATTAGCAAATTGCTTCTATACTTACAATGTATCTGTATGAAAATAGAAATGAACTTGCTATGTTTTTATTAGCTCACCTGAGCTCTGCTCAGGATGAGCTATTGTGATCACTTTTCGTCCGTCGTCCGTCCGTCCGTCCGTGCGTCCGTGCGTCCGTCCGTCCGTCCGTGCGTCCGTCCGTTAACATTTTCAAACGACTTCTCCTCTGAAACCGCTGAGCCAATTTTGCTCAAATTTCATTTGGAGCCTCCTTAGGATGGGGGAACGAAACATGGCTGAAATGGTTGCGGTCCGTTGACCAAGATGGCCGCCACGCCCATATATGGTAAAAACCTTTAAAAATCTTCTCCTCCAGAACCGAGAATGCCTTGGGGCTGAACTTTTGCAGGAATCATCGGGGACGGGAGGTCTACCAAAATTGCTAAAAGAATTGTCGTACGTTGACGTTTGACCTTTTTACGGCAAGGTCAAGTTTGCTTCCCTATGCATTTGTATGGGAAAAACCTTTAAAAATCTTCTTTTCCAAAACCCAGCATGCCTTATGGCTGAATCTTTGCATATATCTGTGGGAACAGGAGAGCTACCAAAATTGCTAAAATAATGGTGGTACATTGACATTTGACCTTTTTACGGTAAGGTCAATTTTGCTTCCTTATGCATTTGTATGGGAAAAATGTTCAGAATTTCAAACAACTTCTCCTCTGGAGTCTCTGGGCCAATTTTGCTCAAATTTCATATGGAGCCATCTTAGGGTGGGGGAACAGAAAATTGCTAAAATGGTCACGGTCCGTTGACCAAGATGGCCGCCACGCCCATATATGGTAAAAATCTTTAAAAATCTTCTTCTTCAGATTTGAGAATGCCTTGGGGCTGAACCTTTGCAGGAATCATTGGGGACGGGAGGTCTACCAACATTGCTAAAAGAATTGTCGTACGTTGACATTTGACCTTTTTACAGCAAGGTCAAGTTTGCTTCCCATGTGCATTTGTATGGGAAAAACCTTTAAAAATCTTATTTTCCAAAACCGAGCAGCCTTATGGCTGAATCTTTGCATATATCTTCGGGAACAGGAGGGCTACCAAAATTGCTAAAATAATGGTCATACATTGACATTTGACCTTTTTACGTTAAGGTCAATTTTGCTTCCTTATGCATTTGTATGGAAAAATGTTCAGAATTTCAAACAACTTCTCCTCTGGAGCCTCTGGGCCAATTTTGCTCAAATTTCATATGGAGCCTCCTTAGGTAGGGGGAACAAAAGATAGCTAAAATGGTCACGGTTCGTTGACCAAGATGGGCGCCATGCCCATATATGGTAAAAACCTTTATAAATCTTCTACTCTAGAACCGAGGATGCTTTGGGGCTGAATGTTTGCATAAATCATCGGGGACAGGGGGTCTACCAAAGTTGCTAAAATAATGGTCATACATTGACATTTAACCTTTTTACGGCAAGGTCAAGTTGCTTCCTTATGCATTTGCATGGGAAAAAACATTTAAAATCCTTAATCTCCAAAACCGAGGATGGCTTGTGGCTGAATCTTTGCATATATCATCTGGAACAGGCAATCTACCGAAGTTGCTAAAATAATTGTCATACATTGACATTTAACCTTTTTAGGGCGAGGTCAAGTTTGCTTCTGTATGCATTTGTATGGGCCCCATACATTTATATGGAAAAAATGTTGATAATTTCAAATGGCTTTTCCTCAGACGCCTCCGGGCCAGTGTTGCTCAAATTTCATGCGGAGCCTCCGTGGGCAGGAGAATGAAAGATTGCTAAAATGGGTATGGTCCATTGATCAAAATGGCTGCCATACCCATATATGGTAAAAACCTTTAAAAATCGTCTTCTCCATAACCAAATATGCCCTGGGTCCTAATCTTTGCACAAATTACGGGAGACAGGAGACCTACCAAAATTGCTCAAATGATGGTTCTATGTTGACATTTGACCTTTTTGCCTCCAAGGTCAAATTTGCTTCCCTGTTTGTGTGGGCCCTATACATTTATATTGAAAGTATCGAAGTGACTTGTAGATCAACAGTAGTTAAAATTGTTCTGATTGGAAATCTGAGATGGCCATCATCTGGTTTATATTTATAATATTTCCCTGCCACTGTGCTGTTCACATGTATAAAATCACGATTCTTCAGAAACCACTTAGCCAATTTCCACCAAATTTCACATTGATCCTTCTGTTAAAATTCAGAAACCACTTAGCCGAATTCCACCAAATTTCACATTGATCCTTCTGCTGAAATGTGTTTGATAGTTTATTCAAATGATCATGCTCCATTGACTGTCAGGCTCATATATTCTTCTTCAAAACTAAGAACTGTTCAAATGATGATATTTTCATTAGTTGCGATGATAGGACTGGCAAAATGTTGCATAACATCTGCATGTCTGCAGTGGCTATGTCACTCAGGTGAGCGAATTGTGGCCCGTGGGCCTCTTGTTAAAAAGTTAGAATTACATCCTTATTTGTTGTCTTATTTATAGTCCGCTTTCCATTACGAAAACACACCTACATGTATTCAAATATATTGAAAATTTCACCACCAGAAACTGAAAATTTTCAGGTTAAAAAATTGATATTTTCATATTTCTGCTCAAAAACATAGATTGGGTACTCGTTAGAACCGCCTCGCCGAGGCAGTTCTAACAATCTATCTTTTTGAGCAGAAATAAAAAAATAGTGTGTACTCCTGTAAACCCCAGTTTTACTATATAAAAATAGGGTTTAAGGGGGTCATAATTATATAGGTAAGTTTTCGCGATGCCTTTGTTCGAGCGTTTCCCAATTTTTTTATTTGCTTGGAAACAGTACAGAATATGTCCAGGAATAGCCAGAATGACAGGACATAGTCCACCAATGGCGACTTCTTTCGTGGAGATTGATCATGAAATATTTCCTACGGCCATTCTCTCCCATCCGCTGATTCAAGAAGGACAGTAACTGTTGTCAGTTTCTGGCGAAAGAATGTGCACAAGTACTGGTTGACCGCTTAGAGGGCTAAGCCTGCCCAGGAAAAGAGTGGTTAGGTAAATCGACCGGCTCGACATGACCATAATGGATTGACTCGGCCGTAAAACTCAACTCAACTCAACCAATGGCACCGATAGGAAACCGATAATTATCATTTCCAGCAGTATCAGTCTGACCAGTTTTCGTTGTCCACTCAACATGACTTTCCAAAATGCGCCCAGTGAAGATTCTGATCAGACTAACCGAATGCGCAGGCTGATCTGAATCTTCGCTGGGCGCACATGTCCGAATGTACGTTTGCTGACGTTGCCACGACGTTGCCGCACATATGATATGCAGGGCTGGTGCGAGTTTCCGCAGGTGTGCGAATTTCCGCACATAAGCAGAGAATATCAAAAACAGTAGCAACAACAATGGAAATTGTAAAAGTGTTTATTTAAGGCAAAAATAATCAAACTAAGTAACATATTTCAATGAACAATTATTTTTTTATACTTTGAAATTTAAATTTGCTGGATTCCACACACAGATGTGAAAGGTCAATCCTATACTTGACTATACAAGATCCAGCCAATGGGCTTACCAAATGCCGTTTCCAATGCCCGAGGCTAAGCTGATGCCAAAAATGTGAACATACTGAAGTGGCCGACGGTCTTCATTAATTTGAGATACAGTCGACTCTCGTTATCTCGAATTCCAAGGGACTCTCTAAAATACTTCGAGATATCCATACTTCGACATATCAGATTTGCAGAATAAAGGTAAAACTAATTCGATTAACCACATTTAACAAACATGTGTAATTGGACTCTTGAAGTTAGAGATATATATATAAAATATTGTGGAAAAGAGGAGAAATTGCTCCTTAGGAGCAATTTCTCCTCTTTTCCACAATATTTTTACATGTTGTTAGATTTTCATGTTTAGGCAGGGAACAGATTTTCACTTCGAGATAAGCGAGTTCGAGATAGCGAGAGTCAACTGTATTTTGATAAAATTTTCTATACACAATAATATTGATAAGCTCTAGCAAAGGAATTGCCAAATGCCAATTTCCATTGACCAAGGCTTTACCGATGTCAGAATTCTTTTCTGCAGCCAGCCAGTGAAAATGACCATAACTCTTTTCAACGGCCAAGAATGCATTTGCCACTCAGAAACTGATATCGACAAGCTCTAGCCAATGGGCTTGTCAAATGCAATTGTCATTTTTCTGTGTCTAAAGCTAAGCCGATACCAAAAAAAGAGAAAATATAACCGGTGGTTGTGAACTTCTATTAAAGTTTGATTTAACCGACAAAATTCGTCTGTTCGCGATAATCATACCAAAAAAAGCCACTTTCTAATTCTCTGGTGGGCTGCTCGAATTTGACAGCTTTTGACAATTCCTTTACTAACCCGCCCAGACAATTTTAGCTGCCACTAGTATACAGAGCGTAAGGTGTCAACAATTATTGTATGTCATGGTTGGTGTGGCTCTGCCTTGACGCCTTTCACAAAACGTCGCGTGACATCAACAACGACGTATAGATTTGCCTTGGAAACAGTCCATTTATTGAACTGAAAAGAAATTTTAAGGTCTAATTGTGGAATTCGGCCAAGTTATGGAAATCGGTCCATGTGTGGGGCCCGACCTAGTACTGAGCCACCCACAAGCACATTTAGATACATATTCAAGCCCAGAGGTTATAAAACTTTTTTCATGCTCAACTCAGCTGAGCATGAAATTTTCTCTGCTAATAAATATGAAAATGCCAACGATTGTTGGCATTTTCATATTTATTAGCAGAGAAAGTTTCATGTTTCAGCTACGTTTAGCGAAAAAAAAAATGCAATTGTTAGTAATTTGAGATTTATTAGCAGGACAAATTTCATGCTCAGCCGAGTCTAGCATGAATAAAGTTTTACCTCGAGGCCGGCTAGTAAAATGGACTGACTCAAAGTTTATGATTCTTACATGAAGAGAAGAGGGAGTCTGGTTATTATAGGTAAGTATAACAGACGAACTTCTATTCAAATAAAACACGGGAAACTGATAAGCAATGTGTGTTGAACTAATTACAGCAACAATAACAAAAGCAGAAGCGATTCACAGCAGCCTGCACCTTCATATGCCATGCTATTCCATCTAGTCGCCTTTCACTACAATGTTTTCAAAATCAGCGAGCACTGTCCTTCATTTTTGCAAATGATTCGTTACCCAATTAACTAGTAAATTAAAATTAACAGAAAATCTGAACGTCTTTATAAAACGCTCAGGTATTAGACAGAGTATTCAAATAAAAGTACTATATAATACGGTAGTATGCTTCCTTATTTAAAAACATGGGGGCACATGGTGAGAGGTTAAAAAAAATGGGCCGAAACGTGAGAAAACATACCTTCTGATATATCCGCCCAACGGAGATTCTAATCAGTCTGCGCATCCGCGCTGTCTGATTAGTCTACCATCACGAAAACATGCCTATATAATTCTGACCCCCTTAAACTCCACTTTTATATAGTAAAACTATGGTTTACAGGGGTATACATTATTTTTCTTATTTTTGCTCAAAAACATAGATTGTGGGTACTCGTTAGAACCGCCTCAACGAGGCGGTTCTAACGAGTACATACAATCTATGTTTTGAGCAGAAATAAGAAAAATATAAGAATTTTTCATCTGAAAATTTTCATTTTTTGGTGGTAAAATTCTCAATATATTTGAATAGGCGTGTTTTCGTAATGGAAGGTACGTTTTCTGACGTTAGTCTGTACAGCTTGTCTCAAGGCCAGAGCATAGGCTGCGTTCAATTCATGGAAACGTTCGCGGTTACTCGAAAAGTATTGTGAACTTTCAGTTCAATTGTGACAGTTTTCAGCAAACGATAGCGAGTATCAGCGAACTAAATAAAAGCTGTCTTTCGACACAACCAAAATAGCAGCCTAGGCGAATACAATTTATATAGGCCTGCTTTTACCAAAAGTGCGGGAACGTTTACCACGTTGATATTGTTTATTTCATTGTATATAAAATTGATAATTATGGATATAATCTATTCGATCTAACATCAAGTCCCGTCTCGAGAATAACAGCTACTCTCCAACTGGAGCTCACATGAGACGGGTTTACAATAATTGTTTAGAAGATGCAAACTAGTTTGTGAAAATATTCGCGAGCGTTTCGCTTTATTGAGCGCAGCCATAGTCATCAATATGGTACTGTGACTGTCTCATTTACTCGGACTCATGTTAAAGTCATGAAGGGTGTTGTGAAACAATTACTATGTAGAAGCACTAAGTGTCCATTTTAGTAATGTCTTTCACCAAAAATTCAATACACATTCTATTTATTGTAGATGCTTCGACTAAATACGCTTAAAGTAGAAGTATTATTGAATATCAATATGGATGGTGGAAATGTCCGAATATCTGTTACGTTTCAGAAGCCCTTTTCTTCGAAAGACAGTTCGTATGTCAGAGAACTTTGTGCACTAAAAGAATATTCTGAATTTCTTAAGATCCTGGTTTGTTCAGCAAAAATCCGAAAAACTTGTTTATGACGAAAATATGTGAGTTCATCGTCTTTATGACGTAGGTTGCAAGGGTGTGTCTCTTTGTCTGAGACACCTAAATGTGTCCTGTAACAAGCTACTTTAACTTGTCACAGTGGAAGAAATTCCAGATTTCAATATACTTGGCCGCTCCACAGCTTATTATTATCTCAAGTTCCTCATATTGTCCCACTAAAATATAAACAAAAATAGCAAATTATTTGGGGAAATCTCCCCCTTCGCACCACAGGAGGTTAACCCATTTAAGCCTAGCTTGCCATAAAAGGGACATTAGAAAACAGCGTAGACCGAGATCAGATGCCGCAGAACGCGGCGTCTGATCAGGGTCTACACTGTTTACATTAAATACATGAATTTCTATAAAACATGGTATTAATAAAAACTAATCAGACACCCCTTGTATTGGAAATGGACAGGTCCAAAGAGTTATAATAGAAGAATCCACTGGATACAATTGGGTTAAAATACACTTTCAGCACAATAAAAGGTTGAATTTTTTTTTCTTCTATTTTTTCCACGGCCAAAACGGCATGACATTCTATGCAACGTGTCTCGCAAGAAGACAATTTACAAAGAATGTCGTCCTCTATTTTCACGGAAAAACATCTGCACTGCAACCTGAGAAAACATACTTTCTGACGTGTGCACCCGACGAAGACTCAAATCAGCCTGCGCTTTCGCACAGTCTGCTCAGAGTCTTAGTTGTCCGCACGAAGACACTTTGCATCCTTGATTATCCAAAATGCGTCAAGTAAAGATTCTGATCAGACTGCGCGAATGCGCAGGCTGATCTGAATCTTCGCTGGGCGCATATGTCCGAAGGTGCGTTTTCTGGCGATAAGGCTCATTTACGTTGAGCACGTTAAAACAGTCTTTCGGTTCATGTAATTTTTAGTTGACTATTAACCTTTAACCTACTGTGCGGTCTACTCTCGTTATCTCGAATTCGCTTATTTCGAATAACCGCTTATCTCAGTAATAATCTGTCCCTGTTTAACATGGAAATCTAACAACAGATAAGAAACTATTGTGGAAAAGAGGAGGGCAATTTTTCCTCTTTTCCACATTATTTTCAACATATCTCAAACTTGAGGAGTCAAATTATATATTTATTTGTGAAATGTGGTTGTTCGATTTATTTTTTCCTCAATTCTGCAGTTTTTTTTGATATGTCGAAGTACGGATCTACCGTAGTATTTCAGAGAGTCCCTTGTACTTCGAGATAACGAGAGTCGACTGTATTTTAATACCATCCGCTATGTGTGCAGGAAGTCCAGACTGACCTGCACCACAGGCAGACTGCTCTACATATTCACTGCTTGCCCATTTAGACTTAGGCTAGCATAGTCAAAAGCGACTAACAAAAAAAACAGGAGTTGGGTGAACTGTTGACTAAGTCGAAGATTAACGTCCAAGTCAAATTTTAGTCCTGTCAAGACGTTGCAGCTATACCGCAGAGGCACCCAGTTGCCCATCTGTTGTTATTGTTCGTTCCTTCAATGAAAGCTCTCGAATACACTATATCTACGCGAGTATTTTGTTTTGTTTCAGCTGAGGTTTTACATCAGTGTCAACAATCTTCCAGTCATGCTGCGACAGTGTCTAGATGTGGCGATAATGACTTCAGATTTTTAACGCTACCACATTACGAAAACACGCCTATTCAAATATATTGAAAATTTCACCTCCAAAAACTGAAACTTTTCAGATAAAAAACTCTAAAATTTTTCATATTTCTGCTCAAAAACATAGATTGTGGGTACTCGTTAGAACCGCCTCGGCGAGGCGGTTCTAACGGGTACCCACAATCTATGATTTTGAGCAGAAATAAGAAAAATAATGTATACCCCTGTAAACTCCAGTTTTACTATATAAAAGTGGGGTTTAAGGGGGTCAAAATTATATAGGGATGTTTTCGTGATGAAGCAACTGAGTCACATATAGAGGCGGCGCCAGATGTGGCGATGCGAACTGTTGCCGCTAAAGAATCCCATCCCAGGACAAAACCCCACCCGGACAAACCCCCATTCAATGATTTTTAACATGGGGGACAAAACACCCTTCATAGGTGAACAAAACCCCCTTCATATTTTGATTGAGTGGACAGCACCTACTTCGCGTTTTGACAGGGGAAGACAATACACACCACGTTTTGACAGTGGAGGACAAACCCCACTAACATGGGTGGACATAGCCCCATTTTCCTTTAAGCATAGGATTAGCAGTATACAAAAGATTCCATTTTGACCGAGGCAAAATGGCATTCTAATTTGGACTAAAGATAGCTTAGGCAGATCCGGAATCTGCCAAGGCCAAAATAGAATTCCATTTTGGCCTAGGCAGATTATGGATCTGCTAAAAACCCATTTTGGACTATGGCGTACATGTGTGTTATAATAAATTCTGTAAATATGATACATCTTTTTTTCAACAACTATTTGTCATTTGAAAACTTTTACAGGTATACATAAAATTAATTTTGGATTCTATAGATTTATCTTAAGTAAAACATCTTATTTATAACCTCTGATACAACTGTAAAAAAAAAAAAGAACACTTCATATTTGGTACTTGCTTGCATATACTTAAATGCCTAATTAACATAAAATTCTTTTCAAGTATCAATTTATGTTATCCAACTTCAACTTTAAATCAATTACTCACTCTATAATTTGAGTCAATAATTTTCACAACAATGTCATTAAGAAATAACTTCTTTGAAAACATTCTTTGAGGGTATTTTAAATACTTGACAGTTTGTTGGTGTAATTGGAGATGTATAACAAAACAATTACCGGATTTCTGAAACAAACTGCACCATATTATTTGAGTATACTTAGAACATGATGTAATGGATGGTTTTTAACAATCTAATAGTAAAAATATCACAGGTTAAAATTAAAAAAGATTTAAGAAAAAGGGGGTTTTGTCCACCACTTGAAGGGTATTTTGTCCACTCTTGAAGGGTGTTTTGTCCGCCTTGAAGGAGGGTTTGTCCACCCATGGAGGGTGTTTTGTCAACCCTGCCAAAAATGACAAAGGGGGTCTTGTCCTGAGGGTGTTTTGTCCGTTCTTGAAGGGGTTTTTGTCCACCCATGGAGGGTGTTTTGTCCACCCTGCCAAAAATGACAAAGGGGGTTTTGTCCTGAGGGGGTTTTTCCATACACCCATCCCAGACACACCGGCGTGATACTACCACCAGTCTATTTATACGGACACCAGTTCCATTATACTCTAATAGAGAGCAGTAGCAATGTTAGGGTTTGCACTTTAGTGCATTTTATTTTACTGGTCCTTTGGGATAACTGAACTTATGTGAGTTTATTTGAAAACACAATGTCGCTGGGAAGTGTGCGCAGTGTTGCACCTTACACTACTGTTTATGAACATACTCTGTAAAACTTCTTTTCTTAGTTTTTTTTTTCTTTTTTTTTTTGCTTCCAAAGAGTCCCTCTATTCAGAATGCATTAGGTACGAACCAGCTTGGGATAGGTCCCCAATTTCGCGATCCAAAGGTGGACGCTCTACCAAACGGAGCCACTCGGCCTTGTGTTCACTGGAATCACAGGCGTAGCAATTATTACGCACTCTACGCATGTGCGTAACATGCGTAACAAAAATATTTATAATATAATAAAGTGGCATTAACATCAAGTATTTTGCACTTTACCATAGGGACTACACTTAAAGGAAAGAATTTGCTAGAATTTGCTGGAGCAAATTCTTTCCTTTAAGGGAAGCCCCCATTTTGGAAGCGATTCTAGGCACAGTTTTCAAGATTTTCCTAGGTATGGGTAAAAATAATTCCGTTCTGGCTACGCCACTGGGAGCAGACGATACTCTAGTATGTCAAGGCCTTTCGATACTCTATTATGTCAAGGACTTTCGTCACAGAACAGCATGATTTGAAAATACCATCTCTTTATGTAATTAACCCTTAATGCTTAGGATGCTGGGCAAAATTTCAGCAGATTACATTTTGAAATATTTTTCTTATTATTTTTTTTTTCTCAGAAAATAACCTTGACATTTCATGCAAATTGTTAATTCGAAGTAACTGTCGAAGTCCACTTCCTGGGAAAAATAAGTAAAATATTATTAGTTGTCTGCTGAATTTCCACAGAGCTGTGAAGGTTAAAGTGCATAGCATAATTATAGCAGACAATTTCTATATTCTGGTAAAATTACTATTTTTTTTTTCAGAAAAAAATAAGAATTGGCATTTCATATAAATCTGTTTAGCAGACGATTCACATGAGATACCAAGTCTTATTTCCTGTGAAAAATACAAAAATCAAACTGTTGTCTGCTGCAGCTGTAATTTTTGTTTTTAGGGTTAACGTTTTCATCAGGTGTGTTGATCGAGCACACCAGCCATCCCAAGTCCCTACTAGTCTACTCTCATTATCTCGTAGTTCAAGGGACTCTCTAAAATACTTCGAGATATCCATACCTCGACATATCAGATTTGCAAAATTTAGAAAAAATAAAATCGAACAACCACATTTCAATATGTAATTCGACCCCTGGATTTAGAAATATATTGAAAATATTGTGGAAAAGATGAGAAATTGCTCCCGAAATTACTCCTTAGGAGCAGCCGGCCTCGGTGGCTCAGTTGGATGCGCCGTCCGACTGGAGACCAGGAGGTCGCGGGTTCAACCCCTGCCGAGGTCGGCAACATTCTTTCGTGGAGATTGATCATGAAATATTTTCTATGGTCATTCTCTCCCTTCCGCTGATTCAAGATGGGCAGTTGTCAGTTTCTGGCGAAAGAATGTGCACAATACTGGTTAACCGCTTAGAGGACTAAGCCTACCCAGTAAACGTGTGGTTAGGTAAACTGACCGCGCTCGACATGACCCCATTGGGTTGACTGGGCCGTAAAACCTCAACACAAACAAACAAATCCTTAGGAGCAATTCCTCATCTTTTCCACAATATTTTGTTACCTGTTGTTAGATTTCCATGTTAAAACACGGACCAGATTTTCACTTCGAGATAAGCGGTTATTTGATATAAGCGAAGTAGAGATAACGAGAGTCGACTTTCTCTCTGAAAACAGGTATTCGACCGCACGATTCTTACCTCTTTCCTAGCAAAATCTCTCGGATATTCTTTGGCATTGTTTGGGATATTTCCATTCGCTCCTTTAATGACCAGCAATCGTAACAGCCTCTCCTTCTGCTCTGACTGGATATTCGTAAGGCCAGCGGCAATGTGCAGACACGTGTCGCCGGACCTCGTCTGTTTCAACAGTACGGACCGACACCTGTCCGGATTTAGGCGATCGAGGATGTCGGTAACCAAGGTAAAGTCGCGTGTCTCTAGCGCTAAGATCAAAGGTGTCTTGCCGTTACTTTGTACCTGAGAAAAATGACAGACAAAAAATGTAGTTATTATTGAAAGAAAACTAGTTATGTAAAAAAACAACAACAACAGAAAAAGACAAAAAAACAAAACAAAACAAAAAACAACAACAACAACAACAACAACAACAACAAAAAAACAAAAACAATTACCGTAAAATTCCTAAGTATTGGGATAGATAGGCCTTTGCAAACAGTGAAAACCCAGATCAGACGCCGCGTTCTGCGGCGTCTGATCAGGGTCTACACTGTTTGCCATACATACAGCAATATTGTAGAAACATCAAGGTACACTAATGGGTAGTATAATGGACTAGTTCAAAATTTAGGATAAATATGGTAAGTAGATAAGATGTCCTACTATTTAGGGTAAATAAGGTAGGTATGGCGCCTATTCATAAAGAATAAGAGTGATCAAGGCCTTTGATGTCTGTCTACAGAACAATTGGATACTATTGAATATGGCGAACGTTTAGCGAAGTCCCTGGAGAGGGGCGTATTTCCTTTACCTAAAACATGATACTGTTTCATGAATTTTGATTTTATGAATCAGAAACAGGTTTCATCTACCGTATTCGACCTAATTAACGCACTGTGCGTTTAGGTTTTTCAAAATTACTGGGAAAACTTGTAGTTAAATAGGTATCTGCTAAGGTTACACTTTTAAAAAAAAGGGTCAGTAAATGGCTTATTCAATGATGTTTATGCGATCTTTTTTTCTGATTATCTTTATAAAAGCATATGTTGTGGGTACTCATTTGAATTGCATCGACAAGTCGATGCAATTCAGATGGGTACCCATAACATATGCTTTTAGAAAGAAGTGGACAAAAAGTACACTGACTAATCTGAAGACTACGGAATTGCTTGACTGTGCGCTTAAGAAGAAAATGTGCGGTAATCAAGACGAATACGGTACAATAAAATACATGCACAATGTTTCAAGATGACGTGTTCAATGTTTATTGTGCAGGCAGTTTTATCCACACATCCTGTAAGACGGTAGTTGTTGCTATGGGGTTTTCCGGCGTGTCAGACAATTTCATGCATTTTCTTCATTTGTTATGTCTGAACAGAACTGCTTCAAAACATAGGATGTCTGAAAGGTTCTGGAAAAGGTCGCCTATTACGAAAACACGCCTATTCAAATATATTGAAAATTTCATCACCAAAAACTGAGTTTTCAGATAAAAATTCTGATATTGTTCATATTTATGCTCAAAACGTAGATTGTGGTACTCATTCTAACGAGTACACACAATCTAAGTTTTTGAGCCGAAATAAGAAAAAATGTTTAACCCTGTAAATGCCAGTTTTACTATATAAAAGTGGAGTTTAAGTGGGTCAAAACTATATAGGTATGTTTCCGTGATGCAATACCGGAAAACCTACCAAATGATTACCGTCCCCTGAAATTTAAGAAATTGAAGAATTAGAAACCAAACCTTTAAAACATGCATTATGAAAACACGCCTATTCAAATATATAGAAAATTTCATCTCCAAAAACTGTAAATTTTCAGATAAAAAATTCTGATAGTTTTTCTTATTTCTGCTCAAAAACGTAGATTGTGGGTACTCGTTAGAACCGCCTCGCCCAGGCGGTTCTAGCGAGTACCCACAATCTATGTTTTTGAGCAGAAATAAGAAAAATAATGTATACCCCTGTAAACCCCTGTTTTACTATACAAAAGTGGGGTTTAAGGGGGTCAAAATTATATAGGTATGTTTTCGTAATGCATTTCTTTGTTACTTTAAGTTACCAGAAACTAAAACAGACGAAAGAAACCATTCAATTCAAAGGCATATTTTCACTAAAAAAATGCAAATGTTTTAGATACTCAACGGCTATGTCATTTTAGGCTGGAATTGTAATAATGCTTTCGACGTAGAAAACCTTGTTGAAAGAATTCAGGTCAAACACAAGCCGGAAAGTAAATGGAAACCTACAACGATGTCGATGTCTGCTCCTGCGTCAATCAAAGCCAAGATCATGTGTTTACAACTATAACCCGGTCTGTGTGACAGCAGCGCTATATGGAGGGGAGTCAACTCTGAAAGCAGAGAATAACGTGTACTTAACAATTAGCATGCTGGGTAGAAAATCAGCCGACGACATTTTGAAACATTCCTTTTCTTATTTTTCACGGAAAGCAATAAAGTGACAAATAATATTGACTGACCGCTCGCAAGTGGTTTCGGGCCGGACGATTTCATGCATGACATTTTTTTAATTAATAATTTAAGCTTTAAAATTCCAATCAAACTTGTAGCAGAGCCTTTACCAAACTACAGGGCTTCTGGCAATATATTGCGGCAATATGGCGACAATACTGGATTTCGTATGCAAATTAGTTTCCCGCAATCATTACGAAAACACGCCTATTCAAATATATAGAAAATTTCACCTCCAAAAACTGAAAATTTTCAGATAAAAATCTCTGATATTTTTCATATTTCTGCTCAACACATAGATTGTGAGTATTCGTTAGAACCGCCTCGGCGAGGCGGTTCTAACGAGTACCCACAATCTATGTTTTTGAGCAGAAATAAGAAAACTAATGTATACCCCTGTAAACCCCAGTTTTACTACATAAAAGTGGGATTTAAAGGGGTAAATATTATATAGGCGTGTTTTCGTGATGATTGCCGCGGAATGATCCTTTCTGGCAATATTGCTGCAATACTGCCAAAACAATCCAGATATGAACTGGAACATAAAGTTCCGGCAATATTGCCAGAATTCAAGAAAAGTATTTACTCATCACAACTATGCACATGTTTTAATTGCAGTTTCCTGTTAATTCCAACATGTGCAAGAAACTAGAAATAAGCTTGACTTGATTGAGCCAGAGAATGTGCTAGTAAAACCAATGAATTTGAAAATTGCATGCATGACATTTACTTATTAAACAAACACATCTTTCACAGAAGCGGTATGTTTCTTAGGAAGACTCTGGTTTTCATGTAAAACCATCATCTTACATGGAATATGGAACATAAAATGTCAAATGTCCTTACGACTCCTTTCTTAATTGGAACTATCCCTCATTCTGCTGTTGTGAAAATGTAATAATTTTGTATTTCCTACTTTCACTGCCTGGTTAAAGTAAGTCTTATAGCTGGGCTAATTTCCAGTAGAAGGAATCATCGTTCCTTAGTCAGGGCATGCGACAACGTGTGGAATGTTTTGTTCATGTGATTTTCCGGAATCACAGCCTAAGTTGGGCCCATTTGCCTTACCTATTGGTGAGAAACACTCAGTTTGGCGTATATCCTTTTCAGTTTAAGGTTTATGTACATTGTATACATTGCGTATATGGGCACAGTGGTGTGGACAGTAAAGATACGCTTTATACTTTTTGTACGTTGTGTTTACGTGTAATGTTTGCACTTCACATATATCCAAACACGACCAGTTATCAAGTAGCAGCTGGCCAGATAACATGGCCCGAAAAGGGCATAATCTGTTTTTCAATTCATGCAAATTTTATTTGTGAATTTTACATTTTTCTTTTCCTTTTATTAAAATAGAAAACCTCTGAAGAAGGTGAAAGCCGAAAGGCCTCTGGTAAACCAATCATATATATATACATATATATATATATATATATATATATATATATATATATATATATATATATATATATATATATATATATATATATATATATATATATATATATATGGCGCTGCCTCTATGTGCCTCAGGTGCCTGGTAGCGTTAAAAATCTGAAAAATGAAAAAAAAAAAATATATATATATAGTTTTTTTATGTTTCAGAGAAAATAACAGACAATGCACATAAAATATCAACCATATATAAATATTTAAGGATGTGGTCTGTTGCAGATGTCATTGTTGTGGTAAGGGTTAAAGTACAGATATATAATGAAAAATGTAATCAAAGGAAAAACATGGATGATAAAGGAAAAAGTACTCACTGTCTCCAATGGTCGCTTCATTCAAGTTGGTGACTTTAGGAGACTGTAACAGTGTCTGCATAAACTTCATTCCCATATCTCCCATCATGACTGCTAAATGGATAGGTGAACGATATATATAGATATCTCGCTCCTGCCGAAGCTGAAAATGAAAAATATTTGTATAATGATGCACCCCCATCATGACTGATAAATGGATAGAGGAACGATATTTATTGATACCTCGCTCCTGAAGAAGCTGAAAATGAAGAACGCTTGCATGAATGAAACACCCAGCATGACAGCTAAATGGATAGGTGAACTATATATATATAGATCTCCTCCTGCCAAAGCTGAAAATGAAGAACGCTTGTATGAATGAAACACCCCAGCATGACAGCTAAATGGATAGGTGAACTATATATATATAGATCTCCTCCTGCCAAAGCTGAAAAAGAAGAACGCTTGTATGAATGAAACACCCCAGCATGAGAGCTAAATGGATAGATGAACTATATATATATATAGATATCTCCTCCTGCCAAAGCTGAAAATGAAGAACACTTGCATGAATGAAACTGAAAATGAAGAACACTTGCATGAATGAAACACCCCAGCATGACAGCTAAATGGATAGGTGAACGATATATATAGATATCTCCTCCTGCCGAAGCTGAAAATGAAGAACACTTGCATGAATGAAACTGAAAATGAAGAACACTTGCATGAATGAAACAACCCAACATGACAGCTAAATGGATAGGTGAAAGATATATATATATATATATAGATATCTCCTCCTGCCGAAGCTGAAAACGAATAACGCTTGTATAAATAAAACACCCCGTCATGACTGCTAAATGGATAGGTGAACGATATTTATAGATATCTCGCTCCTGCCGAAGCTGAAAATGGCTAAATGGATAGGTGAACGATATATGTAGATATCTCTTCCTGCCGAAGCTGAAAATGAAGAACACTTGCATGAATGAAACACCCCATCGTGACAGCCAAATGGATAGGTAAGTAAGTAAGGGTTGTTACAATGCAGTGCATAGCAAACAACAAAATCCAAGCCATTTACAAGTACGAAAATTGGAGCACTGTATATGAAGTATATGTGAAAACATTCGTATTACAAAGCTGTAACATTTCATATGCTAAATGGCATCAGTTTACATGCTATATAACATAGGTGAACGAGATATATAGATATCTCGCTCCTGCCGAGGCTGAAAATGATAAACATTTGAATAATGAAAATCCCCATCATGACTACTAAATGGATATTTAATGAACGATATATAAAATAGATATCTCGCTCCTACCGAAGCCGAAAATAAAGACCGTTTGTATGAATGAAACAAATAAAAAAAAAGATCACAAGAAACTGACATAGTTTAGCATAATTCTTATAAAACAACGTGCCAAGGAAAACAACACACCCCGAGCTTTTAGAATCAGATATTGCTCAGTTGTTAGCCAGAAGATACTGCATGTACGTTCGTTTGAATTTAGCTAGTCATGTCCTGAAAACATTTATACTTGAGGAATTTTCCGTTCTGCGCATAAGTGTTCATTGCGCTCAAGAATCTTTTTATTTACATAACGAAAACACGTCTATTCAAATATATTGAAAATTTTACAACCAAAAAAGGAAAATTTTCAGATAAAATATTCTGATATTTTTCATATTTCTGCTCAAAACATAGATTGTGGGTACTCGTTAGAACCGCCTCGGCGAGGCGGTTCTAACGAATACCCACAAACTACGTTTGTTAGCAAAATAAGAAGAATAGTGCATACCCCTGTAAACCCCAGTTTTACTATATAAAAGTTTGATTTAAGGGGGTCAAAATTATATAGGCGTATTTTTGTGATGGAATCTTTTTATCTTCACTACAGCTGGTGTTAATGCCATGTGGTGGTCGTACACGATCTATAGAGTAGTCTACTTTCTCTGTTCTTTTGTGATTATTGAATCCCTTTCGGGATTTTCGGAGAATATATATGAGGGTCACTGATAAGGTCTAATTATCCTAATAATAATCACAGTAATAAAACTACCTACTCTAGCCCTAAAAACTTGAATGCTTCAGTGATTTTCAGTTGTGTGTGTGTGTGTGTGTGTGTGTGTGTGTGTTGCTCGCAACAGTAATTCCTTTTACATTACGAAAACATACCTATATAATTTTGACCCCTTTAACCCCATTTTTAATAGTAAAACTGGGATTTACAGGGGTATACATTATTTTTCTTTTTTGTGCTCGGACATAATTATATTGTGGGTACTCGGTAGAACCGCCTCATTGAGGCGGTTCTAACGAGTACCCACAATCTATGTTTTGAGCAGGTATGAAAAATATATCAGAATTTCTTATCTGAAAATTTTCATTTTCTGTTGGTAAAATTTTCAGTATATTTGAATAGGCGTGTTTTCATGACAGACTCTTTTTGTTGCGCTTGTAATACAGTAAAATGTCGAACACCGATGGCTCGTTTTTTTGAGTCCCTATGAAATTCATCCGATACCTCAAAGAAAACAAATATTTAGGGATATTCTAGGGATTTTGTTTTACTTTACCATGGAAATTAATGTTGTGTGTACTCATTAGAATCGCCTCTTCGATATACCATTATTTTATAGAAGATCCTATTATTTGGCAGCCCGGTGTCTGCTGATATAACTGAGTGGAGGGAAAATTCTGTGTCTGAGACATTCTATTTCAGCGAAACACCTCTATAATGAGAGCAAGGGTGCCTCCCATACGCATACACGCACACGGACACACACGGACACACACACACGGATACACACTCTTACTTACCGTGCCTTGTATGTTGGGATCTGCCCCGTTTCTTACCAGCCAAGATGCCAGAGTTAGGTTACCAGCTTGTACTGCCAGAAATAGGGGCGTCTGAAAAATTACATCAAAACCATACATAAATATACAAGCTAAATTCATGCCACATCTCAGATGCTTACATGTATAATCAACGCTCCTCTCAGTCCGCACATCTGTGTTGTCTGACCAGTTCGAAGACCTTAGGTTTTGTTCTGGGAAAAATAAGAAAAATATCACCATTTTGTCGTCTGCTAAATTTGCCCAGAGTGTGATAAAGGTTAAACTATGAAGTATTCTAAAGCAAACACTAAACAATCACAAGTATAAGCTTTCACAAAAAGCTTGGTCAAAAAGCTATGAAAGCTAATACTTGGTTGTAATATAGCGTTGCCTAGTCCATAGAAAAATAGCGTTTGACCAGCCCATGACCTTTCAATGCAATGGCAAACATTAAGACCGTCCATACCCATGGGCGTAGACAACAATTTACTCTGTTTTTATGACCAAATAGTGCAGCAACAAACAAAACCAATCAATCAAACAACAACAACAAAAAACAAAAAAACAAAAAAACAAAAAAAAAAACACTAACAATTTGGAGAAGTACCTTGAAAATTATTATTTATACTTAACCCTTGTCCTGCTGAATAAATTAAGATGCCACGCCTACTTCTAATTTTCAACCAGTCAGGTTACTTGTTCCAGATTGTTGCAATAAATTTGCCTATTTGATGGCAAACAGTGCAGATCCAGATCAGTTGGCTTCTTCAGAAGCCAACTGATCTGGATCTACACTGTTTGAAAAACAGGATATATCCGGGTTCAGCAGGACAAGGGTAAAGTTGTTCTACATTCGGTCAGAATGTTCATAATACAGGAAATGATAAACGACACAATATCCTATTTTTATATCAGAACAAAAATCAGACAAGGAAAATGGTTTACGTTTACATGTACTTATTGGTTTATAACAATATACGAACCTGTTGAAGCTTGTTGGGTAGGTTGATACACTGGGACAGGACTCCACACTGCTGCATACAACCAATCACCCGGGCCATGACCTTTACCTCAAAGTTTTGAGAAAGGTGATGGAGTGGACTGAAAATAAACAAGAAATGTCAATATGCAGTGCTTATAAGATGCCCCGCCCCCTTGCCCCCATCCCCGCTTAGAAACCAAAACGTAACGGACGGGGGGGGGGGGGGGGGGGGGGGACATGCAGACAGACAACTTAAAAATAGTATACCCCACCAAACAGCTTGTGCGGGGGAGGGATAACAAAATAATAACTGACACGTTACTACGCCTATTAATATACAAGTATAAGGGCTCAAAATAAGCTTGGTCTACGCTTCGCACACATCTTAAAGCAGGTTTTAATAGTCTTGGGTTCTTTACATGCAACTCTTGGCTAAATCGGCTGAATCCCATAATGCGAAAGGTGAATTCGAGAGGTCTAAATGAGATCTCGTCCCGTTGACCTCTACAAGAACCTCACATTGAAAAATAATTAAAGCTAATTTCACATCGCATTTTTGGCGTAACTCATCAAAACTAAAATAAGTAGCTAAGAATACCAATTTTTTGTCACACTGTCCCGGGAATGCTGTTAATTGCGCTTCTCAGTATCAATGCGTCCACCCTCTTTAAAAGTGAAATTATTAAAATTAATGTTTATTCCATAACCTTTGATAAAGGAATACAATGGTAGTCTTTTAGAACAGGCTATCGTTACAAAAGTTCCATCACGAAAACATGCCTATATAATTTTGACGCCTTTAACCCCACTTTTATATAATAAAACTGGGGTTTACAGGGGTATAGATTATTTTTTTATTTCTGCTCAAAAACATAGATTGGGGGTACCCGTTAGAACCGGTTCTAACGAGTTCCCACAATCTATGTTTTGAGCAGAAATATGAAAAATATCAGATGTTTTTATTTGAAAACTTTCCCTTTTTTGGTTGTAAAATTTTCAATATATTTGAATAGGCGTGTTTTCGTAATGCGCCTAAGTTCTGCTTCTGGGTATGCAAACTATAATAAAATAGTCCTCAAAATACTTATTTTATACGCTTATTAACAGCATAATATAATTAAAGAATATAAATGACATTTCCTATCAACATAATGATAAAAAATGTATGCTCAGAACAAAGCGCCAAAAACACGAACTTGTCCTGAGGCGAATGCTGCTATATGGTGGTTGTGTTGTTTCCCTTACACCACGAAACGTCCCACCCACATTACCGAGGGATATAAGGCAAACTGGTCAATTTAAGCGACACCTCTAGGACACAAGATAGGTGGAAAGAAAAGAAGACACGCAGAATATTTGTTAGGTGATATAGCCTCACACCTTGTGGGTTTTGACTCTCCCCATCCCCACTTTGTGTGTCATTGAGGAACCTTCTCCGTTCTTGCAAATTCCTAAAATCATATCTGCCTGTTATATATATATATATATATAATAATATATATGATATATATATATATATATATATCATTACGAAAACATACCTATATAATTTTGACCCCCTTAAACCCCACTTTTATATAGTGAAACTGGGGTTTACAGGGGTATACATTATTTTTCTTATATCTGCTCAAAAACATAGATTGTGGGTACTCGTTAGAACCGCCTCGGCGAGGCGGTTCTAACGAGTACCCACAATCTATGTTTCGAGCAGAAATATGAAAAATATCAGAATTTTTATCTGAAAACTTTCAGTTTCTGGTGGTGAAATTTTTAGTATATTTGAATAGGCATGTTTTCGTAATGATATATATATATATATATATATATATATATATATATATATATATATATATATATATATAGTTCGTCTGTCATTACTGACAATGACCAATCCTAATCAACTGTGTGATGTGTTATTATTTGTGTGTTCTAAGATGGCTGATGGGACCAATGATAGCTCTAAACTGCCTGTTGCAGATAGAACAAGAGAGGTCTGAGGAAGAAAGCTCTGTTGGTGATGCCTTAGCTCTGGCTTTCCGCTGTGCACGTTTCTGCTCGACTTCGCTGATTCTTTTTGCTTCGTATTCACCAGCTCCCCTTCTTATGAGGCCTCGCCACTTTGTTCGATCCTGTGCAATCTGTTCACATGACTCTGTTAGTATGTTGAAGTCTTTAAGGGAGGCTTTGAGGGTGTCCTTGTATCGCTTCTTCTGACCACCATGGGAGCGTTTTCCAACTTGTAGTTCTCCATAGAGGATTTTCTTTGGCAAACGTTCATCAGGCATTCTGGTAACATGGCCTGTCCATCTTAACTGTGCCAATTTCAGAAGAGTATGTACACTCTGCATCCCTGCCCTTTTCAGGACTTCTGTGTCTGGAATCCTGTCTTGCCACTTGATCTTTAAAAGTTTCCTAAGACAGCTTGTTCAGTCTTTAGGCATGCCGTTGGTAAACTGTCCAAGTTTCGCATACGTATAATAGAGTTGGCAGCACCATCGATCTGTATACTTTCAGCTTTGAGTCAAGTCTGATTCCACTTCAGTCCCAAATACTTCCACGTAGCCGGCCAAATGCTGCACTAGCTTTGGCAATTCTAGCATTGACTTCATCATCAATGTGCACAACTCTAGACAATGAGCTTCCAAGGTAGGTGAACTTGTCTACCACTTGCAGTCGTTGACCTTTCACTGTGATGGTAGGCTCCTTGTAAGGCTTTCCAGGTGCTGGCTGATATACTATCTCAGTCTTTTTGATGCTGATTGAGAGATATCATAGCTGTCACATGAATCAGATACTTCTGTTACCAGGGGCGTAAATATTGATTTCAGCTGTTACCCAACGCTGCAGATTTGGCGTGTTTTTTTCTGGAATATACAAATCGACCGCCGATAATGTACTCAAAATTATTTAAAGCTTAGTCCATGAAGAAGTTAATGTTTTCCTTGGTTTTGTTATTTATTCGCTATTTAATAGCATCGGAGTGTATAAAGCTAATATGTTTGAATGCAGAATAAAGCGTTATCAGCGTTAGCAGGGAACTATTTTGGAGGGCGGATTTAGGTAGTTATTAGGTAGGAAAAACGGATTGTTGAAATGCGGTATGTTCAATCTGGTGGAGGTTATGATAACCGCCCGCAATAACTGATTTCTCCACAACAATGTTGTGGGTACTCGCTAGAAGCACCTCGACGAGGCGCTTCCAATGAGTACCATAACATGTTTATTTTGTTGAGAAATAAGAAAAACATCAGTACTATTTGGTTGAAAAAATACCATATCTGGAACTATATTCGCAACTATATTCTACATTCAATAATAAGACCGCCCCACCAATAAGATCACTTTTAGGCAGTATTAAGGGTGGTATGTGAGTGCGCATATGTCACACATACGAATAAATAACAGATGTGTCACATATGCATACAGCTGTACGCATATGTAACAGCAAACAATACGAAATCTTCACATCCCTACACTAACTACCAAGTTTCGAGTCAATTGGTCTTCCGGTTCTGGCGAATAAGTTTAAAATAGATCTTCCAGATGGCGGCCATGGTGGCTATCTTGGATTTCTGATTGAAACGATTTTAGCTATTTCAATCAACAGGTCGCTCTGATACTTCCTATAAGTTTCGAGTCAAATAACTTTTCCGTTTAAGAGAAGAATTTAAGAAAAAAAGATTTTTTTAGATGGCGGCCATCTTGGATTTCAAATCGAAACAAGTTTAGCTGTTTTTGATCTTCAGGTAGCTTCGATCGATACCTCATACCATAGTTCGAGACAATTTGCCTTTCGGTTCAGGAGCAGAAGTTCAAAGTCGAGTTACAAGCTGGGCGGCTATCTTAGAAATTCGACCTAAACGATTTCAGATATTGTTGATCTACAAGTCACCCTGATACTTCCTATTAAGTTTTGAGTCAATTCGTCTTTCCTTTTAGGAGAAGAAATTCAACATTCATTTTCAAAATGGCGATCATGCGGCCATACTAACCATTCGTTTGAGGAGAAAAAAAAATGATGAAAAAAGACTTCAAACTGGCAGAATGGGCGACCATCTTAGATTTCCGGTCGAAATGATTTTAGCTTTTTTATCTACATGTCACCCAAATACTTCCTATCAAGTTTCTAGTCTCGGCGAGGCGGTTCTAACGAGTACCCATAATCTATGTTTTGAGCAGAAATATGAAAAATATCAGAAGTTTTCATCTGAAAATTTTCATTTTTTTGGTGGTTAAATTTTCAGTATATTTGAATAGGCGTGTTTTCGTAATGAAGAACGATAGAAACAGCTGATAGTGAGAATGAATTAAAATGTGTAGCGCTGGCATATTAAGGAGGGAAGGAAAGTGTGGACAAAAACAGTGGTCTAGTAAATAAAGGTTTGAAGCGACACACCCATCACGAAAACATGTCAATATAATTTTGACCCCCTTAAACCCCATTTTTTATATAGTAAAACTGGGGGGTTTACAGTGGATACATTATTTTTCTTTTTTCTGCTCAAAACATAGATTGTGGGTACTCGTTAGAACCGCCTCGTCGAGGCGGTTCTAACGAGTACCCACAATCTATGTTTTGAGCAGAAATATGAAAAATATCAGAAGTTTTCATCGGAAAACTTTCGGTTTTTTTTGGTGGTAAAATTTTCAGTATATTTGAATAGGCTTGTTCTTCTTAATGTGACTGGCGGCCTGCTTGAGCTAGCGGGTAAAAGGAGTATTTATAGTAGCCCGTCTAAGAGCCACAGAATGCGATCCGTTGGAAGCATGATTGAGACGCATGAAATATGCAGGGAGAGCCGATATGATCTTATAAGATAGGACCAGACACATTACGAAAACATTCCTATTCAAATATATTGAAAACTTTACAACCAAAAAGAGGAAAATTTTCAGATAAAAATTCTGATATTTTTCATATTTCTGCTCAAAACATATATTGTGGGTACTCGTTAGAACCGCCTCGCCGAGGCGGTTCTAACGAGTACCCATAATCTATGTTTTTGAGCAGAAATAAGAAAAATAATGTATACCCCTGTAAACCCCAGTTTTACCATATAAAAGTGGGATTGAAGGGGGTCAAAATTATATAGGCGTATTTTCGTAATGATGAATCATCATATCACTGCTCCAGGAAACGCCATCCGAGTTTTTCCCATCATGTTTAAGACACTGGAAAAGTTTGATTAGTCCCTAAGAACCGATCGAGCTGCCTCTCTCAGGACACTCTCGATTAGATGGATGACTTCCTGTGAGGGTTAAAGATGGAGCAGCATACTCCAGCTGGGGTCTGGCAATGGACTTATATGCGATTTCCGTAAGTCCTGGATTTCTTGCCTTAGATTTCGCCTTAGGAACGAGGGATTTATTACCATTGCTATTCTAGTGTCACGGGGTAGATCAATGTATAGATATAACTTATTTTGCATAGGTAGTTACGACAAAAGGTTTTGCATTAAATCACGACAAAAGTTTGCAAAGTTACTTCTTCTGTTTAAAGCGCCAGGCAAAAAGCGACTTTCTGAAAGATGTGAAAAGCAGAGTAGGACGGTTGCACATGATCTTAAGGCACCGGCTGCGGCCGTCTCTGTCTTTCTAAGAGCAAAGTTCTAACAGGCTATTTTGCATTCATTTACCATTTTCGTTTTTGACCAAACAACGCGGAAAATATGTGAGCCACAACTTGGACTAAAATGGTGTCAGAAAATTAAATTACCATTCGCCATTCTCATCCAACTCTTGTTGATATACCACAGTCTCCACCACAACAGCCGGATCTGATGTCATCATTTCTTCCGTAGATGGAGGCTGCCATTCTGACTGTTGATTCACGGGAGGTTTTTGATGTTTCTGTAGATTTTGTAAATAGATCTTTCTGATATACTGTCTATATTCATCAGGTGTTGGTGTGGTTTGTAAACCACTTTGATCAGTGACATGAGCATCAGACGGCTGGTATCCAGTTTCCGATGTTAGGGGCATATACTCAGTTTTAATAGCTTTCCAGCCCATGGACGCGGCGCTTGGAGCTGCATGGATGGCAACCTGGTTCAGATTTGGATTCAGAGAACTCACTGATAACCCTGCATCCATACTTAGGTCGGAAGCCAAACTGTCTGGTGTTTGTCTGTAGGGGCGCCAGTCTTGGTAGCCAGTTGGAAGATGTGACAAGGTTTCACCTCTTGTCTGCAGGCCATGTCCAGACTCAGTGTTCAAGTTACCTATGTAAGCAAACATTCCCCCGTGTTCCGACCTCTGACCCCCAGCGCCACTGTACATACAAGATTCTCTTGTGTTCTCCCTCTTAGCTGGCGTTGGGCCATCTGTGTCTTTTTGTGCATCTTCCTGACAAGTGCAAAAGAAAAATAAGTTACCATAGTTACCCTAAGTATTCGGACAGTTTTGATTGATTGTGTTGAGGTTTAGCGACAAGTCGACCCTTGTGGGTCACTTTATGTCGTCTCCCTGAGAAAGAGAAAAAAGAAATAGAAGAGATAGTAGAGGAGATGATGTGAGAAAGAGGAGAGAACGAATAAAATGTAAGTGAAGAAACAGAATAAATAAAATTCTACCTCTGCCTGCTGCAAGGACAGCTTACTTGCTGCAAGGACAGCTGGCCTTGCCCAACTGTAAATCAATATCAACTGGACGCCCCGGTGATGTAAGATACATGGTACCTTCGCCTCACACAACTATCCTACTAGTATTGGGACAGATAGGCTAACTCTTTCGGTGCCAAATTTCAGATGACATTTGTGTCTGCTTTTTGATTTTAACAAACTATCACTTGGAAAAACGTTCGTATGTAAAGTTGATAAACTGAATGTCAAACAGCGTAGATCCAGATGAGACGGCTCATTGAGCCGTCTCATCTGGATCTATGCTGTTTGCAAAAGCCTATCATCATCGCCTGTGGCAGTGAAAGAGTTTAAGCAAACAGTGTAGAACAAGATCTGACGCCAAACTATGCAGCGTCGAATCAGCGTCTCTAACACTTGCCATTCATCTAGCAGTTTTACACACGTCAACAGTTAGATGGACTTGGAGAATTTTTAGGACACACTGAGCCAGAGCACGACAAAACCAACAAAAGCGAGAACTCAGATCAGCCTAGGCATTCGTCCAGTCTGATCAAAGCCTTCGCTGCGCGCTCAATGGGCTGTTAGGGACCCAAGCTTTCTTCATGCGGACAGAGCAGACTCTGATCAGACTGGGCGGATACAAAGGCTAATCTGAGTCTTCGCTGGGCGCACATGCCTGTAGGTTTGTCGTGCACTGGCTCATGCGGTTAGGAGGTAAGGTGTCAGAAAATCTAGAGAAAATATGATAAATATCTGTTAAACTCCGTATTGCAGTTATCCTTAATATTCAGCCATCTGATTTCCTTACTATAATTAAATTAAATATTCAGACATCCTAACCATACCTATCCATATTGCAGTTATCCTAAATATTCAGAAATCGTAACTCTCTATTGCAGTTACCCTAAATATTCAGACATCCTTACGCCGTATTACAGTTAGCCAAAATATTCAGATAATCTAACTCCGTATTGCATTTACCCTAAAATTTCAGACATCTGATTTCCTAAGCATGATTACCCTCAATATTCAGACATTTTAACTCCGTATTGCATTTACCCTAAATATGCACACATCTAATTTCCTTACTATGATTACCCTACATATTCAGACATCCTTACTCCGTAGTGCAGTTACCCTAAATATTCAGACATCCTAACTCGGTATTGCAGTTATCCTAAATATTCAGACATCCCCACTCCGTATTGTAGTAACCCAAACTATTCAGACATCCTAATTCCGTATTGCAGTTACCCTAAATATTTAGACATCCTCACTCCGTATTGCAGTAACCTTAAATGTTAAGACATCCTAACTCCGTATTGCATTTACCCTAAATATTCAGACATCTGATTTCCTTACCATGATTACCCTAAATATTCAGACATCCTAACTCAGTATTGCAGTTAGCCTAAATATTCAGACATCCTAACACCATATTGCAGTTAGCCTAAATATTCAGACATTCTAACTCCGTATTGCAGTTACCCTAATTATTCAGACATCTGATTTCCTAACCAGATTACCCTCAATATTCAGACATTTAACTCCGTATTGCAGTTATCCTAAATATTCACACATCTTATCTCTGTATTGTAGCTATCCTAAATATCAGCCGTCTGATTTCCTTTCTGTAATTACCCTAAATATTCAGAATCCTAAATCTGTATTGAAGTTACCCCAAATATTCAGCATCTTAACTCCGTACTGAAGTTACTCTAAATATTTAGACACACTAGCTCCGTATTGAAGTTACCCCAAGTATTCAGACATCTTAACTCCGTAATGAAGTTACTCTAAATATTTAGACACCCTAGCTCCGTATTGCAGTTACCCCAAATATTCAGACATCTTAACTCCGTACTGAAGTTACTTTAAATATTTAGACACCCTAGCTCCGTATTGAAGTTACCCCAAATATTCAGACACCTTAACTCCGTACTGAAGTTACTCTAAATATTTAGACACCCTAGCTCCGTATTGCAGTTACCCCAAATATTCAGACATCTTAACTCCGTACTGAAGTTACTATAAATATTTAGACACCCTAGCTCCGTATTGAAGTAACCCCAAATATTCAGACATCTTAACTCCGTATTGAAGTTACCCTAAATATTTAGACTCCCTAGCTCCGTATTGCAGTTACCCAAAATATTCAGACATCTGATTTCCTTACAATAATTGCCATAAAGTAAACGTGGAACTTGGTCCATTGACGTTAAGCAAGTTTTTGCTGACATTGATAAAATATTTATTTGCGTTACATGGATTAGTTTTTACTCTCTCAAATTATACCTGCAGTGCTAGGTGCAGTCGCCGCATTGGTCAGAACTTGCGTGGCGTGGGTTCGATCCCATGCAAATCGCTTAGAAATTAATAATATAGACATGTACAACAACAGAGAAAGTTTTTGATTTTAAAATGTATATTGAAACATGCTGAAACTGTTTTAATGGACGCGGAAAAGCGTAAATGGAATATAGAACTTGATAAATAATCAAAATTACGTACATGCAGGGCCCAGTTGTTCAAAGCTAACGATGTCGTTAGTTAACGATTCGCTAAAATTTACATCGAGTGATACGCAAATATGCTGATTTTTTTTTTGCTGAAAAAATGTGAGTAGCTTTTGCAGTGCAAAAGCTACTCACATTTTTTTCAGCAAAAAAAAAAAAAAAAAAAAAATATTAGAATATTGAATATTGAATCTGCTAAAACAGTTAACGAAATGATCCTTAATGAGCTCGTTAAGCTAACGACGCTTTGAACAACTGGGCCCAGAGATTTAAACTAGAAGATTATGGTCATATGGATCTGTATCTGGCACAAAAGTCGATTCAATATAGCTCAAATCCGATGTGGTATATTGCCACTGCGTATCGAAACAGAGCGGTTTGAAGGAAGGGCAGAATTCGGAAGACTATGTTAATTTTGTGATACAAACTCTGTTTAATCGGAAACTCATTTCATCTTCCCAATGTCCACTTTGCAAAGATCATAGAAATATTCTAGAGGTGACATTAAGTCAGTTTATCCTGATTTTAGAAACACGGATTGTAATCGTCAGCTGTGTATTTTGATGAATGGTAAGCCTTGTATAGGAAAGACTATTCGTTATCTACAAACATAGCTCTAGTTAAGGCATTTTTTTCAATCCAAAAGCTTTGGTATTTTTCTTATTTCTCCACGAAAACATATGTCGTGGGTACTCATTAGAAGCGCCTCGGCGAAAACATATGTTGTGGGTACTCATTAGAAGCGCCTCGATATGTTGTGGGTACTCATTTTTGTTTGTGTTGAGGTTTTACGGCCCAGTCAACCCAATGGGGTCATGTCGAGCGCGGTCAGTTTACCTAACCACACGTTTACTGGGCAGGCTTTGTCCTCTAAGCGGTTAACCAGTATTGTGCACATTCTTTCGCCAGAAAGGTGGGTACTCATTAGAAGCGCCTCGCATATGTTGTGGGTACTCATTAGAAGCGCCTCGATATGTTGTGGTACTCATTAGAAGCGCCTCGCCGAGGCGCTTCTAATGAGTACCCACAACATATGTTTTCGTGGAGAAATAAGAAAAATATTAACATGATACGCGCCTCGCCGAGGCGCTTCTAATGACATATGTTTTCGTGGAGAAATAAGAAAAATATTAACCTGATACCTACTCTTATCTAGGCCTATGTACAAAATTCAAACTCACTTAGAAATTCAATTGTGTACAGTTAAGAATTTACACTCTTAATGTTTCTCTTAACATCAATCTAACCTGACAAATTAGATTAATTTCTGATATAATTCAATATCATGTTGGTTCCCTACTAGTTCTATGTTTACATATTTGTCCGTTTAGCTTTCTTGTGTCTCATTAGCCTACATAGCTGACTGTATATTTTATGTCACGTGACACATTAAAAAGGAATATTTATCCAGTGTTTTTCTAGAAGACAGTTTTGTTTGTGTTGAGGTTTTACGGCCCATTCAACCCAGTGGGGTCATGTCGAGCGCTCATATCGAGCGCCCTTTGGCCCCCGTCTGACTGTTACACTGATTATCCTAAATCTTCACTACTTGCTGATACGTCTAAAAGGACTGTGCGAATGTCAAACACTGCAGCACATTATTTTAAGTCTTTCCTCCGTTTCCGTCGTCTGAATATAGAGCGGGAATTTGTTTATGCTTAAAGCCCCATGAACAGCAGTCTAATTTTACGCCTTAACTAGTTTTCAGACCTGAACATTTAGACAAACACTATTTGCAAGCGTGACACCGATTTCCCGCCTTATGAACCCGAGGGTAACATACCTGAGTAAACCTTAGTGCAGCATCCAAGTCTCCTGACAACTGGACCTCGTCTTGAACGGCTGAAAATAATACGAAAACAGAAGTGCTTAATGTTGCATCAAAGACACAAGAGCCGGGATACAGCCATCCTCGGTAACCCAGGTGTGACCCATTACGTTACACTCCATCTGTGTCTTCGCCAGGCGCACATGCAATATAATGTTGCATCAAAGACACAAGAGCCGGGATACAGCCATCCTCGGTAACCCAGGTGTGACCCATTACGTTACACTCCATAAAGTGTAACGTATTGGGTCACACCTGGGTTACCGAGGATGGGGTACAACATTTCTTAAAAGACTGCATGTGTTAAAGACTCAGATCAGCCTGCGTATCGGTGCAGGCTCAACAAGTCTTCGCTGTCCGCCTGAAGAGGCGTTAGATCCTTGTCTACCCACAGGATGCCCTGCGAAGACACTGATCATCCTGCGCGAATGCGCAGGCTGATCTGTGTCTTCGCCAGGCGCACATGCAATATCAAAGGAAATGCTGTGCCTAGCACAATTAATATATAGTGATAATCCAGCTAAAATCAAACGGACAGTACGAGGGATGTTCGAAATGAATTGCTTATTGTCCTCCAGCTCGATATCCACGTGGGGCACGATAAAAACCAATACATACCTGTATAGGGCTATTCAATATCTACACAATGGTGTATAAATGTACATGTTAGACTAAGTGTAAGACATAAAATTTGTCATTTGAATACACGCAGTCATTGACCACTGCAGTAAAAATGGTTGGTAGAAGCGTCGACAAAAAAGATGAAATACGGGCTTACATCAAAGCTCGCTCAAAACTGGGTTGTTCTTTGAAGAAGCTGATGACTGAAATTTCTACTGCTTTTGGACCTTCTTGTGTGTCTTATGACACAGTTCGGCGGTGGAAAAAGAAATTTGAGTCTGGTGTAGAGTCCATCAAAAATGCACCGAAATCAGGTAGGCCAAAATCTGCATCTCGTAAAGAAATCGTTTCCAAAATAAAGGAAATCATTGAAGGAGATGCAAGATTTACAGTTCGTGATATTGCACAAAAGGTAGGCATATCACTATCAACGGTTCACCTTATTTTGAAGAAGCATTTGAAAGTCAGAAAGATTTCTGCTAGATGGGTGCCACATCTGTTGACTGACGAGCAAAAGAGGCAACGGGTTAAAGTGGCCAAAAAGCTGCTTCAAATGTTTCCAAAATATGACAAAAAGCAGTTTGCCAATGTCTTCACAGGTGATGAAGCCTGGGTCCATTATTTTGAGCCCGTCAGAAAGGTTAGCAATAAGATCTGGGCCACTAAACACAGCAAACGCCCAATAATTGCCAAACGTTCTTTGAGTACAAAGAAGGTTTTGTATGCAATCTTCTTCTCTGGTGAAGGAGTCGCAATAAAAGTGCCAGTGAAAAAGGGCAAAAGCATCACCGGAAAGTACTACAAAGACGTAGTACTGAAGAAACTGAAAAAGTATTATCAGAAACGACGCCCTGCCACTGGTTTTAAACATGTCCGTCTTCTACATGACAATGCCCCAGCTCATACCTCTGCAATAGTTACGGCGTTTTTGAAGAAAGCAAAAGTAACTGTTTTGCCTCACCCCCCGTATTCCCCAGACCTTGCCCCATGTGATTTCTTTTTGTTTCCGAAATTGAAAGCATTCCTTGCTGGGCGGAAATACCAGTCCCGACAGGCACTTGGATCTGCCATTCATTAGTACCTTATTACTGTGCCCAAATCAGCGTGCCGTGACGCCTTCAAGAAGTGGATACATCGGCTAAAACTTTGCATTTCTAGCCACGGGGAGTACTTCGAGGGCATGAAATGAGTACTTTTGGGCTAACTTGAAATTTGAAGTCTCCAGATAGGAATAAGCAATTCATTTCGAACATCCCTCGTATGTCTAGGAAGCATGCAATTCTGAAAAAAAAAAAAAAAATGAATGAATATGCGTTATTTGTTTCGGTTTAAATAAAGAAAGGCATTAAAGGCAATTCTTTATCAAACTGACCGGAAAAGAAAATCTGAGTGAACAGTATATATCTATAAATGTTGAGATGAGTTTAAAACATGACTTCAAGATATTGTCCAAATGTGCACCCATGAGTGGGAGGCAAAAATCTCAGCACAAATGTTTGGATGACGAAAGAACACACACACACACACACACACACACACACACACACACACACACACACACACAAAGACACAAACAGAGAGAGAGAGAGAGAGAGAGAGAGAGAGAGAGAGAGAGAGAGAGAGAGATGTACAAACTAAAGAGTAACGGGGAAATAACAATCTTAAAAATATACATACTGCCTTACAGTATATGTATCTACCCTAAATACTGGGACACCTTAACTCTTTACCATACTTGTCCTAAAATTTGAACAAGTCAATTTGACCGCCTATTGATGTGTCTAAAATTGACGGAGGACTTGCAAACAGTGTAAACCCTGATCAGACGCTGCGTTCAGTGGCGTCTGATCTGGATCTACACCGTTGTTTGCTTAAGCATGTCTGTCCCAATATTTATTCAGGTTAACTATGGTATTACAAAGATGCAGAAACTTGTGAGAAGCAACTTATGTGAGTTGCATCACGAAAACACGCCTATATAAGTTTTACCCTCTTAAACCCTTCTTTTATATAGTAAAACTGGGGTTTACAGGGGTATAAATTATTTTTCTCATTTCTGCTCAAAAACATAGATTGTGGGTACTCGTTAGAACCGCCTCGTCGAGGCAGTTCTAACGACTACTCACAATCTATGTTTTGAGCAGAAATATGAAAAATATCAGAATTTTTCATCCGAAAAATTTCATTTTTTGGTGGTAAACTTTTTAGTATATTTGAATGGGCATGTCTTCGTAATGGTACAAAGCTTTGAAAGAGAAGTTAGTCAAAACATTTACTCTTTTTTAATTTATCTCTAAGTTTCTGAAGAATGTTCGTCTATCACTGAATCTGAATACGTCCATTATTGCAAATAGGGGTGTTAGTCAGTCAAAGATCAAAGAGGGAATGGTAAACAGTGTACATAGGTCTAGATAAGGGAGGGTATCCGGCAAATATTTTTCTTATTTCTCCATGAAAACATATGTTGTGGGTACTCATTAGAAGCGCCTCGGCGAGGCGCTTCTAATGAGTACCCACAACATATGCTTTTGTGAAAAAATACGAAAAAATATAGATACTTTTTGGTTGAAAAAAGCGCCTTATCAAGAGCTATGAGTGTAGATCCTATTTAGACATCTCATCTGGATCTGTATTGTTTGCAAAATGATCAGTTTTGATCAGAAGGACTGATTGTATCATGAATATATTTAAAGCCAACACGAAGTTGAAGACTGGATTGGCGTAATTGGGAAATCAGTTCGGATTTCGAATTAATGGCAGCTGATGAGTTAACGTTTTCTGCCACATCAATCGCAAGTGAAAATATACATTACGAAAACACGCCTATTCAAATATATAGAAAATTTCACGTCCAAAAACTGAAAATTTTCAGATAATAAAATCTGATATTTTTCATATTTCTGCTCAAAACATAGATTGTGGGTACTCGTTAGAACCGCCAGGCGGTTCTAGCGAGAACCAACAATCTATGCTTTTGAGCAGAAATAAAACAAATAATGTATACCCCTTTAAACCCCAGTTTTACTATATAAAAGTGGGGTTTAAGGTGGTCAATATTATAGAGGCGTGTTTTCGTGATGGTTACATTGAAAAAGACCCACGTATTATGTACAGTGGAAGTGAAAATAACAAAGCTAAACAAGTACTAAGTTAGCTTCCATAAAAATGTTTAAGTTAGAAGTAGGAAGTTATGATGTTAGAAATCAGAGTGAGAAGTCTTGAAGTTAGACGTAGGAAGGCATAGGTAAGAAGTGAGAAGTCTTGAAGTTAGAAGTAGGAAAGCATGTTGTAAGAAGTGAGACGTCTTGAAGTAGGAAGTCATAAGTTAGAAGTGAGAAGTTTTGAAGTTAGAAGTAGGAAGTCATAAGTAAGAAGTGATAAGTCTTGAGTTAGAAGTATAAGTTATAGTTAAGAAGTGAGGAGTCTTGAAGTTAGAAGTAGGAAGTCATAAGTCAGAAGTGAGAAGTCTTGAAGTTGGAAGTAGGAAGCCATAAGTAAGAAGTGTTGCAGTTAGAAGTAGGAAGTCATGGTGTTAGAAGTGAGAAGTCTTGAAGTTAGAGGTAGGAAGTAACAAGTTAGACGTCGCGCCAGGACTTTAATACTTTTGCGATATAACAAACACACTTTCAATTCAACCACAGCAACGTCACGGTTAACACAAAAATAACTTTAAACATACCCAAACACTTTCCAGCTATCAAAAATATTTAAAGACATTTCAGTAGTTTTCGGGCACTTGAGGCTTCAGTTTATTGGAAACGTTATTTTATAAAATGCTTATTGCACAATGCCAATGCTTACGCGAGTTATTTCGCATAGCGACAGATGAGAGGGGGTATCCACAGAATATTTTTCTTATTTCTACACAAAAAAACATATGTTGTGGGTACTCATTAGAAGCGCCTCGGCGAGGCGCTTCTGATGAGTACCCACAACATATGTTTTTGTGGAGAAATAAGAAAGATAGCAGCATTTTTCGGATGAAAAAAGCGCCCTATCTGTTGCTATGGTTTCGTAATGCACAAGATGCAGATGCCTATATGATTGTCCAATAAGCAAGTAAGAGAATGGTCCATGCCTAGTTACGGTCGCTAAGCTTAGCTTCCTATACAGACACACAAACCATACTCTTAACTTACACTTAATATTCATTTCAGCTTCCCTGAAAGGTAATAACATACACTAACATACACTAACATATATTTGTATAGATTTTGAAATACTGCCATTACTACTACTGCTACTATTACAACTACCATTACATTACTCCTTCTACTCATAAATAATTGTGCCTGTTATAATTATAAAATGTGAATAATAATCTCAAACCAATGGTCTATACCCTTGTTTACATGTACATCTATAAAATAAATAAAAAGGTCTTTGGGTCGGCAAAAAAAAAATGTAAAAATTATTTTCATGTCAGAGGACCGCATACAAAATAAATGTGCGTGCGCGTGTGCGTGTGCGTATGTGATCGACTCATTACGGTTCGACATTAAAGGCTAATTATTAATACCTTATCTTATCATCTTATTGATAAATAAATAACCTTAATGTAGTCTGAAAATATACTGACAGAACAATATTATGAATATCTTCATTTGAAACTGGGTATTAAATAAACTGAATCTTATCGTGATAAATCGCAATCAGGTTATTAAACTCATTTTTTAAAAGGTGCTCTTAATTAGTAATGCTTTTGTTGATAATTAATATTCTGTTTTCAGCCATTGCTAACAGTCAAATGTTGATCTCTATTTTCATTACGAAAACAAGCCTATTCAAATATATTGAAAATTTTACCCCCAAAAAACTGAACATTTTCAGACAAAAGTCTCCGATATTTGTCATATTTCTGTTCAAAACATAGATTGTGGGTATTCGTTAGAACCGCCTCGGCGAGGCGGTTCTAACTAGTACCCACAATCTATGTTTTTGAGCAGAAATAAGAAAAATAATGTATACCCCTGTAAACCCCAGTTTTACTATATATAAGTGGGGTTTAAGGGGGTCAAAATTATATAGGTATGTTTTCGTGATGACAACTCTTTTACATATGTTATTTTTACTATTGTTTGTCGGAAAATAGCTCATGTAACTATTGTTTATTGTTTGTACAATCCGACATGAAATAAAGTCTATTGAATATTGTATCATGCTAATTTCATCTATTTATGATTTGATCATGTTTGCGTCCCTTGCTTATGTAATACCTAGGTCAATTTGGTAATATGCAATTATTTAGTTCCTTGTAGATTTTTACAGGAAGAAAAATGATGAGAGAGCAATTAAGATACTGAAAAACATAAAGCAGTGAAACAGAAACGAGTCTTGGCGTAGTATGAGGAATTCCCCAAATAGTCTCCGGCTGATCAGGTTCCTTGCTAAGTAACATCACGAAAACACGCCTGAATAGTTTTGATCCCCTTAAACCCCTCTTTTATATAGTAAAACTGGGGTTTACAGGGGTATACATTATTTTTCTTATTTCTGCTCAAAACATAGATTGTGGGTACTCGTTAGAACCGCCTCGGCGAGGCGGTTCTAGCGAGTACCCACAATCTATGTTTTGAGCAGAAATATGAAAAATATAAGAATTTTTGTCCGAAAAAATTCAGTTTTTGATGCTGAAATTTTCAATATATTCGAATGTTTGAATAGGCGTGTTTTCGTAATGATTTTGTTTTTTTTTGCCTGCGAGTCCCGCTTCATACACTCACAATTTTCCTCTCTTGGAACGCACAAATTTCTTACATGTGAGTCAGTCCAAGGACGCACAAAATACAGAACAGGTTAGACTCACAATTATACCATGGGACTCATTGAATTTCAACCATGGGGACCCAGTAAAACAATTGTAAGAAGAAAATCACTGCTACTGTTCGCACAGCATTAGGCCCTTTGTCGTGCCGTAACAAACCATTCGTCCGTCTGTGTTATCATAAAAAAAGCTGGGAACCTTGTCTTGCATAAACTTACTGAATAGTATGAATTTCCAATTGTTCTGTTTCAAATCCCTTACTGCTCTTACACATCTTTTTCGATTCTTCTAATTATTCCCTTCTCGCACTCCACTGGTGATAATCCTCAAACTTGAGGGCCTACCAGTATATTGGCAAAAAAAAAAAAAAAAAAAGCAACAATTACTTAAAACTACTACTACTGCTACTGCTACTACTGCTACTGCTTAAAAATAGAGATAACCCAGTGGGCACACAACGTGCATCGACTTTTTCAAAGTGGTGTGCCAACTGGGAAGGTTTGTCTTCCAACGCTTTCAGTTCGTGTAGATAGAAGCCGACATAGGTTTACTACACAGTAGTGCTTTACTAAATAATTTTTAATGTTTCACAGCACGTCTTAATTAGGCGTAAAACAATAGCTGTGTTTCCACTAACATGCTGAAAAAAAATTGATCGGTAGGTAGGAGAAACTTTTTTTTTTATTTTTCTATTTTTTTCTCCAGAAAAGAACAGGGTCGGGCCTATAATTGTATGAAAATACAGGTACATGTATTTTGTTGAGGGTCGGCGCTTTACTTTTTTAATTTGCATTTTTACTGATAATAAATAGCAGTCGGGTGTTTGAAACAGGGTCGGTCGGGTTAGTGGAAACACAGCTATTTTTTTTTTTTTTTTTTTTTTTTTTACGCCTTATAAGAGACACTTTTCAGTCTTCGCGAAAAGTGCAGGACTGCCTGGCATTTTTTCATTTTGTCCTGCAAAAACGTTTAGTCCATCTGACAAATGTCCTGTGAATCTTAGCAAAGAAAATAATATTCTGACAACAAAATATGCCTTCAGTCCTGCAGATACTTATCTGTCCTGCAAAAGATTACAGTCTGTCTAAAAGCTGTCCTGCATCAGTAGAAAAGATTTCGCGAAGACCGACTTTTATTGCACGATTCCAAAATAATAATAATAATAATAAATAAAATAAATAAATAAACCCTCACGAGTTCGTGTGCAGCTGTAATTACCCAGAGAGGAATATGACGTTTATACGTCGCCGTAACGCGATGCGACGTCACGTCGCATTAGCTTGGTGTTTATCCATCACGAAAACACGCCTATAAAATTTTGACCCCCTTAAACCCCACTTTTATATAGTAAAACTGGGGTTTACAGGGGTATACATTATTTTTCTTATTTTGCCCAAAAACATATATTGTGGGTACTCGTTAGAACCGCCTCGATGAGGCGGTTCTTACGAGTACCCACAATATATGTTTTGTGCAGAAATTTGAAAAATATCAGGATTTTTTAACTGAAAATTTTCCTTTTTTGGTTGCAAAATTTTCAATATATTTGAATAGGCATGATTTCGTAATGCATAGTAAAATCAGGCAAAGAATATACCCTTGGTGAGCCTCTTAGATCTTTCCACATACACAAGCTCTGGCAAGTCCAATTACTTACTGAATACGTTCGTACGATCTGCGACTCCATCCGCTAACAGATCTTCGTCTTTGGAAAGACTATGGTCAGACATATTTCAGAAATATAAAACTTCCATGGTTTGTGAAATTGCCGCGAAATCAGGACCAAAAATGTTTAAAAATCATCCGCCATTTTCGTTGTTTTGGACTTTCCAGTATTTTGTGTTACGGTTTATTATATTTATAGTAACACGTAATTTCCAATATATTGGTTTCCTGTCGTTTTGTATTCATTTGAAGGAGCGAACGAAAAGGCGAAAACCGATAACGAAGAGAGTTAATCCATAGGAGCACACCTGCTAATTGACGATTTGATACGCTGGCTTACAACTGCGGCACTTTCAATGGGCGGAAGTTTTCAACATTATGTTTCAGCACTGTTCAGCGCTAGGCATGTTATTCTTATGAAATGTAAAGCCTTACATTCTTTGAAAAATATTTTAAAAAATCAGACTCAACCTCTACTGTTGTTTTGAACTCTAAACAATACTAGCGTGAGGGTACCACCATCGGACACCTAAGAACTGCCTTTTCAAATAAAATTTACAAATTGTAACATCAAAAGTCTATCACCTGTATGTGACTTGCAAAATACGTACCTCATGTATGGAATCGGTAAACATCAGCTGTTGTATGACGTCATAAGGAGGAATCGGGGAGCATTCATTATCTCACAGGTAGCCGGCGTATAATTTTGGTTAGGGGTACCCCCATCGGACACCTTTATTTTCTGTACATGTAAACTTACTATGCTTAATAATATTTAATGTAACTTTGTAAAAACATATATTTGTTTACTATAAATAGACAAAAACAACTCAGAAGTCTAAAACACAGTGAAATATGTTAATATTCATGCATAGTATACCTAATGGAAATAACACAATACAAATATTCGTGTCACATTCCACATTTAAATTGATTTGCTTTTAAAAAAAACAGACCACTATGAATACTTATTCGACTGCTGTTACCCTATAGGTATAAAACGTTGAAACGACGCCAAAACGAAGTTTAAAAAAATCAACATTGAATTGGCGTTGTTTCAACGTTGTTTGCCTGCCGAGTATTTATCATGGGAAGTCTATTCTTCCACCAAACTACATTGGTAACATGCCCAATTATCCTGAAGTACTAGACTCAAGTCCACCAGAGTTTGCTGATCACTAGGGAGGCACTCATAATGAAACCAACGATTACAGTAATCACAGCCTGTCCAGGTGTAGCCTTTCCTATAACCGAGCATACATACTTCACACAAAGAATCAGTATAACATGCCTCTTCGTCTGACTCAACAACTATAGAAAAATCACTCTTCTTCTGGCCCATTTTTTCCTTTTTCTTCCCTCCCACCCTTTTCTTGCTCTCTGTAAAATTATTCTTAGTTTTCTCTGATTTCTCTGAACCTTCTTTTATAACTTTTCTACTTGTAATGCAGCTACCCTCAATAATTATTTTTGTATTAGTTAAAACTCTCGCGCCCTCAATTTTCTTCCTTTTCCTGGAATTTTCCTTTGGTTTTGGAGGATCAACGAGTATGTCCTGAAGAGAGGCAGGAATTAATCCTAATTTTACCAGGATATTTTCCTTATCCGCACCACAGTGACTACACAAGTTGTCCTCAGAAGGTTTTTCTGGGCTCGTAGACTGAACAGGTTGTGATTTAATAGGGTTGTTAACAGCTTTAGGGTTATACGGATAAATGCCAGTTCCCCGAAAAGAAGCTGCCACTTTCGATCCTGATATTTTAGACATGGCAAACTGCAGAATTTTAGGAAATTTTTCTCTGGGAACCAAACGTGTACCTGCATAACCCAAAGCAACGGAAATCTCTGCCATCTGAGATTTTAATAAATTAAAATATCCTTTATCCAACGGCTGAAGAAGATGCGTACTATGAGGTGGTAAACACAATAATTCAACATTATTTTCCTGGGCTAAACTAATAATATCAGGACTTAAATGTGAGATATGGTTATCCATTATAAGTAAAATAGGCATTTCTACTCCACATTCTGCAAGAAAAACGTCTCTGAACCATGCATGAAATAAATCTGTAGTAATATAACCATTCTGCCATTCTGGGTAGCAGAAATGCTCCACGATGTTGGTATATTCTCTATGATATTTCTAGGGAGACATTTTTCAAATATTATAAGAGGAGGGATGATTTTGCCATCAGCAGAAGCAGCAACATGAACAGTGGTATGACCAGTAAACCGAACAGACTGTTGATATGCATGTTTGGTTCCACGTCTAACAATCACTTTTCCACGATATGTTTCTTTTCCAGAGAATCCCGTCTCGTCACAATTAAAAATAGCGCTTGGTTTTGATCTTATACCAAGTCTTTCAAGGGTATCTCCCAACAGCTGAAAATACTGATCTATCTGTTCTTTGGTGACTTCAGCACGCGCCCTTTCTAGATTATCTGGACGCCTTTCTGTAAGTTCAGGGTGTTTTTTTATGAAACGCTTTAACCATTTTTTAGAGGGACCTCTAAATTCATTTGAGTTTCTCTGTTTGATGTTTTAGCAATGGCGACTACAAGGGTAGATATCATTTTCCTAGTTAATGGAAACCCTCTGTCAGACATATATGTAATGTAATTACAAAGTGCAGTTTCGTCTGTTGCACTGAGTGTTTTCTTATACACACTTTCTACATTATGCCCTTTGTATTTTCCAAAAGCATAATCATACAAGGTGGATCTAGGAATTTTGCAGGACTTCGCAACAGATCGTATACTTTTCCCAGTCTTAATCTTGCGCAATGCATTATCCATTTCCTCTCTTGAATAGGCAGGGAGATTGGGATCTCTTAGATTAGGCATTCTGAAATGAAAGGTGGATCCTTTTCAAATTTTTTGCCAAGGAAAAAATGAGAGTAAATAAGATAGAGCATATACATTTTCAAAAAAAAAAAAAAAAAAAGAAGAAGATACAAAAATATACTGATAGAATACTGAAGAAGAAGAAGAAACAGAAGCAGAAGAAAAATACTCCTGGCCTGTTCGTGAGAGACATTTGGCATTCATGTAATTATTGTGACTAGTCCGATTTTAAAGCAAAACATAACAAGAAGTATTTGAGAATTTGGAAAGGTTTATAGATTTTTACATTAAGAGTAGCATTTATTATTCAGTAAGCACCCCCACTCTCTCTCTCCCACCACCACACACACACACACACACACACACACACACACACACACACACACACACTCCATTCCCGCCGTATCGAGACTCCGTCTTTTCCGTTGTGCACTGACAAAATATCTGTTATTTATAGTCTGTAATTGGATGTGAAGCTTTCTGACCTGAAAGATAAAATAATGTACGCTCCCTCAGGCTGATGACGTTTGTTTACGTTGTGCTATATTTAGAATTTAACCGGTGTCGAGATGTGGACCTCAGAGATGCGGACAAGAGTACAATTCTCTTTAATTTCTCGAAAAGTAGGTCGAACTTAAATACAAGACTTACATTATTTGTTAGGTGAGTAAAAACTCCACCCAAAGTTGATGATTAGACTATTCAACTGTATTTAGTTATGGTGAAATCACTGTGTTGATTTTCGGTGTACTGTCTCTGACGTGAACCCCTCTTCGACAAGCATCGTCTGTAAAAAATACGTTGACGCGCTCGAGACGCTAAAAGCACGCGAAAGTGTCGAGAATAGGACCACAAAACGTGACTGTAATTGGTTTTAAATTGGAAGAGGTGCTTCTCCTTCAAAACAAGAAAAGATCGTAAAGGTGTCCGATGGGGGTACCCTGTCCGATGGGGGTACACTCACGCTACATCTTAATACAGTTGGAATATATTTTAAATCACGAAAACATACCTATATAGTTTTGACCCCCTTAAACCCACTTTTATATAGTAAAACTGGGGTTTACAGGGGTTTACATTATTTTTCTTATTTCTTCTAAAAACATAGATTGTGGGTACTCGTTAGAACTGCCACGGCGAGCAGAAATATGAAAAAAATATCAGATTTTTTATCCGAAATTTTCAGTATATTTGAATAAGCATGTTTTTGTTATGTATCCATCACGAAAACACGCCTATATAATATTGACCCCCTTAAACCCCACTTTTATATAGTAAAACTGGAGTTTAAAGGGATATACATTTTTTTCTTATTTCTGCCTAAAAACATAGATTGTGGGTACTCGTTAGAACCGCCTTGCCGAGGCGGTTCTAACGGGTACCCACAATTTATGTTTTGACCAGAAGTATGAGAAATATCTGAATTTTTATCTGAAAATTTTCATTTTTTGGTGGTTAAAATGTTCAGTGTTTTCGTAATGATAAGAAAAGATGAGGTATATGATAAAACATAAACTTTACATCGGACATAATGACACTATTTTGAACTTTTTTAATTTTGTAAACTAGCCAAATTTCCCCCATTTTATCTGAAAACTATTTGGAAAGATATCCCATTTCTCTACCAAGCAGTCACACAACGTTGGAATATTTTTTAACGTTGATTCAACGTTCTATACGTAGAATCAACGTTGAAACGACGCTGTTTCAACGTTGTGTGCCCACTGGGTACTTTAATACGGAACGCATTTCACTTGCATATTTTGTTCGATCTGCATTATGAAGTGTATTTTTGTCACTGAAACTTGGAAACGAATGTCTTAAAACATTTAGTGGCTAAGGGAAATTGCCACTGAAATCTCTGTAGGAATGGATCTCTTCCAAGCGGACACATTACGTTTATACAACGTCGCATGAACGTCGATGCAACATGACGCTGCATCGACGTTTATACGACGTTTTATAAACGTCATATGCCCACTGGGTTAAGCCTAATGCAGAAAAAAGTACACTTGTAGGTCTACATTTAAATGTGAAATGGGGATAAAATTATCATTCATTTCTTTTAAGCTGTAATTTTCATTACAAAAACACGCCTATTCAAATATATTGAAAATTTTACAACCAAAAAAGGAAAATTTTCAGATGTAAAATTCTGATATATTTCATAATCCTGCTCAAAATATAGACAGTGGGTCTCGTTAGAACCGCTTCGCCGAGGCGGTTCTAACGAGTACCCACAATCTATGTTTTTAGCAAAATAAGAAAAATAATGTATACCCCTGTAAACCCCAGTTTAACTATATAAAAGAGGGGTTTAACGGAGTCAAAATTATATAGGTATGTTTTCGTGATGGTCAGTGTAAACTTTCTTTTTCTTTGCGAATTATTTCATTTAGAGCTGAAAATATAATCTGAGACATATAAAAGTGACCTATTTCAGCGGCATATAGGCCGCCTACCCGCAATGCAATGTGCAGGAAAAGACTACCCAACAGGAACATAATTTTGAAACAACGTCGATTCAAAGTAGATTCGACGTCAAGATGTTGAATCAACGTTTAATCGACGTTGTTTCAACGTTGTGTGCCTGCTGGTCCTGACACAGTCGTATTTTTTTTTTATGCTATATGTATTTAGCAATGGGTCGCAAATTAGAAGCACGATTAGCCGATAAGTCCCATCGTCCAAAAACAGAGGCTCTGCAAGGGATAACGAAATGAAATCTCTGTGATGATTCACCATACATCATCCATGACCCATGAAATCAATCTGGGCATTTCGAATTTTTTGAAAAAAAAGAAGAAGAAAAAAAGAAGAAGAAGAAGTAAAGGAAAGAAAAAAGAATAACATGAGGACTACAAATAAATAAAGCAAGGCCTACGGCATTTCTCTGTCATTAACTATACAAGTATTAGCTTTCACAAAACAGCTTTGTCTACGCTAAGCACACACTGTGTGTGCTAAGAGCACACACTGTGTGAGCTAAGTGTAGACCAAGTTTTTTTTTTTTTTTTTTTTTTTTTTTTTGTGAAAGCTAATGCTTAGTTATAAATTGTTAAGCAGACCATGGAAAATAGCATTGGACCAATCCTTGGCCTTTCATAGTGCTTCCGGGGCAATGGCAAAATCTAAAATTGGCGTAGACAATAAGACCACTATTTCAGAACACAGGGCATACTGGCCCTCGGGGGTGTGGGGTGTGTGGGGTGTGGGGGGTGTGTGTGTGGGCGGGGGGGGGGGGGGGCGGGATAACCCTATATATGGCATAGTAGGAATGTGCGTGCCGAATGGCCCCCTTTTCCAGCGCTGCCAGGTATATGATTAGCCCCCATTTTTTCAACAAAAAATATATGACAGACCCCATTTTTCTTGATTTGTATGTGAAAGGCCCCTCTTTTCTGACATCCCGGTATATGTGTATATATTTTTCGCTCATAGATTTTTTTGAGGCTGCTTGTTCTCTTGGTATGCAGTGAATTGACTGCGATATCTATCTACCACCAGCAATAAATGGGTATAGAAAATCAAAGGGCAGAATATGAACAGGTCATATTTTTGACCTATTCAACATTTTGGACGATCAAGTATATGAATGGGTCCATTTTTTCAAAGGCCAGGTATATGAATGGGGTAGGTTTCGAAATTCTGGCTCGCACACCCGTACCACAATTGCCTCCAAATTACGCCCCCCCCCCCCCCCCCCCCCCCCCCCCCACACACACACACACACACACCCGAGAACTGACCTTTGAGAAAGCATGCAGACCCTACATATGGCGAACAATATTACAATATCCAATTATTCAACATATTCAAAATACACTATACATCGCTATTATGCACTGTACGGAGAGGTAACTTATTTTATGGGGTTTCTCTCATTACCGTTTCTAACATACTATCGTATTTTGAAGAACAGTAAAGAATTTTGCCAGGGGAGACAACTATCTCCTCTTTCATAACTGTCTCTTAACTCACACGCACCACGGAAAGTAACAGCTAGTATAAATCATTCAATAATATGACTAATACCTCTGTATAAGACAAGATGCCAACAAATACAGAAATCAGAGTCCTGTGAGAGTACCGGATCAGCCTATGCAATCACAGGTCGATCCGATACCAACATAGAATCACCACATCATTGGGGGTCATCAGTTTTGTCGGACTCCCCACCACCTGTGGCAGAAATAACCTCGTGATCCTGTCACGATCTTTTCAAACATTAATAGATAGATTATCATCTCTCTACTGAAAATATAATAAAATTCATAACATAAAACATTATTCCGCTCTCTATCTCTCTCTCTCTCTCTCTCTCTCTCTCTCTCTGACTTTCTCTCTGGCAAGTGAGTGTATGCAGGCGCGGCGCGTGCATGCGTGTGTGTGTGTGTGTTG
>OZ024831.1:23122702-23400005 GCA_964016985.1 Anodontia alba
TTAAACCCTATTTTTAGGGAAAAATAAGAAAAAAATATCACCAGATTGCCATTGCTGTCTGCTGAATTCCGTGGGCTTTGAGAACTTAGCATTTTCTGCAAACTCACATCTTTTGGACGACATCGGTTCCACATCGCCGCAACGCCTTGACTTTGCGACGACGTTGAAACGAGGTCGGCGCGACATTATTGGTATATTGATAGCAATATCGCGCATGAAAAATGGGTCACGTGGCACAGTAGCTCTACAACTATATGGCCCTTTAGTGCGAAATCTCCATCCGGACTACAGTTAACTTCCATTATTTGGGAGCTTAATGTAATGTCGCGTGCTACAATTGGGTCGTGAAGTACAATATTTTCAGAGTCCGGAATGAGCACTGTCAGATTTGGTGGAATCATTTAACTTAGGCTGACGTTATTCTCATTTCCGGTTCTTTTGAACCAAATGAGACTATCGCCTGATTTTAGCAGGTTATGCATTTTAGTCCATGCGATTTGTCTCATCGCGAGAACGCGCCTATATAATTTTGACCCCCTTAAACCCTACTTTTACATAGTAAAACTGGGGTTTTCAGGGGTATACATTATTTTTCTTATTTCTGCTCAAAACATAGATTGTGGGAACTCGTTAGAACCGCCTCGTCCAGGCGGTTCTAACGAGTACCCACAATCTATGTTTTGAGCAGAAATATGAAAAAATATCAGAATTTTTTATCTAAAATTTTCATTTTTTGGGTGGTAAAAATTTCAGTATATTTGAATAGGCGTGTTTTCGTAATGTGTGAAAAAAGGACTTCAAAACTGCATTACATGTTCCATCTCCTATTTATTTTTAACCCTGGTCCAACTGAACCCGGATATTCCCTGTCTTTGCAAACAGTGTAGATCCAGACCAGTTGGCTTCTAATCTGGATCTGCACTGTTTGCAATTAAGTATGTGAATTTATATCAATAGCCTGGATCAAGTAATCTGATTGCCTGAAAATTAAAAGTGGGGTGGCATCTTAATTTTTTCAGCACAGCAAGAGTTAAGCTTAAGCACGCTGTAGGTTAAATATATCGATTGACAATTAGTTCATTTTGATCCTTATTTTTTCATAGAAAATATGATTTGACATGTCATTCAAACTGTTGTCTTCGGAAACAATCTGCTAAGTCTTGTTGAAAAGTAAGTAAAATGTTCACCTTGGGGAAACAATTTGAATGGCATGTAAATCTCTATTTTCTGTGCAAACTTAGATGGTTTCAAAGTTGTCTGCGTTTATTTATTGTCAGCTGGTCAAAGTGTAAGCTTATTCTTTTGGAATCTCTCTAATGTGCTAGCCAAAATTTAAGCTTCGCGGCTGTTCATTTGTCGGCTGAAAAAAACAAAACAAAAATAAGTTTCCAGTATTGTTTACATAATTACTTTCTCATTTCACGGCAAAACTACTTACATAACCGGCGCATGGTTGTGTTCCGGGTATATGCGGGAACTTCATTCTGCACTGTTTTGCGATGTAGTCCAACGCCTCATTTGATCCCCTAGCTCCGAGACAGAAGTCATCTAGAAATTGCGTTTCTGTAAAATTGTGGCCAGCCAAACAGTCCGTATTACTGAAAAGAAAGATTCTTTATGCTACAGCATGCACGTACCGTATTTAATAACTGTATTTGGACATCTTCCCCTTACCGTGATTGTTTTAAAACATCACAAAAACACGCCTATATAATTTTGACCCCATGAAAGCCCACTTTTATATAGTAAAACTGGGGTTTATAGGGGTATACATTATTTTTATATTTGTGCTCAAAAACATAGATTGTGGGTACTCGTTAGAAAAGCCTCGCAGAAATATGAAAAATATCAGAGTTTTTATATGAAAATTTTCAGTTTTGGAGATGAAAATTTCTATATATTTGAATAGGCGTGTTTTCGTAATGAGCCGAAAAGTCTATCTGTTGGTGTGTATAAGATTGCTGGATGAGGAACAAACAGTGTAGACCCCGATCTGATCAGAGTCTACCTTGTTTGTCCAGGTCTACCTTGTTTGTCCAGGCCCTTCTGTTCGAATACTTTGGTCAAATAGGCATATATCGTTTTTATCATAAAGATTCGGATATAGCAAGTCCTTACTATATTTGTTCAAAAAACAACAACAACAACAAAAAAAAAACAAAAAAAAAAACAAACAAACTGACAAGCGCATTTGATCAAAACCGGGGGATTACGTGACGTTAATGTTTTCCATAGCGCCTTATGGAAACGTCACCGTGATCAAACTATAATAATTCACGTCGTCAAGTAGTGCGAGCCAAAAGGGCGCGTTTGATGACATCGCATGAGAACATTTACTTCTGTCGACGTCTGCTGCAAAATAGTTCTTTGGAAAACATTGCAACGATGTCGATATTTATGTATATTATGTTAGAATCGAAATAATTTTTCTCTGCTGTGAATTATCGTCGAATAACGCATGGTGTTGTCGGGCAGATGCGAACATTAATTCACTCCGGCTTCGCGGAGACATACTTTAAACATGCTACAGAAATTGGAACGGGCGTGTCAGCGGAAGGCCAGATAGTGACAAAAGCACCATTTTCAACAGTTTTAAAACGTTTCCCACCTGTTTTTTTTTTTTTTTCAGTGGTATATCGAAATTATCTGTTGAACAAATATATGGTTACAACCTATGGGTCTCATGAGTATTTACATTTAAACTTAAATGCGTGAAACTTGAAAAATAAATGGATAGTGATCCTATTTGTTTCTGACAATGGAGTCTAAACGCTAATCTGGCTAGGAAACCTATTTGTATACACACATGGACTCGAAGGATGCCTGATGATCGTCTACGTATTTATGAATTGTTGTGGACTTTTGTTCCATTTTATCATGGCCCGAGCCAGCAGTCACTTGTTGAGTAATACATCAGTATTTCATTATTTATTTATTTATTAGTTTTTAATTTTATTTTTTATAGAAGAGGGGGAGGGGGGCGGGGCGGGATAAGGGGAAGGGCACTGATCGTATCACGAAAGCGGTGGAGGTTTGATGAATTTTTGAATGCGAAAATTTACGCATTATCAAAGTGTTCAATAAATCACAATGAGCGCATCGATGTTACCTAAGAACCAATATACTGTATTTGGTTTGAGATGTTACAGCGCCAGTTTTAATAGGCAAGTCCGCTTCTGAGCATCAAACATACAAACTATAGAACTGTAACACTCGAAAACTGTCGAAAACTTAGAAAGTTTGAAGACAACCTACACGCCTAGTAAGGAACACAACATGAAAATTAAAAGTTTCTGATGTTAGGATGTTTAAATATATTAATAATATTGATTGATTTTGTTGGGGTTTAACGGCACGTCAACCATTGTTGGTCATTTTGTGTAGTCTCCCAGACAAAAGGAGACAAGAAATAGAAGACATAGTAGGAGAGATGAAAGAGCGGGACAGAGGAGAAAGAGGAAAATGAATGAAAGTTAATAAACTGAGGAAATAAAAACATTGCCCCTCTACCCTTACCTGCTGCAAGGATAGCAGGCCTTGCCCAACTGTCAGCTAATATCAGCTGGGCACCCCAGTGATGCAAGGCACACGACACCTTTGCCTCACCCAACCACCCCCAATAATATCACGGACAGGAATCGCCATGTTTAAATTTTCATGATTTGTAATGCCATAGAGCCGCAATCCATATTCTTGGGGTATCCATCGGTGTTCCTTTGTACCCCTCCCTACCACGAAATGGAAGGCTAGGTGCACCATCCTGTCTCGTGTATAGCTGTCATCCAAAATGCACGCGCTTTCTTTTTCCACGTATTCAGAATAACCATTCGACCTAAAATATTTTCATTGCTTTGATAAAAATTGGTCTAAAATTGGATTTTGCTCGGCGCTATTAGAATTTTTGACTAGTTTTACACCCATGACACAGGTTTTATGGTCGGGTGCCCTAAGTTCGATTTGTTATGACGAAGTAAGGGCAACACGTTTGGAGCACAAGTTTATGGGTGACATTATGAAAAAGTGGTGATTGGCTATAAGATAAACAGTAGGTTCAAAAATAGACTTGCTTTACATGTTGGTCTAGTAGTCTATCGATGTCGAAGGAGAAGCAAATATTTGTTTGAAATGCATAAGCAGATATATTAACAATTGTTGCTGAAAGGAACGTACTTTGGACAGTTTAGGATAGTTGAAATTCGTAAAAATACCGCAAAATAAAGAAATACTGTCTCTTTGCTTGAAATATTAATGGATTGTGAAAGATATTTTCGGGCTTCCGGGCTGTTGATCACAGATGGACGGATGACGGATGAACGAACGGACGAACGCACAGAAAAAATAATGTTGCTCTCGCACACCTTTACCACGAAGGGAAGTGATGTAGCAAGTTTGGTTGAATTCCGCCTGGTGGTGTAGGAGAAAATAGCGTGTCGGACAGATAGACAGACGACGGGCGCACAGAAGGACGGACGCACGGAAAATTGTTGCTCTCGCACACTCTTACCATGAGGGGAAGAGATGTAGCAAGTTTGGTCAAATTCCACCCAGTGATCTAGGAGGAGATGGTGTGACGGGCGGACGACGGGCGCACGGACTGATGGACGCACAGAAAAATAATGTTGCTCTCGCAAAACCTTACCATGAAGGGAAGTGATTGTCGAAAGCGTGACGGACAGATGGCCGGACGATGGATGCAAGGACGGACGCAAAGATAAATAATGTTGCTCTCGCAAACCCTTACCATGAGGGGACGTGACGTAGCATGTTTGGTTGAATTCTGCCCATGCAGTGGTTAAGGAGGAGATAGCGTGAAAAAAAAAAAGACGGACGACGAACGCACGGACGGAAGCACGGAAAAATAATGTTGCTCTGGCACACCCTTATCATAAGGGGAAGTGATGTAGCAAGTTTGGTAGAAAAGTTTAGGAGAAGATAGCGTGATGGACTAACGGACGGACGAACGTACGGTCGGACGGACGGACAGACGGATGAAGGCGTAACAATATCTATATCTTTAAAAAAAAAAACAACAACGGGGGATAGAAATATTTCAAAATATTGTATGGTGAATTTTTTTACCCAAAGTGCTAAACATCAATTTTCAGCAGGCGACATTTTGAAACATTATCTTATTTTTCCCAGGAAACAGGATTTGACATTTCATGCAAATTGTCCCCAATAGGGACAATTTGCATGAAATGCCAAATTCTGTTTTCTGGAAAAATAAAAAAAAAGTATCATCGCGATATGTTGTCTGCTGTTTAATTGCCCAGAGAGTGCAAAACATCATTTTTTTTCTTATTCTTCCCAGCACAAGGTTTGACGTATTGACGCGAGCGAAAAGAATGAAACACTTTATTACAAAAGTGACAAACTTTCGACAAAAGTGACAGTGTCAAAACTTTTGTAAGGAACCTGTAGACATGTGCTTTCTCATGCAATTACGAAGAACAGGGGAAGGACAGTAAAAGCAACGTGTGGATTTCTCCAGCCAGGGTTATAGAATTAGCCACAGAGTAAGTACTGTCCTGGACATGGCAAAAACCTATATACTTTTCTCGTGGCGTCGAGGCGCTGCTATTTATCTGCATGTCACTGGCGGCAGTATTGCTAGCCGGGAACAAGCCTCTGTGAAATGTATGTTGGTGAGACAAAAACTGCTGTAGGTAAAGAGGCGTACCCAAAATTACTAGAAATGAGACCAAAGGACACGGATGCTCCCGCCTGAAAAACTTAAATGCAATTTGCTAACGCCTGAAAAGAGCAAATTGCTAACACCATCTCGGACGCGGACGGAGACGAAGAGACAGACGGACAGGGTAACACTATATGCCCGTTCCACCATTTTTCGAGTGGCGGGGGCATAAAAATGCAACAGTCACATGTACATGTATACCAGGCGCTGACGGGTCTGGTTAACTCACTCATAGCTTTCTTGGGCAATTGGTTACAGGAAGAACAATTACACCCTTCTATCCCTTTCCATAGAGGCCACCTTTTAATAAATAAAAGCTTCCAGATTTCAACTTTTGTTATGTTAGATAAGCAAAAAACACGCCTTGTATGATATTGAATTTGAGTCATCTTCTTTTGCATTAAAAACGTTTAAAACTTACTGTGCAAAAAAGTCTCAAATTTTGGACAACACTTGATCTTATCTGACTGCGTAGGCCTACGAGCCCGTACATGCAAGGAAATTCACTGCGAAAAAATCGGAAATCAATCTGCATTCTGGATTATTTATGGCTTTAATATGATCAGACTTATAAGTAACCGATCAGCTGTTTCTCTGTAACCTATAGGTATCCTTAGCCATGTGCGCAAATCATTATCCCGTGCCACAAAATGCACATTTTTGTCAATGCAAATAGGCTCAAGATATGTCACTAATTATAAAATTCATATTTTCTACCAACATGTGCGTTTCATAAGCGGGGAGAGTTTAATGGCTGATTCAGAAAAGGCAATTTTTGTTCTCAGCTGAAGACTGAGTGATATAAAATAAGAATATTGACTCTTTTCATTGACTCAAACGCGTGAAATCAGTGACTCGATTTCGCAGATGCCATTTAGATTTCAACGATACTGTCTTGCGATCAAATAGATTTGATAGACGCGGCTTATTAAACTACAGAAACGTGCCGCTAGATTAATTCTTAAAGCGGACATTCTGACACCATCTGATGAGCTATTTAAAGAGCTAAACTGGCTAAAATTTCCAAAAAGAGTTTTGTATCACACCGGTCTAATGGTATACAAAGCTTTGAACGGGCAAGTCCCCACTTATGTAGCGTCAATGATCTCTTTTGTGTCAGAACACCATGCAAGGCAAACACGATCAGCAACATCCGGGATACTGCATATCTCTAGATCAAACTCAGCACTGTTAGATAATGCATTCTCAGTATACGCTCCAAAATTATGGAACAATATACCACTTGAAATTAAGAACATAGATAATATACTTAAATTTAAAAAAGGACCTGAAAACTTATTTATTACACAATGACGTAAATATCTGACTCGGATATTAATTTACAAAGTCCCCTCCCGACCCCGTATGCCTCATTTTAGATGCCCTAGTGTGTCCCCTTCTGCTAATTTTTGGGGTTCAGCCGATTTCACGATTGGGATATGCACATATTTCATCTTTCAACTTTTCGATCTTTCGAAAGACTCTCAGTCTTAGAAATAAGTTTAATAACACTGAGATTCGATAGCTTAAGGGATGCACAACGGGTTATATCTTCTTGACTCGCAGAAATACCTATATGAACTGCGTATATAGTATCTGTCCTTTTTTGTATTATAACATGCACAATAAATCGGCCGGAGTTGTCAGCCTATTCCGGCTGTGCACCATCGGGGAGCTGTGCATGAAGCGGCTGCATGCTGTCTGGACATTGGGTCTGCCACATGCTGTCTGCTCCACGTTGTATACATCTCCGTGGTGTATGACCGATGCGTATGAACATTGCCTGCTGATGCTGTAGTACGCACAGTATCATATCAATATGAACTAGGACAGTGCTACATGTAGGATGTGCTTGCTTTTAAAAGCTTAAAAAGAAGTGATTAAAACAAAAACTCCTATCCAATGACTCCAGCATGCATTATTTCTGAAAATGTTTCTGGTTCAAGTTGGGGGAAGCTATAAATATTGCGCTCATGTATATGTTCTGTAAACTGTCAAATGGTGCGGGCTTCAAGATGATGACGAATGACGCCATGTTATTGGAGCCCCTCGGAGGTTACCGGGCCGTCGGATGGGGCAGAGTTTGGACAAAAAGGCTAAACCGGCCTCAAATTTTCAGGTTTGGTTCCCCCAGGTACTCCTCTAATATGACACATGAACAATCTTATAAAAATGCCGAGTCTGGTGCGGACCTAAATGAACAATGTTCAATTAATTCAACAGTCTGTGATCTTCGACTTACTGTGATACCAGGACTTCTTCATATATGAATCTTACAAATTTTATACGTGATAACTCTTAGATGCAATTTAACATCTGGCTATTTCTTATTAATCATTTTATCAAACATGATCTGAATTCTTAAGCAAAAATTTTAAAATACCATGGCAAATCTGTGATAAAACATCTTATATATAGAACAATATAAATGCAACAACTTTTAGCCAGTGGAAACTTAAATTTAGCAAAGTAAATATTTTTAAAGTATTCATAACACACATTTTATATTTATCTGGTTTTAGCTAATATCGCACTGTTTCTTACCATACATCTGCTGATAGTCTGAGGTATTTTTAAACTATGTGTTCAATTGTGTATTTTACTTTGTGTATATTTGTGAATATGTTTTATATATGCATGCTTAAATTGATTTGTGGAGTGATTTTAAATCATCATGCATATTTGTTTTTGTACAATTGAGGACCATATGTTAGACTGGCACTCGTGCCAAATATGTTATCCTCCGGAAATAAAGTTATTATTATTATTTCTCTAAGCAAATTACACATTTAATTAGGTGAGAGTTATAAAAGTTCCGTAGCATTCGAGTATTTGTGACTTAATTTGTAAAATATGTTGCTTTTAGTGGCCAAATCCGTGCTCCCTCCCTGTCATGGTCTGTTTACTACAGATAGACTACGTTGCTAGAACAAATAGGTCTCCAGAACGCATTTTTGCACAGATAGGCTACGTAACGTCTACATACCGTGGTAGAGAAATGTTATTTCTTAATTAAATCTAGCAGATTCATAGAATAATATAAATGTGTCTCCATACATGAAAAGGGCCTTTATGCAATTTGCGGACAACGCAGGCCGTGATAAGCCTGCGCTTTCGCAAGGGCGAGACTAATATCGAAGAAAACTGGCATCTGACAAGTTCATTGATTAGATTTTGTCATACGTTGTGTGCCTGCTGGGTTAAGTGTGACGAACGGACTAACGAACGGACGGGCGAACAAAGTAAGCAATAAAGCAATATGTCCTCAAACTTTTTCGAAGTTTGGGACATACTGCTTAAATCTTTCGTTATCACACATGCAGGCAAGGGCCCAGATTAGTGCAATCTGGTCAACCTTACAATAGACATTTTAGATTATATCGGTGAATAGGCGGAAGGTGAATTATCCTCACTGCAACATCTCCGATATAGATGCACAATTCTGAGTCAACGCCTCGCGCCTTCTAGATATATTGCATGTATCTGTAAACCATTAAATAAGCAACAACGTAAAAGAGCGTACCTTCCCAGCTAGCATTCTTCATAAATCTACAGCGGGCCGTTATCGGCCCGTCAGCTACCCTGACGGGCCGATAACGGCCCGCTGTAGATTAATGAAGAATGCTGACTGGGTTCGGACATGGAAATCAGAGAAGATTCAGACCGGCCTTCGTATTCGCACAGTCTGATCAGAATCTTCAAAGGAATCAAAATAATGAATGCGCAGGCTGATATGACTGTTTGTTGGGCGCACATGTCAGAAAGAACGTTTTCTCATGCTGCGGCTCGAACAGGTTTGAGCGAAATGACAATCCCCGAAACAAGCAAATGACTCCTCATTTTTTGGCAGTTCGTAGCTGCCAAACGAAAGGACGTCTTAAACGAAATGCTGCTCTTAGACGGCTGTTGGCTTTTATCTCCTTCCAGGTTCTGTTTGGACGTTGATTTCCGCCACATGCCTACCTGAACTCGGTGCGGAGTGCGTGTGATGTTACTCCGAAGCGGGTTATGTGTTATCCTTTTGGTACTCAAACAATGAGCTGACTAAATAACAAACATTCTTTTAGAAATTGTATTGAACTGAATTGAATTATTATGTATATATTGTATAGTTGTGATGTTGTTTTAACTTGTATTGAGGGCTACATGGTAAAATAATAGTTAAGCTGAATGTGTTTACCACAATAAATAAATAAATAAATAAATACATAAATAAATAAATACACTACCGAAAACTCTCGGTCAACCTCATTTACCCATAGTATTCGGACAGACAGGCCTAAGAAAAGAGTGTATGATCAGACGTCGCAGAACACTGTCTACACTGTTTGCCACTTATCCAGCCATACCAACAGGTAGTGATATACAATTGCTCAACTTTTAGGACAAGTATGATAAGGTATTAACGCATGTAAGCCTATCGCCTTGTAAAAAGGATTTTGGCAAACAGTGTAGCCCCAGAACAGACGCCGCAGAACGCGGCGTCTGATCAGGGTCTGCACTGTTTACATTAAATACAGAAATTCCTATAAAACAATGTAAGAATAAGAATTAACCAGAGACCCCTTCTTTTAGAAATGGACTACTCCAAAGAGTTAAGGCAGAAGAGCCCACTCGGCATAAATGGGTTAAGGTGTCCGAACAGATTGGGTAAATAAGGTAAACTAAAATTTTCAAAGTGATACGACTAACTTACCTTTCAATATGTTCAGCAAAGTATTTAATACTGCAGCTTGAGAATCGATTAAATGTGGTCAGAGTATCTGGGGTGGGACTGAACCGGCGAGCAGACATGATGTTGGTCAGTTTAGGGCAGCCGTTGTCATTGACATCGTCATGTTTGGCCCCCAGACTAGAATTAAATACAACAAACTGCTTACAATATTGTACTAAATATAAAAGTTATTAACAAATTATTTAAAATTCAGCACACAAACAATTTGCAATATCGTACTTAATATTCATGATACCATTTGATATTGATAAATCCAAATCCAAAAATAGTGTTTCAGTAAAGAATTGACTTAATTTAACCGAAGTTCAATCTGATAAATCTGAACAACCATGGTTTTGTTTTTCAAAATAAACATTATCATTATCTCTTCATCTAGGTATCCAGAAGTAGAATTGAATGCTTCGACAACATCAGCCTCATTTTCGTTAGAGAGACAGCACGAAAGGCCTTTCTTAAAACAATAAAACAAATCAGCAAAACTGGGAGCAGAGATTGTCCCCATGAAAGCACCAATATGGAAATAAACATTAATACCTTTTCACAGTGGATAACATCATAATAAAAATAAGCAAGTATAGGAAGCTCTTAAAAGTCTGAATAAAACTGCTCTGAGATGAGACGGTAAGCGAGACAATTTAAAAGAAAAAAACAAAAACAACAGACAATAGCAATAGCTGTCTTTTGACAGTGTAATTTGTCTGATAGCAGCTTGCCCGTCAATGGTATAATCGTATTTTACAAAATAGTTAACCTTTTCAACCTTGAGTTTCTAAAGTGGACGCGTCCGTCTATGAAATTCAATGTGTCCATCATCTCAATAAGGAATGTCGCGTAGACGAAAATCGAAAAGAAAATGGAAAAAAGAGTAGTGACTAAAAGACAAACAGTGTTGATCCTCATGCGAGCCGTCTCATCTAGATCTACACTGTTTGCAAAACCTTCTTTCTGCTCTGTGGAATTGAAAGGATTAAAGTAAAATGTTTTACTTCATGCCACTAAAATCACACACAAGGTGACTTAGCGAGGACAGGACGTATATAACGAACGAATTCATACTAAACAAAGTGTGTCTTGCCTTAACCCATTTATGCCTGGCGTCCCATAAAAGGGACATTGACAAACAATGTAGACCCAGATCAGACGCCGCAAAACGCGGCGTCTGATCTGGGTCTACACAGTTTGTATTAAATACAGAAATTTCTATAAAACTCAGTAATAATAAAAACTAACCAGACACTCCTTTTATAGGATATGGACTGGTTTCGGCATAAATGGGTTAATTTATCTTCGTCAGATGCACTAGACCCCATAAGTTGAAAGCAAACTTTTGAAGTGCAAATGTTGATGGCAAAATTATAACGGAAGTTACTCAGGAAAGGAACAAATAATACTATATAATACACAATATTACCAAGGCACCGAAAGATATGAGGAATAAACAATGACAAGACAGAAAAGCACAGTTGGAATAACCGGCAAAGAAAAACTACAAAACAAAGAAGAATTACAACAGAGGAACCGCCTTCCAGTAAGCATTCTACATAAATCTATAGCGGGCCGTCTATAGGGTAGCTGACGGGCCGTTAGCGGCCCGCTGTAGATTTATAAAGAATGCTAGCTGGGCTGGGGAAGGCCAGCAGAAACATTACTAGGTGGTGGGGGCCTTAAACTGATTTTACTCGATCGAAACCTTGACTTTTCAGTTCTGATGCAGTTCCAAATTACATACACTTGTTCGGTCCGCTTTGGGTTCTCTACCAAATCGGTGACAGTAAACGAAAATAATCACAAAACTGCGATGAAATAAAGTAGAGGACTCATTGATGATCTGAAGCCGTGATGGGTACTTCCACAAACAGTAATAGTCAGGCACCAGGCTTCTGAAACACTCATCATGTGAAGCAAAGCTATCAACCACAATTTAGTTAAACCCCACATCCAATTTGCCGCATAATATTTATGTTATAACTATATTTTCGCAACGATTCATAATCTTTTTCTATTGTTCCGAAAAATAAGTATTACCAACAATCGCACTTAACTCATAGACTAAGTCGCCATAAAGTTCGGATTTCGCCAGAGACGTTCCTGCCGAAGTTCTTTTTCACGTCAATGTCATATTTGGAAATTCAGAATGACGGTGATACAACTTAGAAAATATTTTACACCGTTTATAATACAGATACATCTATTATAGCGCTTTGTCAGTTTAACGTTTATTCCTAGTTTTAAATCACTGACTTGACTAGGCGCTTAACGAAACGATTAAGTTAAGAAATATATACACTACAGGATGGAGCATGAAGAATAGTGCCATCCAAACATTGACAATCATTTATATCTTTATTCGTATGTCTATTACTGCAAATATGTTGCTTGGTTTTGTCATTGTTTGCTCTTCATCTCTTCTTCTTTTCAGTGCATCTTAAAGGTTGTGCGTCTCGATTGTGGCCTTTCTCTCTTCATTTATACATTTCTTATGGTATATTACTTCTAATAATATGGTGTAAACTTTGTCCAAGTAATTCTGGTACAAAAAATAGCACCACTTTAACACTAAAATTTACAGACAAGCAACAAAATTAATTTAATAATTTCTTGTCATGTGCCTAAGACTACAGTACTTAAAAATAAATTTTATATCGATATTAAGAAAAGATATGAGAACAGAGTAGTTCAAAGCTTTGTTTAACGTATTTTTTTTTTTTTTTTTTTTAATGTGAGAGATATGTTTTTGCACTGGCTGCTTCAATTGTGCTAGAAAAAAATAAATCATACGTACGAGTGGCCTATTTCATGGGCTGCCGTGCTCGCCGCTTCAAAACTAAGGTCTTCTATAAGACTTATCGCAAAGTTAGGCATAGTACACGTGGTGCCAACAAATGCTATACCTGCATAAAGAAACACAGAAAAATCGCACTGAGTGTGAAATCCCCTCTGTTCACAAGAAAGATGTACATTTCCTGTATGCCTAAATAATATCAAAAGTTTACTGAACGAATATGCCGATGTGAAAAAAATTCAAACTCTTGTCTTTTTGACATCTCTCAGAAAGACGTTTGTTTTTTGGCGTGTTAATTTAATGAAAATATTTTGATCTGATTGACCATACCTTGTCAAACCTATTAGTTTTTGTTTTAATTTACGTGCTTATTGTTTCTTTTTCAAAGCAATAATAATGTGTTTGTGAAATTACAACATATATATATTACTGCAACATATATGGCTACTAGGTGTATAATCTGTCAGCATTACGTTCTGACATGAAAACAGGCATTTGTCTTTTTTTTATTTAACTTTTGGTGCAATTATTTGACGACCGTGCTGGCATTCTTACTGAGTATATTCTGAGATATTTTAGATAGATATCTGCACAAAATTTTAGAAAAAGTACAAACCAAAGCAAGACATTAACTTTTATCTAAGGGTGCCTTCAAGGATACATTAATTCAATTATGTTTCCCGTACACGAATGAATCATGCAATCAAGTAAGTATTGTAGTTATGATTGCGAGGGATATATTTAGGCGGTCAATGAGAGATCAGTCTTGAAGGGGATGTGATGGTCATTAAGTCTATTGAAATGCACATTGTTTCATCATGGATATCTGCTGATCTGTGATATCGAAAATAAATCTATCTAACCTCAGCAAAAGTGGAACATTCTGCAAAATGTGACAAACAGTCTTTAAAATTCTGGCAATATTGAAAATGGAAATAGAACAGTAATGAAATCAAACACACCAAATTGCCTTTTATGTGCGAGTTACTTACCTAACAGGCCAGCACCAGATGAACCTGACAGACGGTATCTGCAAAAGAAACAAAACACATCATGTCTTGTGAAATTCTGTGAGAACAGAAAGCTTTTTTTCTGTTCTATCCACACCATCACGAAAACATGCCTATATAATTTTGACCCCCTTAAACCCCATTTTTATATAGTAAAACTGGGGTTTACAGGAGTATAAATTATTTTTCTTATTTCTGCTATAAACACAGATTGTGGGTACTCGTTAGAACCGCCTCGCTGAGGCGGTTCTAACGAATACCCACAATCTATGTTTTGAGCAGAAATATGAAAAATATCAGAGTTTTTTTTTTATCTGAAAATTTTCAGTTTTTAGAGATGAAATTTTCTATATATTTGAATAGGCGTGTTTACGTAATGACTTAAAAAACTTCGGCAGATCTTCAGTGCCAAAGTCTAACTTGCCTTTCTTGTGCATCTCGATATCCACCTTTGAAGGGAATGAATAAACGATTAGGGGAGACAACTCTGTCAAACTGTTTTTGTGTCTTCTTTCTGAAAAGGGTTCTGTCTAAAAAAAAAAAATTGCTCGCTCCCCTTTTCAGAAAGGGCTTTGTGTGCAGAAAAGCAAACAGAAAGTCACAAAAGTTATCTCCCTTGTTAAAATGGCGAAAACTGTAGTAAGCGTGTCCTGTACCCTTAAGTCTATTTCCTATATCCTAAATAAAAGGGCACTGCTAATAATGAACGCTGTTCGGAAATGAAATGATTATCTTTCTAGATATAAATAGCATTTAGATGACCGCACCCAAAGCAAAAAAGGGAAAACAGGCAAGGATTTGGACTGACGACTTTTGAAATGTACGAATGTTAGGTCGTCATATATATGTGTTCAATATTACAATGTCGTCATCTTACAAAAAACAAAATTATGTTGCATACAGAAAAATATTTCAGCAAACCTTTTGTTGACAGCGAGTTGAATCGCCAATAAATCCTTGTTTTATTATTATTATTATTATTATTATTATTATTATTGCAACATATATGGCTAATCCGCCTAGAAGTGTTTAGTCAAAAAATGACAGTTACATAAACGGAAGATGTCTTATTAAGGGCGACCTTTCGATCGAGTAAAACTATTTGGAAGCCCCAGTGGTTTATACTGCTGTTCATTCCAAGGCAGATATTTAGATGTAGATGCAAGTTTCTGTAAATCTAATATAGTGATTACCGTCTGTACGTTTCTATTCCTGTTTGCATTCTGTTTCTACTAAAATGTATTCTTGTGTTAATGTCTGATGCTACGTCTGGAGGCAATAGCAAGGTTTCGATCCTGTTAAACTATGTTAATCCCCTCTTCCACACACACACACACACAGCTCAGTTGCTTTTGCTGACCGTTCTAAGGCGGCTCCTCTGTTACAGTGTTTTTTTTTTTTTTTTGGTCATTATTGCATAAAAAGCACGTTGTTAACAGCCGTGCATTAACCTGCGAAAAGCCGTGCATTAACACAGCATCTCACGCGCTATTAATGCACGGCTACGCAACTTTCAATATGCCTGTACCGGGGCCACAGAATTGCTGCCGTCACGATATGTGTACTGCCCGGCCCTAGAACGAGCATAGTCCGTGTTAACTGTGTACGCGAAAGGCGGAAAAAAAAATAGTGCAAGAAATAATGCCGAAACGTAGCAAATAGATTCACTTTTTATGCAATAATAGCGATCCAATATGGTTTTTCAATGCATTAACATTCGCCAGGTCCCTTGGGAGGTGTTGAAAACCGCGGCCTCCGGCCTCGGTTTTCAACACGTCCCACGGGACCTGGCGAATGTTAATGCATGAAAAACCATGTTTTATCCCTATAGTGTTTGTAGCTTATCTCTTGTTCCTGCGATGCTTCAGGGAAGGCTGTGCATCGTGATTGTGACCTCTCCTGTGTAATCTTATTTATACTTTTCTAGTGTCTTCACTTTCTAAAATGAAATCATTGCCTTATAATATGTAGATAAAGAGAAAAAAAATCTTCGCTAAAAAGACGCTCTCATTTTTGAAAAGATTTACATACCAGGGAGACAACTCCTTTTCCACAAAAGTTGTCTTCTTTTGAAAATAATAGCGGCAAAATATTTCAGATGTATTCATTTTCTTTAAGGGGGACCGATACACTTTTACGGGAGGCAACTCTGTCTCAATTGTGTTTGACCCCTTCTGAAAAAGGGCTGCTCTAAAAGGAAAGAATTTGCTCCCAGATAGGGAGCAAATTCTTTCCTTTTAGAGTAGACCGTTTTTCAGAAGGGCATTGGTGTATAGTAAAGCAGACAGAAAGCCACTAGGAAGTTGACTCCATTGTCAAAAATCGTGGTATAGAAATTCTAAAAGGAATTTCTATTGAAAGCAATGAACATACAAAACTGAAAAAAAACAAAAAAAAAAAAAACAAAAAAAACAAAAAAAAAAAAAAAACTATAGCGACATGTTTTCTGTACCAGACTAGCTAGTTTCGGCCAATTAGGCATTAGTGACCCCCATACGAATGTTACAAAATTCCGGAATGGGCTCTTCCAAGTGTATCCATCCATCTCAACCCATTTATGCCCAATGTACTCTTCTACCCTCACTCTTTGGACCGGTCCATTTCCAATATAAGGAGTGTGTTGTTAATTTTTTTTTCTATTATTATTACCATGTTTTATAGAAAATTCCAGTATTAAATGCAAACAATGTAGCCCCTGATCAGACGCCGCATTCTGTGGCGTCTGATCTGGATCTACACTATTTGTTAATGTCCATTTTATGAGACGATAGGCATTAATAGGTTAAGCGATTCCAAGAAACTCACCCGGTGACGGCCATAACGTGGTCGAATTTGTCTGGAACATTACCCTTTGCGATGTAATCATTAATACCATATAAAGCTGCTAGCCCATCAGAAATAGTTTCTACTCCGTCCTTTCCTGTTTTCAAAAGGGCTTCTGACCAGGGAAAATTTTTCCCATGCTGAAATATAAACTTGCTGGTGAATAATGCATTGTACAAACTAAAAGGCTAGTTGGTCACTCCGTTAGTAATGAGATTTTTTTTTAATTGCTGTTTACTGTTCAGTTACCAATTTCATACATTATGAGAATTATACCGAGTCTTCGATTTTCGTGATTTTGTTTCCACATGCAATCCTTTTTGCCTTATATTACAACAAAAACCTTAATCATACATCATTTAAGGGGTACTGATAGACTTTGAAGGGAGATTACCCTGTCATAATTGTTTTGCTCCATTCCAAAGAGGGGTCTGCTTTAAGGAAATAAATTGCTTCCCATTGGAACCAGTTCTTTTCTTTTAGAGAAGATCTCTTTTAAGAAGGGATCAAGTGTACAGGAAGGCAAGCAGGACGTCACAAAAGTTGTCTCCCTTGTACAAGATGGCGGAAGATCTACTAAGTGTATTCAGTCCCCTTAATTACTGACTTTCCCTTCGTCATTTGCATTTAACCCCAAAAGTTGATAGTATGGCTGTACTCTGCCCAATTTTATTTACTGGACTGACATAAGAATATTTTGAATTTTTCCAGATGACAAGAAACACATGTAATTTTTAGACACCTTGCGTTTTAACTTCCGACCCTATTAATTTCTGCATAGTCTACAGCCATTCTAACAATGAGGGAAGGCATACCTAGTCTATTGCCATAAATACGCTGACAGAACAGAGAGAAGACACCGATCAGTTTTATCAGCCTCTACATTATTTGATGTTCCGTCGTAACATTTAGGCACATCATCAGGTAGTTATATTATAGCGTTATTGCACTGATATTGGTGAATATTGTCTCGAGTTGGGATATCGAAGGACGCGAGCTTGCGAGCGCCCGTAGATATCCCAACGAGGAACAATATTTACCAATATTAGTACAATAACTCTTTTATTATACAGCTATAGATATTGTTCTCTCATTTTGCTTCTTATTCTGTATTTCTGTTTAGTTTGACGCTGCAAATAGCGCTTTCTGTAACAGTGCAAAACAGATATCAGAAAGTGATATCATTTCTGCACTGGTGCAATAACAACATGATATTATTTTTGCACAGCTGCTGTTTTGCAGCGAAAACAAATAACAAATTTTGAACAAAAATAAGTTGCTGCTTCACTTGCGACTAGCAAACTTGTAGAATAATTTATATGATGTTGGTCCAGCGCGACGTCATATTGCATGACGTCAAGTGAAAATGACGTCGTTAATTTGGACGTCAGACAACGTCAACATTCCAAATTGGTAATAAAGTTTGAGATTTGTTAATGGTCGAGAAACAAGCATTACTGTTCTAAACAAAGCGTGCAATTTTGATATTGCGCGCTGATATTGAGAAATATCGGTATTATTGTACCTCGGACTTTATCGTCCATTTCTAATCATTTAATAGCGAGCACAGCTCGCGACGCGCAAAGCGCTTCGCGAACGAAGTGAGCTCTACGGTAGAGGATATGATCAAGAAAAAGTAACATACAACGATATATACTTTCAGCAGAAATCGCTCTGACCAATTTTCTGCCTTTTTTCTTCCCGGAAGTTGTCACCTGAAGTTGGCAGAACTGACTATTCACAAAATTTGGGTCTCACTAATAGCGTGCATAGCTCGCCACGCGCTTGCGCGTTGCGAACGAAGTAAGCTCTACGGTAGAGAATATGATCAAGGAAAAGTAACATACAACGATATTTACTTTCAGCAGTTATCGCTCTGACCAATTTTCTTCCGTTTTTCTTCCCGGAAGTTGTTACCGGAAGTTGGCGGACTTGATTATGGGTCTCACTAATAAGCATCACGAAGTGACCAGAAACGAGTGTCAATAAGTGTCACGAACATATTTTGCTAATTACTTTTATTACTTATTATTGATTTACATATTACCTTTATATACTGATATTCATTCTTTAATGATGCTGTGAAGGACTTTTGAAGAGTGCAGATATAGGTCTGTGCTGTGCTCGCATTTAGGCTAAGCCTATTTTCATATTATTTATAGATATTTTTTCATATTTTCATATTATTTATAAATAATAATTTCAGGATAAATATAAGAAGTAGTCATGGTGTCTGAATATACAGAGGAATCGATACACGATTTTGCCACCATTTTTAACCCTTTTCATGCTGAATAAATTAAGATGCCACGCCCACATCTAATTTTCAGCCTATCAGTTTATTTGATCCAGGTTGTTGATACAAATTCAAACACTGAATGGCAAACAGTGCAGCTCCAGATCAGTTAGCTTCTTCAAAAACCAACTGATCTGTATCTACACTGTTCGCAAAGGCATATCTGGGATTAGCAGGGCAAGGGTTAAAAGGGAGATAACTTTTAAAGGGAGCAATTTTTTCCCCAAGGTTTTGAATCTTTTCAAAATTTTGGGCTACTCTGAAAAAAGAAAAAAAAAAAAAAAAAAAAAACGCTCCCAGATTTAGTACTAGCCGCAAGTGTGAAGGGAGGTAAAATGCTCATATCAGAATTATTTCCCTTGTTAGTGTAGTCAGTCCTCTTGAGTGCAAATATGGTTGTTTGCAGGTTTTGTGGCGACACTCCTCACTTACTCCAGGATGTTCAAATGCAGACATCCACATGAAGATATCCAGTGTCTCGCCATTGTTTAGAGCCCGTTGTTGTTCTACGACACTCTGATAGTAGAAACTAACCTGAAAAATATCAATAAAGGATTTTAATTACATCAGACATATGCGCCCAGGGAGGATTCTGGACCCGAGGTTATAAAACTGTTTTCATGCTCAACTCAGCTGAGCATGAAATTTTCTCTGCTAATAAATATGAAAATGCCAACAATAGTTGGCATTTTCATATTTATTAGCAGAGAAATTTCCATGCGCAGCCATGTTTAGCAAGAAATGATTTACAGTTGTTAGTCATTTGAGATTTATTAGCAGGATAAATTTCACACTCAGCAGAGTTGAGCATGAAAAAAGTTTTATAACTTCGGGGCCAGGTTAGTCTGCGCATTCGCGTTTTGTCGTGCACTGCCTCATTTAATTTCTCACAATTTGGTTTTGCAATATTCGTTAACCCTTCTCTTGCTGAACACGACATGCCCTGTTTTAGCAAACAGTGTAGATCCAGATCAGCTGGCTTCTAAAGAAGCCAACTGATCTGAATCTACACTGTTTGTCATTAAACATGCGAATTTCTATCAAAAACCTAGATCCAGTAAACTGATTGGCTAGAAATTATAAGTGGGCGTGGCATCTTAATTTATTCAGCATGGCAAGGGTTAATGTAGTTGCTAGATACTACAATAGACTCAACTCATTTATGCCTAGCGTCCCATAAACTGGGGCATTGGTAATTATTGTAGACCCAGATCAGTCGCCGCAGAACTCGGCGTCTGATCAGAGGATGCATTGTTTACATTAAATATAGGAATTTCTAGAAAGCATGCTGCCAATAAAATTTGCCAGACAACCTTAATCAATTAAAATGGACAAATTAAAAGAATTGCAGTAAAAGAGCCCACTCGGCATAAACGGGTTAATGTATTCAGTCTTCTTTTCTGCTCGTATCATGTACAGCTAGCATTCTACGTAAATCTACATCGGGCCGTCATCGGCCCGTCAGCTACCCTGACGGGCCGATGACGGCCCGATATAGATTTACGTAGAATGCTGACTGGGATGCTCCTTTATATTATATCTGGCTTATGTTTAGGAGCTCAGGCTTGTTTAAACGAATCATGTTGTTAACATATTCATGGGTATTTGTATTTATCCCTCTAGTGCCCAGCGTATCATATATGATACATGGTATATATTTGGTGCTGCGACCAGGGTATTTCAATATATTTTTATTAATATATTTAATGCTATAAAATATGTCAAGACATGAGGGAATAAGAAAATACAGCTGATTATTCTATGGTTTAACTTAAAATATATTTTGTCAGCCATCAAAGTGAAAAAAGTTGGATGTATCATATATGATACACTGGGCAATATTTTTACATTGCCCTGCCAACCACAGTTTTAGAGAAAAACTTGATACGTATTTTCCAAAAGATTTTTTTTTGATAAAGCAAACATTGAAGGAACAAATAAATCCTAAAAGATTTTTTATTCTGGAGTTATTCACCCTTGCTTGGAAACATTTAATGCCCAATCTATCATATAGGATACATACGTATCTCCGTGACCTTTGACCTCCCAAAAATTCAAGAGTAGTTTTGTAATATACTTCCCAAACTAAGTCTCTGTGGGTAATATGAACGTTTTTGGACAATGCTTTCTATGGTTGGGCACTAGAGGGTTAATGACAAGGAGATGAACTGTATAAGCAAGCTTTTCTTTCGGTCAATGTCTATATGTTGTACGTATAATGTGAAAATTGTTTGATGAACACTTTTAAACCGGTGTGGATATCTAAATTATTTTATACAAATTTACAGTAAAGCAAGTGTTGACTGTTTGAAACGATCCCTAGGCATTTCTCCATTCTCAGTTGTCCTTTTCTCTGTCTTCCGTGCCCGCCGAAAATGTCTAGTTATATGCTATCAGCAGGGGAAAGACCAAGGAAAATAATGTGTCTTTTTAAGCCTGGGAAAGTTAACATTATATGTATGAATGAATGACTCTGGGACCTGGTTAGCACAGAGATATGTCTGTTGGCTTGTCATCGCTGCAGCCCCGTTTCGATATCCTATGCCGACATGCGGCAAGATATTGGTCGTCCATCGAAGGTCATTGGTTTTCTCTGCGTTTTCCGGTTTCTTCCACCATGTTCGACCACAGAACATCAACATCCGCACCTTTGAGAATACGTTTATAAGTTCACCAGGCCCCGAGGTTATAAAACGTTTTTCATGCTCAACTCATCTGAATATGAAAATTTCTCTGCTAATAAATATGAAAATGCCAACAATAGTTGGCATTTTCATATTTATTAGCAGAGAAATGTTCATGCTCAGCTACGTTTAGCAGGGAAGAGTTTGCAATTGTTAGTAATTTGAGATTTATTAGCAGGGCAAATTTCATGCTCAGCTGAGTTGAGTATTAAAATGTTACATAACATCGGGACCAGAGCTGCCAGTGCAATCGCAACAAATCTGATCCGCAACATCAGAAAGCATACCTTTGGACATGCTTGCCCAGCGAAGATTTAGGCCCCAAGCTTATAAAAAAAATTTCATGCTCAAATCAGCTGAGCATGAAATTTGTCCTCTTAATAAATCTCAAATTACTAACAATTCTAAATTCTTTCTTGCTAAATATAGTTGGGCATGAAAATTTCTCTGCTAATAAATATGAAAATGCCAAATTTTAGGTGGCATTTTCATATTTATTAGCAGAGAAATTTTCATGCTGGGCTGAGTTGAGCATGAAAATTTTTTATAACCCCGGGGCCTGATCAGCTTGTGCATTTGCGCAGATCTTTACTGGGCGCATTTTCGATAGCCAAGGAATAACGTTTCTTCATGCGAACTACGAAGACACTGATCAGACTGCGTGGATGCGCTGGCAGATTTAAGTCTTCGTTTGGGCATACATGTCAAAAGGTTGCGGCCCATATATACGTAGTTTAACAAAGGGAAAACTACGATTACCTCGTTTATCATCAACATAGCGTATAATTCGGCTTCCTCCTCTGCCGCCGTAATATTGCCCGGATGATCATCATAAAACCTGTAAGATAACATAAGCCAGCACACGATAAAACCCAACATAATGGCATGTGCACCTGGCGCAGACTCAGATCAGGCTGGGCATCCAGTCTGATCAGAGTCTTCGCAGTGCGCTCAATGGGCAGATAAGGACCCAAGTTTTCATGTGGACAGCGACTGCCCAGGCTGGTATGAGTTTTCGCGGGCATATAATACTTAGCCGGAGAATAGCGTTTTCTACAAGATTGCATGGGATAAAAATGACAATTGAGACGGGCCACATTATTTCACGGGCACCCATACAATCTTGCAAGTGCTCAGTGAATACTCAGATCAGCCTGCACCACAAGATATTTTATGTTCGAATCGCACTGTCTTTGGAGCTATGAGGACAAGCAATCCGATCTGAGTCTTCACTCTCAGCCAATGGAAGCATTGGCTTCTGATGAATTTATAAACAGAATGACAATGCATGACGAGTCTTCTTAGATGCTAAAGTTGATCTTGGCCTGTTCACTGTTCACATTTCAGCAACATGCGGTTCTTGCGTTTGTCTTTTCACTTTCATAAGCTAACCGAGATTTAATATCACATAAAAAAATCATATATAACTGTCAACGCTCCATATAGTGTGTTTTGTTTTTCAAACAAAATGTAGGTATTGACTTACTAATGTAATCTAGAGACACTAAATGACTTTTTTTTTTTTATACAATAACATATCCTTCGTGTTTCATCACGAAAACTGGGGTTTACAGGGGTATACATTATTTTTGTTCTTTCTGCTAAAAAACATAGATTGTGGGTACTCGTTAGAACCGCCTCGACGAGTCTAACGAGTACCACAATCTATGTTTTGAGCAGAAATATGAAAAATATCAGAATTTTTCATCTGGAAATTTTCATTTTTTGGTGGTAAAATTTTCAGTATATTTGAATAGGCATGTTTTCGTAATGTTATCTTTACAAACACTTTAGGCCAATACTTGCAATAGAGTTCAGATTTTGGCAGTTCAAGTGAATCTGATTTTTGCGTAATGTCGCAGTTCATTTGTAAGTTTTCCATCGTGTTTTGCTGTTAAGTGGTACAGTAAATGGTATTTTATCTATCTCTATTTTTCGCTATTCCACAGAGAGATGTCTTTCAAAATTATTTGAAATTTCATAGAGCTGAACATGTATGTGTTTCACAAAACACGGTGTTATGAAATCTAAAATATTTTGCTCAGCACACTTTTACTACTTAAGCCATAAATATACCTATCCATGAATCCTTTGTCTGCCAGCACGACAAGTTCGACCACTCTGTAATCCAGAGTTGGATTAATAGCTCTCTTTTTTCGACGACCAGGAGTGGTAGCTGGATCTACAACAATAAACACTATCATGAGAATATAGTCTTTATCGTATATGCGGACAACGAAGGCCCTGATCAGACTGCGCATCTGTGATGCGCAGTCTGATCAGGGCCTTCGTTGTCAGCTTTGCGCTTGCAGAATCGGTTGATATGACCACCAGAGAGGTAACGTTACAATCTAACAATGAACAATATCATGAGAAAATATATATTATCACATAGTGGTTTGGTTATAACCTGGTGTATCAACTCTGTCCAAAGGCTTTCGACTGAGGGCAGATATGGTCCAGAGTTGATACAGATGGTGATAACTAGTTGAAACCACTATGTCATTATCTGTTTTTCACATATTCAAATCCGCTTTTCACCGTTATTTGAAATCAAAAACAAACATCAAAAGAGATTTTAAAGCAGATGATTACTGCGCAAAATCCCATAACATCACGTGCTACAATTCGCGTTGCGTCTTGTTCTTGACAACGTCGCCATTACGTCGCGCGAGCAGACTGATTACCTCAGTCCATTCAAAATACATAAAATCCGGTCTTCAGCCTGATAAGTTTAAAATGCATGATGTTGACAATGTTCTTTCTCGCATATGCGGACAGCGAATGCCAAGATTATAATGCGCAGTCGTGCAGATTGAATTGGCTCTTCGTTGTCCGTTTTCCGCTCGCAGAATCGGTGGATACGAAGACTAGCGAAGTAATAAGAATCTTTCAGGAGTGTGAGGTGCAGACTGAAAATTTCCTTCCGAGAATAACTGTTCGACTTCATGAGGATTCTTTTTCGTGCATCCCTTCTCGTATAATGCAGCTTTCGATTTTAATTGAAACAGATTAAATGCAAAACAAAATTTTAGTGTTATATTTTAGGGTTTCTTTTCACCTTTCAAAGAAACAGACTGAGGTTCGATTCCTCTCGTCGACATAAAGTGACGTCATTTTTTATGTTGTTGACGCCAATCGTCTGAGCAACCAATGTCTTGACGATGCAAATGCAACCAAATGCGTTGAATGCACGTGATAGTCTTCCTGTTTTGTCCAATTAAGAGGATTCGTACACATAATTAAGAGGATTCGTACACACAGTAGAATTTCCGTCGCATTCCGGAAAACAATCCGGAAGTCACAAAAGCTATATATAGCTTTTGTGACTTCCGGATTGTTTTCCTACACACTGAGTCTCTTCTAAAAAAAGAATCTGTCCGAAAGGAAATAATTCGCTCCAAAGGAGAGCAAATTATTTTCTTTTAGAGTAGACCCATTTTCAAAAGGGAGACAAAACAATATAGATTGGGTTGTCTCCGCTGAAAGAGTATCCATGCCCCTTTCATACAAAACAAATTAGCCTAATTGGAATATTTCGCTTTAACTTAAAATCAATGGTTTGGGTCGTGGCACAGTATTTCTTACAAGATAGTACGTACGCCAAGCGAGGACCCAGCTACATGTAATCCAGAGTCTTCGCTGTCCACCTGAATATGATTTGGATCCTTGGCTACCAACAGAGTAACCTGCGAAGACTCTGATAAGACAGCACTGATACGCAGATTGATCTAAGTCTTAGCTCGGCGCACACGTAATCTTGCAGGAAATGCTGTGCTTCGGCTCATTTAAAATTTTACCTTTATAACCTGGAGGGAGAATGCTTTCATAGTATCCATTGACAGCAGCTTTTTCACAGGTAGTAGAGTTACCTTTTACGTAACACCTTTCCTGTCCCTTGGTATATAGTCCCATCTAAAATATAATCAGTTAATCCATTTATGCCTAGCACTCCATAACATGGATACTGGCGAACAATGTAGACCCAGATCAGACGTCGCAGAACGCGACGTTTTATCAGGAATTATGCTGTTTGTATTAAATACAGGAATTTCTATAAAGATCTCAATGAAAAGAAAACTAGCCAGACATCCCTTCTAATAGAAATGAACCTGTCCAAAGAGCTGAGGTAGAAGAGTCCATTTGACGTAAATGGGTTAATCAATGAAGGAGAATGAAAATACTCGGTGGATTTTCAGCCATTTGTACAAAGGATCTGTAACTTCCTGTTTGATTTCCTCCTCACCAAATTGCATCTTAAAAGTGGTCTACCCGAAAAGAAGGATCGGCTGCCTTGAAAAAATTAGCAAATACAGTCGAAACTCAATTGCTCGAACATCTTTGAGACAATGGAAATTTGTTCTAGATATGGGTAGTTCGTCACACTGAGGGTTAATCATAGCACCAGGTTAAGAGACAATTAGGAATAATATATGGATGTCTTTTCGGTCTTTAATAAAATAATGATATGTTGAGTGTACTTATTAGAATCGCCTCTTTGAGGCGATTCTAATGAGTATACAAAACATACATTTCATGATAAAATATCCATAAATACTTGTTTTCTTGAGCTGTCGGAAGAAATATCCAGGGCCTAAAAAACGAGTTCGAATTAGCCACGGTAAAAAAGTCATCGGTGTTTGAGTCATTAAGTTTGTACTGTACCTTCCTTTTAGAGTAGATCCCTTTTCAGAAGAGAGCAAAATTTGACCGGGTCTGTAAAGGTATCCGTTCACCTTTAAAAGACTGGATACATTTAGTACATTTTCCGCCATTTTCTTACAATGGAGAAAATGTTGCTTTCCTGTGCACCACCCCCTTGTAAATAGATGTCTATACCACTGTAAAAAATCCCGTAGATTTTACGGTAAATACTGGCAACAGGCTGCCAGCGCCTTTACCGTATTTTTTTTACTGGGGCCCGTGGAACGTTTGCAGGAATTACCTCGTAGGCTGGGGGTCAGGATGTGTAAGCTTAAGATACGGCTCGTTAGCTCACATCCCTACTATGTTCTATACGTTACCTACCTTGTCCTCTACTGCCCTACCATCTGTAATTATTACTGTAAATAATCTACAAGCGCCAATAAAAATTACGGTACATGTACTGGCAGCCAGTTGCCAGTATTTACCGTAAAATCTACGGGATCTTATTACTGTGTACTCTGAAAGGAAAGAAGGGGAGACAATTCTTTCATTTTAGAGTACATTTTACTACTGTTTTATATTTTTTTTGTTACTCCACCGGCAGCTTAAGTATCAAACCTTTAAAATGGACATTATGAAGTGTAGGAGTCAGCGATGAGCACATATTCCCTCATTGAGCACACATTGGCCGATGTACCCTGCGAAAGACAGTGAGCCAAACTAATAGTGTATTACAGGAAATCGTTACCAATCCAATTAGTACAAGGGGTGAGTATCTCAATGAGATAATGCTTTATTACATGATCCATGTTTATCAAATGATGATGATGATAATGCTGATGATGATGAAAGTGGAAGGTCTTACCAGATTGCAATCTGTCTGTCCATTTTGGTCCTCGGCCAAACAAGCAAATGATCCTTTCGTACCTGTGTAAAAGGCAATCTCCTGTAAAGATACCAATAGAAATAGTGATATCGTACAATGCCAGAAAATGGCCCTTATTCCATGTGGGCAGCTAAAGACCCCAGTCAGCCTGGGATTCATGAAGTCTGTTTAGAACCTTGGTTGTCGCTTTCAGAATCAGATGTTATAATAGATATAACAGCGTACGGAGAAAGCGTGATTAGGTAGTGTTGATTCGCCATTCTTGGTCTTTGCTGTTTACACATGGCATACGTATTATTTTGTTACATGGCATAGCAAATACGAACTTACAATGTGTATGTCAATATGACAAGGAAATGGTACCGGTAGAGCCAGAGCAAACAGCGTAGACCCTGATCAGACGCCGCAAAACGCGGCGTCTGATCAGGCACTACACTATTTGCTACACATTCACCAATTTTAGACACATTCACAGGTAATAAAATGGACTTGATGGTATTTTAAAAGATGTATGAAGTAAAGAAGACGGAATGCGAATTTTTGGGTAAATACCACATCCAAATTTAGCAAATGTTTCCAAAAGTTCCCATGAAAATGAAATTTTGTGTCATAGGAGGGTTCGACTGATCCCTGAACCACTCTGAATCCGCACATGGATATTTCAGTCCAGGAATAAGAACTAATTGTACGAGGGCAAGTCAATAAGTAACCAGCCTATCACATTTCCAATTGACCGAGACACCCGCGATTTTCAAGTCTTGTTTCAATACATGTTTTAGGCCTGAGAGCAAAATTGCACCATTATCGTGTCATTCACTCATAAGATATTGAATGCCAAACATGGCTAGCGATGCAAAAGCAAGCTTTTCGTCAAAAGTTGAGTACCGTGCTGTAATTCGGTACTTGTATTTGAAAGGGAAAACAGGTCAGGAAATACATTGCGAGTTGACCAATGTTTATGGGTCTTCTGCACCATCGTATGCAGAAGTTAAATTCTGGTTTGGGGAGTTCAAACGCGGTAGAACGTCTTTAGAAGAAGAAACCAGGTCTGGACGCCCATCAGACGCCACCGATGAAGAAATGTGTAACAAAGTACGAGATCTTGTGTACTCTGATAGGCGAGTTAAGACGGAATAAATAGCGAATGCATTACACATTTCACTTGGCAGCGTTTCAACAATTTTACATGATCGCTTGGGTATGCGCAAGCTAACAGCCCGTTGGGTCCCAAAATTCCTTAGCGACGAGCAAATGGCAACCAGAGCATCAGTATGCAGCGCATTGTTGAAGCGGTTTAGGTCAAAGGAAGATGATTTCCTTTCACGTCTGGTGACTGTAGATGAGACCTGGGTCCATTATTATGAGCCAGAGAATAAAGCTCAAAGTCGCCAGTGGGTTGGGCCGGGGTCTCCGAGACCAAAGAAGTTAAAAACGCAACCCTCTGCTGACAAGGTGATGGCAACTGTATTTTGGGACGCACAAGGCGTTATTATGTTGGACTTTCTAGTAAAGAAAAGTACAATAACAGGTGCGTACTATGCAAATTTGCTCGGCCAACTGAGAACTGCGATCCGTGAAAAACGCCGAGGTAAACTCTCCAAAGGGATTCTGCTCGAACAGGACAATGCGAGAGTGCACACTTGCAAAATTGCAATGGATGCTGTTGAGCGGAATGGGTACGAGCTAATACCGCAACCCGCCTATTCTCCGGACTTAGCTCCTAGTGAATATTTCCTATTCCCAAACTTGAAAAAGGATATCCGTGGACGTCATTTCCGGTCCAACGAAGAAGTCGTGGTGGCAGTTGAGGAGTGGGTCGGAGACAAGGACCCTGGCTTCTTCAGTTCTGGGCTGATAGCACTGGAACACCGTTGGTCCAAGTGCATCATTCTAGAGGGCAATTACATCGAAAAAGAAGAGATCGATCTCACCCGGAAATAAGTTAGGCTGTTTTTTTATTGACTCGCCCTCGTAGTCATGGTAAACGAGCCATCGATGTTCGAGTTAAAGAGGTTCGACTGTAGTTCCAAATTTTTATGCCTGTGCTGAGCGCGTTTTGTTTGTCTGCTTTGCTGCCAGAATTGGTCAAAATATATAATTCAGACCATTCCGCAGTAAACGTTAGTAAAATTGTATATTTTGGGTAGTGCGTTGAATATGATATTACGAAAACAAGCCTATTCAAATATATAGAAAAGTTCACCGCCAAAAATTAAAAATTTTCAGATAAAAACTCTGATATTTTTCATATTTCTGCTCAAAACATAGATTATGGGTACTCGTTAGAACCGGCGAGGCGGTTCTAACGGGTATCCACAATCTATGTTTGCGAGCAAAATTAAAACAAAAATAATGGATACACCTGTAAACCCCAGTTTTACTATGTAAAAGTGGGGTTTAAGGAAATCAAAATTATATACGTATGTTTTCGTGATGAAAGGAGAAAACCATTGGCGTTACACATGCCGTGACCTACGACCGTATTACAAGATCTGAGTCGGTGCCTTCGAAGAGGAGCAAGTTTTTTAAATGTAACATAACCTACCATCCTGTTGATTCTTTTGAATAGCTGTAATGCAAGTACCATGCATTTACTATTTGAACTTAAACTAAAAACAAAACTATTGGTTGTAGAACATTTGCAAAACTGTATATACTATATAAGGGAAAATCAATGGCAGCCTGAAGCCTTCAAGTTGTATACTTCCGACAGACGTGATCATATCAGACTAGCAGTCTTAGACTTAGAGACATGCAGAAGCATAAAACAATTATACCTTTCTTCTCCGTCTTTTCCTTCGTCGGTTCTTTCGTCTTCTCCCCGCTCTAGTGCGTTTTGGTCTGAGCATTCTGCGATTTTTCTTCAGACGTATTTCTTCTGAGCCTAACCCTTCAACGTTAATGCCTAACTGCATTTCAACTGGAAACTCTACACGACCTTTTATTCTTTTCAATCGGTTCCTCGTACGTGCCAGTGATGCCAGTTTCCTCCTTCTACGTCTTTTAGCTAGATTGAGGAAAAAAACAAACAAACAAAAAAAAAAAAAAAAAAAAAAAAAAAAAAAAAAAAAACACTTTCCATTACGTCAACAAGTCTAAATAGTTATAGTCCTGTTCCACCAAAAGCGCTTGAAGTTCTGCGCATCAATACTTAAACTAACTTGATACAGGAGTTTTTTGAAGCAAAATCGGTATTGCTTTTGAATCTCCCGTGCTTCAAGTGTCCAAACAGGATTGTTGAGATAGACGCAGCACGTTTTCGTTCGTGAACATTACGTTTTGAGAACACGTTCTGGCTAATTTCATATGCCTACGTTTAAGCGAACTTTTAGCCACTTTGACCATACGAAATTGTGCATGTCTAGGTATGCCGTGCTTCTCGCTTTGCGGCACCTCTCGTAAAAAGAAAGAAAGGAAAAAAAAATGAAAAAAAAAAAAAAAAAAAAAAAAAAAAAAACGACTGCAAAAGTTGAGAGAAATCCGTTCAGAATTCGACGGTGGTAAAATAGAAAGACTTGAGTTTGTCAGAAAAAAATGTCATACAAAGCACTGTCTGTGAACTTATAAAAATTAGCAAATGGACATGGACAATTTTAATACAACCTGTACATATTGTAACAATGGCCTGGCTTCAAAAATAAACCTGTTCAAATCTTTCTTCCACCTTTGCGATTAGTGAACAGGAGGCAACAGATAAAATATATTTTATCTGGCTAATGGGATGGGCACATTCTCATAGACAGATACTTTCTATTTGCAGGATATCTGATGATACCTGGGATTAGAAAGTGGCTCAAACGTATTCGCTCAAAAGTATTCTGAAAGTGTACTAAAAGATATGGGCGCTCAAAAGTTAATTTGGAAATGTTTGCTAAAACGTATTGCTTCTGTTGAGATAGATGTTTAAACCGGGTTAAATTTTGGTTTGTCATTTTTATCTTTTTTTTTTTTTATTGCCAAGTATGTCTAAATGTATTTAATAAACACAATAATCACCTTTTCACCATCGGAATGTCATACTAAACAGAAAACTAGATAAAAGGAATGTCCAAATATTCTTTTCTTATTTCTCCACATATCATGTGGTGTGCGTAATCAGTAGAAGACCTAACGAATATGCTTCTTTTGAACACCCACAGCATAACTGTCTGGGAAGAATTATGTAGAAGACGAATCAAAATGCACGTTCATCTTTCTTGCAGAAAAAGAGGAAAATCAATCTCTATTATTGTTAGTTAATTTGATTACTTTACACACACAAATGGCTAATTGTTGTCACTATAGGTTCACTCGCCTTTTGCTTATTTCAGCGCATGTTAACTAACTTATAATCCGTTGGCGGTAGGGTGGTGAGCCCTCCTGCTGAAACTTTCAGAGGTTTAACCCGGTTGTAACCGACTTGAGCAAGAAGGGTTGGCATTGCCTCACTTGAAGCAAGCTCAGTGGTTGGTTTCATTTTCTCATCTACCCCATTCTTCTTTACTCTCTCTCTTTCTATAGGGAACGGTTCGACACGAATGAACTATTGTTGACAGGGCCGTTAAACCTCAACCCGAGCAAAGAAACAAACTAGTATTCCAAATGCCTTCTCTCTCTCTCTGTTGGGATTACTTTGCGGCTATAAGTGTATCTAACTCACAAGCGAGATGCGTTCAATGACGTCAGGATTATTTACAGACGGAAAGAAATGCCAAATTCATATCCGTCCTTCCTTCGCACGCGCCTGGATCATTTGTAGACAGTACTGTGTGCTGATTTTACCTTCTTTAGCATGTTTTAGTCTGGCGACCCCCTTATTGACAAAATTTTCAGACCGAGGTCAAGTGCCGAAGAACTCGGCGTTAGGTCAGGGTCTACATAGTTTGCATTATTATTGCAAATTAAACTAGGCAGGCACCCTCCCATTGGAATTAGAACGGTCCAAAGACTTGTGGTGGAAGAGTTCATTCGAAGTAAATCGGTTTTGCCTTCTTTAATTCACTGCTCAAAACAATTAATGGAGCAAACACACATTTCCTCATAGTATCAGGATGGTGGATAACAATGATGAAACGACGATACAGAAAGATTAATAACGTTATCTGTAATATATTTGGTAAAAATTGGCAACCAATTCACAAGTCACGGCTTGTAACCTGTTAAGGAATAATTTGCATAAATGTTTGAAAATCTCCATCTTTACGTCAGATAATTTCTGATGTCACAGACATGCACAAATGAGTCACTTTTTCCTGTCAGTAATGTGTATGACCACTTCGAGCACCTCAATGCTCGTGGCATCGCTGAGACATGCTACGAATCAAATTGTGAATTGTTTGTTAAGCCAGTGTTTCCCATTCATGTCTAAGAATTGTTGTAAGTTCTTGAATAGCCATTGGAGGATGCTCACGCTATGAGATATGTCTGTAAAGAATGTTCCACACGTTCTATCAGATTAAAGTCAGACAAATGTGGCGGCCAGTCCATTACTTCAATAGTCTCAAGATTAAGAATGCATACGCACTCTAGCATTATGGAGGCGCGCATTATCCTACATCAGAATGCCCCAGCTAAAGGCCTCACAATAAGATCTAGTATTTCATCTCTATACCGTAATGCAATCAGTGTACCTCAGTATATCACGTACAAGTCTGTTCGACCTTAATAAGAAATTCCATTCCACACCATCACTGACTCCCCTCCATATCTGTTTGTTTCCACAATGTTGTAGTCCTCGTATCGTTCTTTGGGTCGTCTCCAGACTCGGAACACGTCGATCACAAGCAGTCTGGTGAATCTCCAGCTCTGATACTCTTGGGCAAACTCATATCGCCGTGCAAGATGTTGCCTGGAGAAAACAGACCCTCTTGCTGGACGCCTGACGCTCAGGTCATCTTCATGTAACCTGTTACGTACTATTTGATTGGATATACGTTGACCAATTGCATGTTGGGAATCTGTTTGTAGCCTTCAGGTCGTGTACTGCCGATTTCGTAGCGCAATGTTTAGAAGATGTCGAGCTTCCCTTTGTGACATCATGCGGTGTCGGCCTTGCCTTTCTCGTCTAGTAAACTCTCCTGCCTCCTGGTAGCGTCTCCGCAGCCTTGCAACAACACTTCTCTGCACTCCAATGTTATCAGCGACTGTCCTTTGGGTGTGCCCACTTTCAAGCAAAGTGACAGCTTGAGCGACCACCACTTCTTCCAAGAATCATCTAACACCATATAAGGTCAATATGAGGCCCTAAAGAACACATAACCGAAGGATTAACATGTTTCCGACGCAAACTCAAATTTGGAATAGATGGCTCAATATCGACTTTCAATCGTTCTATAGGGGTATCCTTGCTGTATACATAAGCTCACATTCTTGGTTGCACGCGAACCTTACTTCTTAATGTTTGCACGAACATTGTTGAGAGATGCAATTTTAAAATCTTGCCTTTCCTTCAGTTTGAAAATTGGCAATTGGTGATGTTATACAGGCTTGAATTTTGCTGCGTCAACTGTTTGAACAGGGTATGTTCTTTTGCTTTCGAACGATTTTCGTATTTTATCTCAGAGTTTATTTCATACGTGATCAGTGGACGTTAAGACAATTAATCTAAAACCGTTTTCTATTAAATTATTTGGGACGTAAATTCTTTCCTTTTACACTAGATCCTTTTTCAGAAGGGACTTAGTGTGCAGTAAAAGCAAAGAGAAAGTCACAAACGTTGTCTACATGTACAATAAATGGCAACAAATCTACTATGTGTATCCAGTTTCCTCAAGTATTGTGTAACAGGTTTAAAACCAGGCTGTACAGGACTTTTTGAGGTTTGATCGTATAATTAAAACCTGTAGGTATTGGATGGGGGCATAAGTCATACACAAAGTCCTGAAATTCTGGTTTGGATTACCAAGTATTAAGGCACTTCAACTTTTAACTATAACTAAACTTTCATTACGAAAACACGCCTATTCAAATACTATTCAAATATATTGAAAAATTTACAACCAAAATAGGAAAAAATTCTGATAAAATTTACATAGGTCTATATATGCATGGAAACACGGCACAGTCATACAAAGAAAAGGAGATTCGAAACCATATCAGCACGGGAGTCATGTAACCAAGGTATGTAATTGTACTTACGTCTTGCCTCTGAGACAATAATTGCGACCACCAGTATCACGAGAAGGCTCCATAACAGAAGACGCGACATATCTGAAAACAAAAGTAATAAATTAATAAATCGTAAAAAAATTAAAAATGCAGCAAGGTTTTGTAACACTTTTCCACTTTATATCTGGCAAAGGGCCAATAAATAAGCAATAAACACAAAATACTATAAGGAATGTAATAAAACTATTACATGCAGAAAAAGACATAGCGTCGAATGCGATTTCGACTCAGTAATTATTGATTAATTAGTTCGTGTGTCAAATAAGCTTCTAAATGGATCATGTAGGCAACATCCAAGGTAAAAAAAAAAAAAAAAAAAAAAAAAAAAGAAAAAGAAAAAAAAAAGAACAACAACAAGTTTTGATAGGTTCTGTTTATGGTAAAGGTGAAAGGAAAATGTATTCCATAGCCTTGCGACCGAATGCGTTGTAGCGGTTAGTGCCTACCAGTCTTGGGCTACAATATGGAAAACGGTCCCAGTCTTCTCCTTTCATTGCCTTTAACCTTCCCCCAAAGGGTACCGGTAAACGGGGAGTTTTTAGTTGATAGTTTTTACCGTTCGTACCCGCAACGCTCCGCACCATAGTTAAACGATCTAAACACTCGGCTGTGGCGCCAGTAGTATAGGCTGAAGAGCAATGTTAGTACCCATAGCGACAGCCTATACTACTGGCGCCTCCCTCTTCATGAGAGATACGAAACAAGAGGCCCATGGACCACGATTTGCTCACCTAATAAAAACAGCTATAGCATATCTGCAAATGCCATGCAACTTCTAATATTGCCACAGCAACTATGACACAAATTTGACGATACCATAAAAAGGTCAAAGGTCACCCTAGTATAACATTCCAACAAACTTAGTAGACTTTGAGTCATTGATGCTGTACACCGAAATTCAGCCTCAGAGCTTTCTAAGTTCTGGAGAAGATTTTTTAAGTGTTTTACCAACCATATACTGGCATGGCAGCCATCTTGTTCAATGGCACAGAACCATGCGGACAAATTGTCACCATCCTATGACAGGAGGCCCATTGTGAAATCTGGTGATAACTGTTTAAGCGGTTTACAGAAGAAGTTTTTTAGACTTCACGACTTTATACATGTATATAGCCCAGGGGCAAGGGCAGATAACCACCAAAATAACCATCAAAATTTTGACAGTAGCTAAACAGTGTAATTTTTAGCCAGAAGTCTTTATTATCCATTGAGAAAATAATTTTCAACATTTTCCCCATACAAATGTATGGGGCGCAAATTTGACCTTTGCGTGAAAATGTCAAAGGTACCTCGACCACCATTTGAACAAAATTGGTGGACCTTAAGTCCCGATGCTATATTCCAAGATTCAGCCTCAAAGCTTTCTTGGTTATGGAGAAGGGGATATTAAAGTATTCTTACCATATATGGGCACGGTGGCCATCTTTTTTAATAGCACGAAACCATTGAAACAAATTGTCAATACGCTTTTGATAAAAAAGCCCCATGGGAACACTGGTGAAAATTGCTCAAGCGGTTCAGAGAATACATTTAAAAATTAAACAGTTTATACATGTATATAGCAAAGGCAGAAAATCCCAGGTGACAAACTTTTGATTGATTGTGACTAAAAATATAAATAATTTTATCATTCATTGAAAAATTCAGCTATTAGTCTTTTATATACTTTGAGAAACGATTTTTCAACATTTTCCCCATACAAATGCATGAAGGCCCAAATTTGACATTGCGGCAAAAACGCAAAACGTCAACCTTCTACCATCATTTGTTCAAACTCGGTAGACCTTGAACCTTCGATGCTATATACCAAGACTCAGCCTCAAAGCTTTAACGTTTCCTGAGAAGAAGATTTTTAATTATTTTTACCATATATGGGCATGGCAGCCATCTTGGTCAATGGTGCGTAACCATTCAAACAAATTGTCGATACCTTTACGACAGAAGACTCCATGTGAAATCTGTAAAAAATGCTCAAGCGTTTTCAGAGAAAGGGACATTTAAAAATAACACTATTTTATACACCTGCTCCCACCTCCCACCCACCCCCACGCCACCCCAACCCCACTCCCAATCCTCAGGAACAAAATTTTGATTTTGAGAAAATGACTTTTTAACATTTTCCCCGTACAAATGCATGGGGCGGTTGGAAGGGGGACGGGGGGGGGAGGGGGGGGGGGAGGGGGCCCGCATATTTGACCTTGCGGTAAAAAGGTCAAAGGTCAGTCAACTACTATTATTTGAATAAACTTAGTAGACATTGAGTTCCAAATTCTATATACCAAGATTCAGCCTCAAAGCTTTCTTGGTTCTGGAGAAGATTTTTAAGTGTTTAAACCATATACGGGCATGGCGGCCCCAACTTGTTCAATGGCTCGAAACCATTCGAACAAGTCAATACTCATTCAGCATAAGCACCGCCCACCCCCCCCCCCCCCCCCCCACCCCCCCCCCCCCAACCTCCAAGCATTTGTATGGGGAAAATGTTAAAAAATCATTTTCTCAAAATGTATTAAAGACTACTGGCTGAAACATACGATGTATTATTAAAGTAGTAAAACATGTTAACTACAATCAAAATTTTGTCCCTGAGGGGTGGAGCGGGGTGGGGGTGAAATTTGTGAAATCTAGCGAAAATTGCTAAAGCGTTTCCAGAGAAAAAGACATTTAATTTTTTTTCAATTTTATACATGTATATAGCCCAGTGACAAGGGCAAATACCCCCAGGGGACAAACATTTTTGATTGTTACTAAAAACCTTTAAGAATTTAATCCTACATTGTAAGTTACTACCATTAGCCTTAAACACATTTTGAGAAAATGACTTTTCAACCTTTTCCGCAAACAAATGCAGAGGGACGCAAATTTGACCTTGCTTAAAAGGTCAAAGCTCAACCTACGATCATCATATGAATAAACTTGGTAATCTTGAGTCCCTTGTGCTATATATCAAGATTCAGCCTTAAAAATCTCCTGTTTCTAGAGAAAAGATTTTTAAGTGTTTTTACCATATATGGGCATGACCAGCCATCTTAATGAACAGATCGTGACCACTGGCACAAATTTTCAAACCCCTTAACAGCAGGTTCCACATGAAGTTTGAAGAAAATTGGCCTATGAATTCCAGAGGATATGTTGTTCAAAGATGTGGACGGACGACGGATTGACAAACGGACGACGACGTACGGACGACGGACGACGACGAACGGCAAGTGACTACAATAGCTCATCCTGATCCTTCGTCTCAGGTGAACTAAAAATGCAACATTCTATGCGCCAATTTATATCACTTTATACGTTATTCTATATTCAAACGAAATTCTATGACGTCAAATTCCCAAAAGGACACGGATGTTTAATTACAATGAATATACTATCTACTCATAGAGCATAATAATAAAATATGTTTTAAATTATTATTTTATTTGTATAAACTGACAACTAAGCACAAAGTTTGAGATACAAAACAAGAAAAAGTTTAACCCTTCTCTTGCTGAACACAACATGCCCTGTCTTAGCAAACAGTGTAGATCCAGATCAGGTGGCTTCTGAAGAAGCCAACTGATCTGGATCTGCAATGTTTGTCATTGAATATATGATTTTCTATCAAAAACTCGGATCAAGTAATCTGATTGGCTGGAAATTAGAAATGGGCATGGCATCAATTTATTTAGCAAGACAGGGGTTAAGATACAAAGCAAGACAAGAATATACAAACGTGATTCAGGGGAAAGTCGACTGACTTTTATAATTCTAAATCCCGTATTTCTTTCAAGAATGTGATCGCATGATCCGCAGAAAAGTAAATCGACGGTAAGGCTGACTTTCGGTGCGTGCTCTTTAATCGATCCATATGTCAATCCGTCCGTCTGTCAATTGTCTTTTAACAAAAATGATCGTAAATGTTGAACCATCAGGAATTATAATTAACCGACACAGCTCTAGTCAATGGCCTTGACAAATGACAATTTTCATTGATCCAGGCTAAAAATGTGAAAATATGGACATGTCCGTTGATCTTCAAGCATAAAGGATATTTTTTAACATTTGGTAGGCCCAACATTATAGACAAGACGAAATATTTGGACGTAAACGTCTAAGTACAGGCACACATTTTGTTCATGTTTCCTTAGAGATATGGGACAATGGTATACTAAAGTTTAATAACTTTTCAGTGTAACAGGGGAAAAACAACAATGTGATTCTTTAATGTATGCTTTTATTAAGCTTTATTAAATTTCTTGAATGAAATGAGAATAAATTAGATATTAATCTGACAAGTATATAAAGCCAAAACATTTCACGTGGTAACACTTAAAAGTGCGAGCGTGCAAAAAAAAAAGACCCGTGTGGGCTGTACTGTATTAATGCCGAGAAATTTCTCTAAAAAGAAAAAACACACACACACACACACACACACACACACACACACACACACACACACACACACACACACACACACACTAACAAACCACGTGAGCGTGCAAACCACGATGATTCATGTTTTATGAAATGTATTATAATATGCTCAATGTATGATTCTTGCAATTAATAAATGCGACGTGTCAATTTCAAACTGATAGAAAAACCGACCGGTCAATGAAGACAGCTATGCCAGTGTGAACACGACTGGGCATAGCACTATGTAAAATTATCATGGCAACAATAAAGGAGGAGCTTGCACCTGATAAATCCTTTCAGTTTATTTATAAAACATAGATGGACCATGCACCTGAGTGAAGATGGCATGTACATACACATTTTCTAAATATGAATGCCTATTTGACGACCGACTATCGAGATATAAGCATTTAAAAAAAATTACCGCAGCATAAGAACACTTTACAGAACTGTCTCAGATTTTTAAGGCTGATCGCCATACCGAAGCTTGAATCCAGGGTCCATTCTTATATAATCGCAGAAGACCCTCCTTTGTACCCATGCTCCAAATATGAATCCTTTCTGTTACGAGACTGTTGAGATATGGACATTTAACAAAACTTTATCCCAGTGTGACGTACACGTAAACACTTTAGAACAGAAGTAACAAAATTGATAAATACAAGTAATAAAGCCAGTTTTACTGTATAAAATTGGGTTTTGATGGAATCTTCATTGCATAGACTTGTTAACCTGATAGAAATGTGATTATTATGCCTATGTTGAGAAAATTCAATATGATATGAGTAGGATAGACATCTTTATCGCATTGGTAACTTTGCATTCCATATATCCCATTTATAGCTTTGCATGCCATTTTACACATAATACAGGTAAAAAGTGCAATAATCATGCATATCTAAAGAAATTAAAAATTTATGGTTGTAGACCAACCGAAAAAATGTCACCATGAAGAGACGTACGGAATATAAAAAAAAACGCCTCCGTGTGAGAGCCGAAGATGTTAACCATTACACGGTTTACACGGAATCTCCTATTATCTGTTACAAATATAATAAACCTATCCGTAATACTATACTTAATTTCAATAAATTAGTTTCTGACCTTGATAGTGAAACTAGTTCCCCTGGTTCTTGAGATTGTAAAGATTCTAATTTTTTTATTGACCAGCGGGTCATATTGTCACTGGTAACTTGAAGATTATAACTGATTCACGAATCCGTTCAGTTATTTCAAAAGTACCTTAATATAGATTCCCAGCTTGCATTGATTTCAATAAATGTCGGGAAAGAATTGCCAGTGCTTTAAATGATTATTGTACGGATTGGTGCAATCGAGAACATGTTGAGTCTAATGCTTTAAATAATTGGAAATTAAAGATTTTTAAGATCATTGGTGAACGTGTGTTATTTTACTCTAATAGCCCTGATCTTCTCCCTCCTAAGCCTAAATTATCTTTTCGGTATTTGAAACAAGGTATCCAAGACTTTCATAGAAAGTATGTTTTGGCTTCAGCTGCGAATAATGTTGTTGTTGTGTGACGACTTCATTATATCGATACTCTAATACAAGAACTTGGTAGTACCAAAACATATAAACGGAATTCTACTGATGAGAGATCTATTGTTAATACCCATTCTATCGATATTACTGTTAAGTTTACAGCAATGAGTATTAAGGAACAACAAGACAGACTTCCTACGTTATATTGGTTACCGAAACTTCATAAACGACCTTGTAAAGCTCGTTTCATTGCTAATTCTAGTTCATGTACGACTACTGTTTTGTTCAATTTGCTAACTTCATGCCTTACTGCTGTTAAAAACATTGGATTAGATACTATGATACTGTTTACGAAAGGGACTCAATTCCCTTTTTAATGTCAATTAAAAGTTCCAACGAATTTCTAAAAAAAAAATTAAATCCAAAACCTTTAAGGTTTCTAAATTGTCTACATATGATTTTTCTGCACTGTATACTATGTTACCTCATCATCTTATAAATTATAAACTTATTGATTTAATTAACTGAACTTTTACTCGGGAGAATACCCAATATTTGGTTTGCAACGAAGAATGTGTTTTTTTCACTTCTGATGTATACAATAACCACATGTCAAAAAGTCGGTGATGCCCTTGTTTATCTTTTGGATAATATTTTATTAGATTTGGAACTAAACTTTATAGGCAAATTATTGGTATTACGATGGGGAGTTATTGTGCTTCTCTTGTTGCAGATTTGTTTCTTTTTTGTTATGAGAGAGATTCCATGAAGTCTCTCTCACGTGACAATCAGGCTGACATTATTGAGGCTTTTATTTCAACTTCAATATACCTTGATGGTTTATTAAATATTGACAATATTTACTTTGACCAAATGGTTGACCGCATAAACCCTACAGAGCTCCAATAAAATAGAACAAATTCTTCCGATACTGAGGCACCTTTTTGGATTTGAATCTATGTATAGCTAATGGTACAGTTTCCACCAAAATTTATTATAAACGGGACGATTTTGATTTTGATATAGTCAGTTTCCCTTTTCTGGATGGCGATGTCCCCCGGCGTACCTCATATGGGGTATACATATCTCAACTTATTAGATTCGCCAGGTCTTCTTCAACTCTTCATGACTTTAACTGCCGTAATAAAGCCCTTACTGCCAAACTTCTAGGGATGGATATCGTTATTTTAAACTTCGTTAGGCGTTTTTGAAATTTATCGCAGACACAGTGCCTTGGTAGAAAAGTATAGAGTCAATCGAAAACACTTCTGCAACAAGGTAAATCGGAATCAGAATTTTAGGATGACTTAGTGTACAGATTTAGAAAAATTGTAGGTAAATCTAACTTTTCGGAGCAATTCAGAAAACTAATCAACCGTTATAAAAGAATTGGCTATAGCCTGGATATTTTGCGCAGCCTGCATGCCTAGTTGTCAACCCAATCATTGTTGAAGGCTATGCTTCACTCTTTAATTGCACGACAGCGGATCTGGCCTAAGACTCAATGACGGCCTCTTCGTAAAAATTTAACCGGTGGGTTGGGGCTTGACGATATGTCTTTGGCTTGGTCCGCTGTGGTTCAACTATTGGTTTTCATTTACTTTGGCATACAGTAGAATTAGCCATGAGTACTCTCTTTGTTTATTATAGTGATTAATTTGATTTTTATGTTTTCGCTTTGATGCATTGACTGAGTTGGGAGCCTTTATGCGAACCAAATTTTATGTATTTCTACATTAAAAGTAGCATCGGGAACCAGGTGAAGTTGGCTATCTGTAAAAGTGCTTTAAACCCCCCGTGACCTACTGACCGTTCTAAGGCGGTGGTCTCGGTGTTAGTCTTATTCTTTGTTGCTTTGTAATTTATTCTACGAGGCGATTTGTTTTACGTCTTACTTTGTGTTAATTTGTTTTTGTGTTTTCAGTCCTTTTAGCATTGCGATAACCTCGTTTGGGGAAGAGAGAGCTAATCTTGGTGCTTTTTGTACGTTTGTTTGATTTGCGTTTGTTTGGTTTTGTCTGTCTCCTCTTACTCTTGGTGTCTGGGAAGGGCTGCGGCTTGTGATTGTGGTACTCTCCGGACCTTTCTCTTGCCTATTTTATGTACTAAATTAAGGTACTTATCAATATTTGCGTTGCGGTTTTAAAAATCCTTTCAGAACTAATCGAACACCCTACCATATGTAGAAAAAAAATTAAACAAAAACAAAGCTATATTAAGATTCCCGCGCCGGTCAATAATATTTTTATGTTAATGTACGAGGAACAGGAAGCACAAGTTGTCTGTGTTGTAAAGAAAATCGGTAAAATTATATGATAGGAAATTGCAGTTCTACACGTTTTATAACAAATCCAGAATGCAAACGTGATCTAAACTGACGGTGATTAGCTGAGCCATGCAATCTGAAAAGGCGTGCGGTTTAAATGCGAACAGCAAATTTCTAGATTGTACTGTATAAATAAGGACAGGTAGTTTGATCACGGTATTTGTTGTCCGCTTTCAGAGTTATTGCATATCGCAGACTCTAGTGACAGATATCGATGACACTGATCAGACTGCAGCTTCATTGTCTGATCAGCGTCAACTTCGAAAACTGGGCAATACATCTAACAAATACTTTCGGTAAAACGGTAGAATTGGATCAAGGAATAATTCTGTAATATTGTACATAATGAGACATATTTTTATCAACAGTGTCGGAAACCAATGAATACGTGGCGCTTTCGGCTGCTATCGGCCTTCTTAAGGGTTTTAACAGAATACATCTACACGTTTAAGTATAAAGTGAAGAAGAAAATATGTAAACAACAAGTGACTGCGGAAAGTAGGCAATACTGCAGAAAATAATTATAATGTTCTTAGAAAGAAAACTTAGGCCTTCTAAATAGTATTAGAATTCCAAATACTTTGCCCAATTCGGGTTCATTGTTCAACAGAACAAACAATTTACGTATGTCGTGTAACTAGATGTATAATTCTTTTTGTAAGTATTTGGTATGCATGTGCATAACATCTGTCATTTTCATATAAATAAATATTTCACTCACCACTGCTGTACACGACGATTTGTTCAGATTTGAGCCATGTAGGTAATCGGTATCTCCTAGTGACAGTACAATTCTTATAATGAGTTGAAAGACCTCGGCAAAAAAATGCACTAGGTTGTATTTAGGGAAACTTTAATGACGGTATCAACCAATTAATTTTCCTGTCAGAAACAACTGTTTAAATGTATTACTGAACAACATAATACGACTCTATTTGTGCAGTCATTACGAAACAGGCCTATATAATTTTGTCCCCTTTAAATCCCGCTTTTATATAGAAAAACTGGGGTTTACAGGGGTATAAATTATTTTTCTTATTTTTGCTCAAAAACATAGATTGTGGATACTCGTTAGAACCGCCTCTCCGAGGCGGTTCTAACGAGTACCCACAATCTATGTTGTGAGCAGAAATATGGAAGTATCAAAGTTTTTTATATGAAAACTTTCATTTTTAGTGAGATGTAATTTTCTATATATTTGAATAGGTGTGTTTTCGTAATGCAAGTGTCAAATTAGTCTTGACTTACGAAAAAGAGTCTTCGGGGCATTTGTGTATTGTGAAGGCACAAGTCAGGCCGTGCGGTATGATCTGGGCCATCTCTGTTCGTTTTATAGTCATTAGCTATAACCACTTATAGTTATTAGTTATGTCCGCTTGTAGTCATTAGATTTGTCTTCTTATAGTCATTAGCTATGTCCTCTTATAGTCATTAGCTCTGTCCTCTTTAAGTCATTCGCTATATCCGCTTATAGCGATTGGTTGTGTCCGTCTATATTCATTAGCTATATCCACTTATATTTATAAGTTATGTCCGTTTTTAGTCATTAGCTTTATCCGCTTATAGTCATTAGCTATGTCCTTTTATAGTCATAAGCTATGTCCATATATAGTTATTAGCTATATCCTCCTATAATCATTGGCTGTGTCCTCTAATAGTCATTATTTATGTCCTCTTATAGTCATTAGTTATGCCCTCTTATACCCATTAGCTATAAATTCTTATAGTCATTAGCTGTGTCCTCTTATAGTCATTAGCTATGTCCTCTTATAGTTATTAGCTATGTCCTCTTATACCTATTAGCTATGTCCTCTTATAGTCATTAGTTAAGTTCTCTTATAGTCATTAGCTATGTCCTCTTATAGTCATTAGTTATGTCCTCTTATAGTTATTAGCTATGCCCTCTTATACCCATTAGCTATGTCCTCTTAAAGTCATTAGTTATGTTCTCTTACAGTCATTTGTTATGTCCTCTTATAGTCATTAGCTATATCCTCTTATACTCATTAGCTATGTCTTGTTTTAATCCTTATTTATGTCATCTTATACTTATTAGCTATGTCCTCTTATGCCCATTAACTATGTCTCATCATGTTCATTATCTATGTCCTCTTTTAGGCATTAGCTGTGTCGTCTTATAGTCATTAGCTATGTCCTCCTACAGTCATCGTCCTCTTATAGTCATTAGCTATGCCCTCTATCCTCTTATAGTCATTAACTCCGCTTATTGTCATTAGCTATGTCCGCGTATAGTCATTTGTTATATCCCCTTGTAATCTTTAGTTATGTCCACTTATAGTTATTTGGTATGTCCGCTTATAGTAATTAGCTATGTCCGTTTATAGTTATCAGCTATGTCCGCTTCTAATGATTAGCTCCGTTTATAGTTATTAGGTATGTTCTCTTGAAGTCATTTGTTATACCCGCTTATATTAGTTATGTCCGTTTATAGTCATTAGCTATATCACTTGCAGTCATTAGTTACGGCCGCGCATAGGCATTGGTTATATCCGCTTATAGTCATTAGCTATATCCGCTTATAGGCATTAGCTGTGTCCGCTTGTAGTCATTAGTTATGTCCGCTTATAGGCATTAGCTGTGTCCGCTTATAGGCATTAGCTATATCCACTTTTAGCTCTGCTTGTACTCATTAGTTATATCCGCTTATACCAGTTATGTCCGCTATGGTCATTAGTCCAGTAATAGTCATTAGCTATGTCCGCTTGTAGTCATTAGTTGTGTCCGCTTATAAATAAATAAATAAATAAATATACGCATGCAGTTTGCTGCAGAATATCCATGTTGTAACTTATCTTTTGTGGCGAGTGAAATTTTTTTTTTAATTGTCCTGAATAATCTTGTGTGTCAACAATCTTTCTAGATTTTTAGACTACGTCACCATAATTCAGGTTCCGATAGACATTTTTGCAGAAGTGTTTCCAAACCAATGTTATATTTGGAGACTAACTCAGAATAGCGGCGATAAAATATAGAAAATGTTTTAAAAGTAATCATTATAAATATTTAGTAAATCATCCCAATATCGAGTGGTTGATTTGTGTCCCAGGTCGACCGTGTGGCTTGGTAGCTCAGTTGGCTAGAGTGCTCGCACGGTGTGCGAGAGGTCCTGGGTTCTAGTCCAGGTCGGGCCATATTCTTTTTCCTCCCCTGTAACATTTGGTGGCTCAGTGTTGGTCCGTGCTCGGGCTGCAAGCAGCAAAGGGACTGTCTCGTCGGTACCGGCACGGTTCCGAGCAGATTCGGGGACGAATATATTTAAGCAGGGGGAAATTGTCCCAGGTCGACTGTGTGGCTCTGTAGTTGGCTAGAGTGCTCGCACGGTTTGCGAGAGGTCCTAGGTTCGAGTCCCGGTCGGGCCATGCTCTTTTTCCTCCCCTGTAACATTTGAATGCTTCAATAATATGGGCATGTTTTTTTGTGAGAAATGGACAACAGAAAGTCTCTTCTGTAACAGAATAAAAGTAGATTTGTACCAACACTTTGTTGGTCTACTTTAGCACCAATCCGAATTTACATATTATCAAGAAGAAACGAAAAACGCCTTACAAACTTTCTGGCAAGACCACAAAGTATAATGTATATGATGCACAGAGGTGCATGTTTGGCAGTACAAGCAAGGTAAAGAGAACTTGTCTTGAGAAGATTCTTTCAGTTAACCTATTTATGCCGAATGGACTCTTTTACCATTATTCTTTGGACCTGTCCATTTCTAATTTAAGGGGTGTCTGGTTTGTTTATAACGTTATCACTTGTTATAGAAATTCCTGTACTTAATGCAAGCAGTGTAGACCCTGATCAGACGCCGCGTTCTGTGCCGTCTGATCTGGGGCTGCAATGCAATGATCCCATTTATGGGACGCTAGGCTTAAATGGGTTAAATTAAGAAGTTTATCTTTCATTAGTTTATGTGGCAACCTTGTATAAAGCGTAACGAAAATCAAATTATGTCGAATTAAAACCATACTATAATTTTTATATACTAAAAGAGATTTTTACAGGATCTTTCATTTACAGTTAAGTATGTGAACTATACTGTAAAGTATATGAAATACATGTATATTGTAAAGTATATGAAAAATATAAGGTATGTAAAGTCTTCATGTTTGTCAGGATATTCTTCACAACTATAGATCTGTATAGGAACAGTGAAGACTTTGATCAGAAAGCGCAGATGTTATCCCTGTCTGTCAAAATACCTTTTCTCATAGGAAGGTGTAATTCAGATGCATATGATATGTTAATTTAATGTTATAAATTAACCTTTAACCGGTGGATCTAAATAGCAGCAGAAAGCATTTTAAAATATTTCCTATTTTTCTCAGAAACGCTGTTTTGCACCTCATTTAGAACATAATTTACGGGAACTGAACGAAAGTTTTATTTTATACGAAACGAATACGAAAAAAAACAAACAAAAAAAAAAAACAAAAACAAAAACAAAAAACAACAAAAACAACAGTATAACTTGTCGTCTGCAGATTTAACTAACAGGTAAATAAAGTTTAAGTTATATCCAGTTGAATGTCTGAAATATATGTAATAATATTTACCCTACGTGTTTGGACACAATAACTACTTACCATACTGGCCTTAAAATTTAAATAAAACCATTTTTGCTGCCTGTTGATGTGTCTAAAATTGCTGGATGAATGGGAAACAGTGTAGACCCTGATCTACACTGTTTGTTCAGGTCTGTCTGTCCGAATATTTAGGGTAAATATACATACATATGAATACGTTACAGGTTATATTTTTCCGTCACCTAATACGTCAATCTTGATCGATTATCATTGTGGTAGGCGACGTAAAACTGCGCAAGATAAATATTTTGCATTGCCATTAAAATTTACTGAACATGAGCATCCCATAATGGTGTTGTTTTTTTTTATATTATATATGTATCATTAATAATCATATACACTACAGTTACATTAACACTCAACGCCAGGGACAAGTTAAGCAGTCGAAACATTGACGATAGCTTTCTTTCCAGAAAATAGGATTTGGCAGTTCATGAAAATTGTCTTTTATGGAGACAATTTGCATGACCTGTCAAATCCTATTTTCTGGGGAAAATTAACACAAAAATCAAAGCGCTGTCTGCTGAACCGTTTACCCAGGGCCCAGTTGTTCAAAGCTAACGACATCGTTAGTTAACGATTCGTTAAAATTTACATAGAGTGATACGCAAATATGCTGAAATTTTTTGCTGAAAAAATGTGAGTAGCTTTTGCAGTGCAAAAGCTACTCACATTTTTTCAGCAAAAAATAACAGAATATTGTGTACTGAATCCACTAAAACAGTTAACGAAATGACCCTTAACGATCTCGTTAAGCTAACGACGCTTTGAACAACTGGGCCTAGCATGCTAAGCCTTAGAATTAAGATGACACTATTTTCGCTCGCAACGCAAACGTTATTAAAAATACATGCATATCCGAACTTCAAAGACCCATTGACAAACGGTGTAAATCTATATGAGACAGATCTGTTTTCATTGTAACACAGCTCCTTACAAGCTGGTTAAACTGACACGTCAATTTACATTCTTTCACCAAGGAAGTGCAACCTGACCTGACCAATGTCACAAATCTTGAGGCACTATCCTAATAAACTTCAATTTAGGACACTGTGTAAGCTGGGAGTGTATTCCAAATTGAAGCTGGAATTTTAAGTATCCATTCTTGCGAAGGGTATTTGAAAAACAAGCGATTGCTGCTTCTTCCCCAGTCGTTGTGGAACTGTTAGATCAGATTCTGATATTTTTGCTGGTCCTTTATACCGTTCTTTCCTATGAAGCTTCAGTAATTCCCACTTCAGCTGTTGAAGATTTCTGCCAGACTTAAACCTATAATCCGAGGTAGCACACCTGGAAGCACTATTTTGCACCTTTTCCAGCTCTTCTTGAAGAACTTTTCTATGAGGGTCCCAGACCGTGCAAGCATACTCCAGGGCCGGTCGGCCGTTGTAAGCCTTGTCTTTTACCTAACGAGGAAACATTGAGATAGTTCAGAGAAACCCGAGGTCCTCTTTGCTCGTGTTCAAATGTTAACGATGTATGTATTTAATACCAAGGCACTTGTGATAGATGAATTCAAGGTACTTGCAGGCTGCAATGTACTTGGGATGCGCAGGCTGATCTGAATCTTCGCTGGGCGCACATACTATCTTGTATGAAATGCTATGCACCGGTTCACATATAATATAAGAATCTATCATGGGTGTGAGGGGTAGATAGAAAAATCCGTCCCGAGGGTCACTGTCTGGCATCACGAGGCTTGCCGAGTGATGCCAAACTGTGATCCTAAGAGACAGGTTTTTCTTTCTTGCACACCAGATAAGGAAATCCTGAATTTAAACCCGATAGAAATTCTTATCCTACCCAGGGTAAAATAAACATCGTGAATTCTCACGGGTTTGATATGCTCTGGTTGAAATGGGTTTATGTAATCATTTAGGTTAACGTCACTGAACGTAATGATTAAAGTCATTAAACGCACAGTAATGTCACCACAATATGGCGGACGTCAGCAATCGAAGTGACTGCATTATTACAAAAACAAAACAAAACTACGTTCAGAATAAAGCGTGTGCAAGAAAAAGAATCTATCATAGGTGTGAGGGGTAGATAGAAAAATCCGTCCCTCGCGATCACTGTCTGGCATCACTCGGCAAGCCTCATGACTTCTTATGCAGGAATGCAAATAGGTATTCACACAAGCCATTTCCCTTGTAAAAAGATAGATGAAGATTGTACAAATTGTATCAATTCCCCTTAACCTTAACTCTCTGGGCTAATTCAGCAGATGACAAATTTATATATTTATTATTTTTCCCTGAAACTATGCTTTGTCATGTCATGCAATTTATCTCCTAAGGAAGAGATTTGTAAAGTTTCATGAAATGTCAAACCGTATTTCCTGGGAAAAATAAGAAACACGTTGATTTTCAAAATATCGTGTGCGGAGTTTTTACCTAGCATGCTAAGCGTTTAGACAACGGTAAAAATGATGTAAATCTACTTACAGGCGTTTTGTTATTAGATCAAGAGTCTGTACAATATACTCAATAACAAGTCAAGTTTACAAATGTATTATCATATCTGTTCCCTTTCGTTAATTGTCAGTAAATGTTAATTATCATGTATTTATTTTCAAATGATGTATGTTTCTAGAGGTTCTTAATTGTCTTTTTTTGATGGCGGCTTTAGTTATTTAATTCATGTGGGAGATAAAATCAGTCTGGGGAACATTTTATGCATAAGAAGCTATATTAATCACAACTACACTAGACACCATTTAGATTATATACATGTATTTCAGATATATAACTGCTTTGCAGACGATTCGCATGCAATTTCAAGTCCTATTTTCTTGTAAAATAATAAGCACAATGGAATGTCATCCGCTGCAATAGCGTTTTAAGGGTTAGATACTTTTCTTCTCTGTTTGTCATGTAGTTGAGAAATTGTTTGTCCGTTCTTGCTGTTGAGATTTTTCTTGTACTCGAGCACTCACAGACCGCATGAACTGTTATACAGTCGAACTTGAATGGCTCGAACATCTTAGGGAAAGTAGTTCCTACTGAACTGCAGTTGAACAAAGCTAATTCTACTGATACAGGGGTTCCATTTTCAGACTTTCAAGCGGTTTTGTTTCATCCAAAAAGTATGACAAACGCGATGATTTTGATTTTGATATTGTTAATTTCTCGTTTTCGGATGTCGATGTTCCTCGTGCCCCTTCTTGTAGTGTTTATATTTTTAAACTTATTCGGTTTGCAAAAGTGTCTAGTCATTTGGCTGATGTCAATGCTTGTAACAAAATTTTGGCTGTATTGGTATCATAAACTTCGGGGAGCTTTTCCGAAGTTTTATTGTCGTCACTACGACTTGGTTTCTAAATACTATACCGGATTAAAAACACTTCTGTTACAAGGTCTGTCGGAACCTGAATATTATGGTGACTTAGTGTATATGTTTAAAAAGAGTTGTAGGTAAACCTAAATTTTCTGAACAATTTAGGAATTTTTTCATTTGATATAAACGAAAGGAGTATAACATTGATGCCATAAAACAGTTTGCGTGTTTAGCGGTTGACCCAATCACGGCTGACCACTTTGCTTGCATTAATTGCACACCGGTGGGTCAGGGTTCAGACTCTACTATAGCCCCGACTTACAACTATTTATTTAGAATAGTTTGGTCTGGACCAAAACGTTTTATGTCTGTTTCTAGGCTCACCGGGGATCATCTGGGGTTTTCTGTTGCTTTAGTTATCCAGCGGTGTTGTTTGAATTACCAAGGATCTCAAAGTGTCTCACCACGTTGCTTCTGTTGAGTTCTCATCTTTGCTTCATTATGGGCTTTGTCTGTGATTTATGTTGGCCGTAATGATTCATGGATGGGTTAGAAAACCTTCGGGCGGACCGACCAAATATGTGTTTTTTACCAATATGGAAGCTGAGGCTAGTTTAAGCCCCACCCCCCCCCCCCCGCATCCCCCCCCCCCAAAACACACACAGAGAGTAATTTATTACTGACCGTTCCAAGTAGGTACTTTCATCATTACGAAAACACGCCTATTCAAATATGTAGAAAATTTCACCTCCAAAAACTGAAAATTTTCAGATAAAAAAACTCTGATATTTTTCATATTTCTGCTCAAAACATAGATTGTGGGTACTCGTTAGAACCGCCTCGCCGAGGCGGTTCTAACGAGTACCCATAATCTATCTTTTGAGCAGAAATAAGAAAAATAATGTATACCCCTGTAAACCCCAGTTTTACTACATAAAAGTGGGGTTCGTGATGTTGTGGTACTTTTTGTTAAATATTTTGTAGTATTTCACTTACAAATGTTTTTCTTTTGACAATTATGTAAGTTTATGATATATTCAGTTGTTTGGGTAACAGTTGCCACCTTTCTGGAAAGGGGTTGCCAACTCAGCTTGCAAAATTGCTGTATAATTGTGTTTGTCTCGTTTTCCCGTTGATGTTGAGAACTTGATGTGGATCTAATTGTATCAGTTCCCGGCTTCACTTATTTACTATACAAACAAAACAGAACTACAACAGAGGAACCGCCTTGGAACGGTTAGCAAAAAAAATACTCGAGAGGTTTGGAGGGCGGTTAAGCTAGATTTACTCGATTGAAACCTCGCCCTCAATTCTGATGCAGCTCCTAATTACAAATATGTGTTGAGTTCGCGTACACCTTTGCCTCATCGGTGCAAAACCACTGTAAACCACAAATAACCCCTAAAACTGCAATGAAACAAAGTAACCAAGTGCCGAACTCAATGGTAATCTGAATTCAGAGCAAACGAAAACCACAAGATGGACCTTAACACTTGTCCTGCTGAATAAATTAGGATACCACGCCCACTTCAAATTTTCAGCCAATCAGATTACTTGATTTGGATTAATGCTATATATTCACATACTAAATGGCAAACAGTGCAGATCCAGATCAGTTAGCTTCTGAAGAAGCCAACTGATCTGGATCTACACTGTTTGCAAAGGCAGGGTATATCCGGGCTCAGCAGGATAAGGGTTAATACGCTCGGCCATGTATGAGCCGCATTGTCAGAAAACGTACCATGTGCGCTCAGCTATGATTCAGATCAGCCTGCGCATTCGCGCAGTCTTCTCATAATCTTCAGTGGGCTTTTTTGGCTTGTCAAGGAGGCAAAGTTTCTTCATGAGAACAATGAAACTGATCAGACTGCGTGGCTGCGCAGGCTGATTTGAGTCTTAGTTAGGAGCACATGTCAGAAAGTATGTTTTCTCATGTTGCGACTTATATGCTTATATAGCAGTCATGGCACTAATGTGATGGTCATATGACATTCACGCGGATGTTCAAGTGCTGTATTCATATTTGTGGCAAACAAAAGTTTTGTGCATTTGTTTTTCTGTTGTCATACCGGCCATTTATTGAGAAATGCTGTACATATCTACATACATGTATCACATACTGAGCCATCTTATGTTTAGAATCAACATGTCTTCCTATTACGAAAACACGCCTATCCAAATATATTGAAAATTTCACCACCAAAAACTTGAAGTTTTCAGACAAAAAATACTGATTTTTTTCATATTTCTGCTCAAAACATAGATTGAGGGTACTCGTTTGATCCGCCTCACCGAGGAGGTTCGAACGAGTACCCACAATCTATGTTTCTGAGCAGAAATATGAAAAATAATGTATACCCCTGTAAACCCCAGTGTTACCATATAAAAGAGGGGTTTAAGGGGGTCAAAATTATATAGGTATGTTTTCGTGATGCTCGCTATCTGTCTATTCCATTAGTATGGACTATGATCGCAATTTTCGGGTTCTTAATTCCAAGAGCAACATTTATAAAGTAAAAAGTAAATATCTCGGACGCCGATGGGTCGTTTACCGTGGCGGATATGAATTCATTTTTTAGTTCCTATGTTTTCTTGAGCTATCTCCCGATAGCTCAAGAAAACAAATATTGAGGGATGGGTTAGGGAAATTTTCTTATTTCATCATGAAAATGTATCTTCGAGGCAATACTAATGAGTATACACAACATGCCATTATTTTATAGGAGATCGAAAATACATCCCAAATTTTCCTTATTTGCTTTTTGAACTGGCACTATGTTTAACCCTCAGTGGCTCGAACTAGCCATGTTCCGAACAAATTTCTATTGTCCCAAAGATGTTCAAGCCGTTCTTATATATTTTAATGGGTAAGGACCAATTCAGGCTAGTTATGATACCCGACACTTTATTTCTTCTTTTTCCTTCGTTGATAATCGACCATAATTGAAGTGTGCCAGTTTTGCAGACTGGATCACTTAGAAGAACTATTGTTACAGTAACAGGAGCTTTAAGTCATACACAGGGAATAGCTCTTCTGTGCATGAAACATCCAGACAAGGTTCTAATCCGAAGGACGCGGCACAGCACCAGTGTCTTCTCTTCAAAGGATGCTAAAAGAGCACGTTCGAAAATGTACCATCCGAAGTATCAGAGGTAATTGGAATTACCACTGTGGTAACATGTTCGTCCTGTTTATCGGGTAATTGTTCCTATGCATTAAGGAATTGTTTAGCTATAAAGGGGAATTGATGCAGTTTGTTCAAAGTATGCGGACGGACAGGACTTGGCAAACAGTTTAGACCTAGATCAGACACTGTAAAAAAGCGGCATTAGACGTTGTAAGAAAGCTGCATCTGATCGGGGACATCACTGTTTGCCACTTATTATACAGTTTGGTTAATAAAGTGGACAGTTTCAAATTTTTGGACAAGTATGGTAAGGAAATATGGTGTCCAAATATTATTTGGTAAATGCTTAAAATTTCTCTTTATAAGACTATCCCTTTAGAAACACTGGATCCGCCGCTGACGTCAAAACAATACATATAAGTAAAATGAATTGTGATGCGTATATTACTACGATTATAAAACGTGTTAACGTATCAATCATCTGTATCAGAAATATCCTTGTCAACAGAAAACGTGATGATATCCATACGTAAACGATGATCATTCACGCCAGTCTGCGCAACGATAGAGCCAACCAGGAGCCACTTTCATCCCAAGTCGTAGTACGAACTTTTCGTATGGCGCATATATGTATCTGCCCTTGGAGGTACGTGCTAAGACATAGGATGTTTAAAAAATTTTGATAGCTTAAAGAACGTGTAAGAAAAAATATTACAAACGTTTTACGTAAATAAACATGTATTACAGAATATAACGGGAAAGAAGAATCCGACTGGCATTCAAACAATAGATCCTAAAAGGAATTAAACCAAGTTTTGCATTTAGACTCAAACATAATACATATATTATTGTTTTCGGCCATTTACAAGATCAATAGCTTTAGTAGGTGAAGCCCAGAAATTGTCTTTAAAAAGGACAGATGCCGATAGCACCAGACCCTGTTTGTTTTTCTGGAAGAGAACACATTACGAAAACACACCTATTCAAAGACATGTATAAAGAAAATTTCACCTCCAAAAAATAAAAATTTTCAGATAAAAAGCTCTGATATTTTTCATATTTGTGCTCAAAACATAGACTGTGGGTACTCTGCGAAGCGATTCTAAAGAGTACCCACAGTTTATGTTTTGAGCAGAAATAGGAAAAATAATGTATGCCCCTGTAAACCCCAGTTTTACTATATAAAAGTGGGGTTTCAGGAGGTCAAAATTATATAGGCATGTTTTCGTGATGATTCAGTCCAGATTATGACTCAAGCGTTGAAATGGAATGAAAAATATTAACTATGATGGCTATTGAGATTATAAATTATAATTATGGAGATCGATAACCCAGCAAACACACAAGGTGGTTACAACGTCGTTACAACGTCACGACGTTGCAGTGACGCTATAACGACGTTGTTGCGACGTTGTGTGTTTGCTGGGAAACTACAGAAAACTAACCTTAAAGAAGTCGTAATACTATTTAGCAGTATGTCTGGTTCACAATAAAATGAGCCGAAAAGTAAGAAAAAGTACCGTCGGACATGTGCGCCCTGCGAACATTACGAAAACACGCCTATTCAAATATATTGAAAATTTTACCACCAAAAAATAAAAAAGTCAGATAAAAATTCTGACATTTTTTTCATATTTCTGCTCAAAACATAGATTGTGGATACTCGTTAGAACCGTCTCGGCAAGTCGGTTCTAACGATTCTATATTTTTGAGCAGAAATCAGAAAAAAATGTATACCCCTGTAAACGCCAGTTTGACTATGTAAAAGTGGGATTTAAGGGGGTCAACATTATATAGACATGTTTTCGTGATGAGATTCAGTCTGATCATAATCTTCACTGTGTGCACTTTGGATAATCAAGATTGCAAAGTTTCTTCATGTAGACGACAATGACGAATCAGAATGCGCGGATGCGCTGGCTGGTTAGTGTCTTCGTGGGGCGCACATATCATAAGGTATTTTTTCTCACGTTGCGGCTCAAATATAGATTAGTCAGTAGTGTGATGTTATTTCGACAGTCGTACGAACTTGGCACTTAGCAGGGACATAATACGAACTTCTCTTAACACCCAAGAATCAAACAGCTTACCTTCAGTATTTCAAAGTGAGTAGATCAAGAAATGAGCCTTGGGCAAAGCATTTCTCCAAGCTCGCATGAGCGCTCAGCGAAGCCTCATCACGAAAACATACCTAAATAATTTTGACCCCCTTCAACCCCACTTTTATATAATAAACTGCGGTTTACAGGGGTATACATTATTTGCTTAATTCTGTGCAAAAACATAGATTGTGAGTAGCTAGAACCGCCTCGGCGAGGCGGTTCTAATGAGTACTCACAATCTACGTATGTTTTGAGCAGAAATATGAAAATATCAAATTTTTTATATGAAAACTTTCTTGGTGGTGAAATTTTCAATATATTTGAATAGGCGTGTTTTCGTAATATCAATCTGCATATAAGCGCAGTCTGATCAGTTTTTACAATCTGATCAGTCTTTACTGTCCACCTGAAGACGCTTTGGAATCTTGGCTACCCACATAGTACCCTGCGGAGACTCAGACCATACTGCGCGGGTGTGGGCGGACATTTAACACTTGTAGAAACTGCGTAAGAAATTTCTTCGTGATACTGGCCGAAATCTTGTTTGAGTTTTACGGCCTACTCAGCATCCGTTAAGGTAATGTCAAATCGGTCAGTAAATCTACTCACGCTTTTTCTTGGCAAGCTTAGTCCTCTAAGCGGTTAAGCGATACTTGTGCACATATTTTCACCACTTACCGATAACAGCCTGAACCCGAAACTATTGGAAGTCTTCGATTGTGGCATTTTGTTGTTGATACCAGCTTGCTACGAAGTGAGATTTGTATGAGAATGCTTTTACACAATTTGACTCCAAGTTATTTTCCGGGTCCATGATTGGCATGTGTGAGATGTCTCTGTGAAAGAGAAGCATCACCCCACCACCATGAGCCTTTCTATCTTTCTGTACACACTGTACATACAAGTTTCTGGGAACAGTTCAGAAGTTGTAATTGTGCTGTCAATTTTTGGTGTTTGAATAGCCACAAAATGTGGTTGCTGAGCATCTAGAAAAGCCAAAAGTTCCAGTATGTTGCCTTTGAAACCATTGATATTCGCATTGCAAAATTTTAATCCATTAACAAAATAAAGCATAGTTGTGTCAGGGATTGAAGATTTATTTCCCTTTTTCCTTAACAGATGTTCAAATCTATTTCGACTATCCTGTGTCATAGGTTCACTGTCGGAGCCAGAAAAGTTGAAAACCTTACATTCTGAGCATACCCATGAATAGTTGGAGATTACCAAAGTTTCGTACTCGGAATCTGAAATGAAGGAACATTCGGTGTGGATCCACATTTTACACCGGTCACGCTAAACTGCCTTATAGCCATTTAGAGCAGCACCACTGCACAATCAGCTTTACAGTCTATGCAACTTAAAACTTAGCAGACGAAAAATTGCACGTTGTCGCAGAAAAGCCATGTGTTTTCCGTCCACTAAGCTTTAAGTTCAGATGATGTGCAAGATTTGACAAAACAACTGACAACAGGATTTGTATGTCATATTTGAACAGTAACAGGCTCAGATCAGCTTACATGTCTTCTCCGTTGGGACAGGCGTACGCTGTATTTTACCTACATGCATTCATAAAATAGCATTATGAAATTTTGCAAGCGGGCAGCGAAGTCTCTCATCAGATTGCACAACGCTGAACATCGTTTGAAAGGGCTCCTGTCGGTCCCAATTTATTCTCATTTCGTTTGATGCTATTGTCATGCCCTCATCTTTGAAGAATTTTGAGGAGCATATTGCTTTTGGCTTTTAGGTCGTTCGTCCATTAGTCTATTTGTCTATTTGTCTATTCGTTCGTACGCTTTTATTGTCAGCAAGATATCTCCTTAAGTATTTGAAACCTGATAAGCTTATTGCAGCTGAGGACTAGAGCACCTGATTATCTTTTGAAAAAAAAAATTAACAGTTATTTTGAGAGTTATGGCCCTTTTCAGTGTTGGCATTTTGTAGGGAGAAGCATATAGTTTCGGGAGCATAGTGTTTTACAAACATATTTTTAGTTTACCCACGTGTTATCTTTCTGACTTACCCACAATACATCGCTCTATGAAGTCAAAGTTGCATTAACTTTTTTACCAAAATGATTAGCAACAGTTTTATGCTACGTGCTTTGATAAAAACATTTTATTATACATGCATCAAGGAAGGACAAACAAAAAGGTAAAAAGAAAATTCCAGGGGTGCCACAATTACAATTCACAGCCAATCCCTAAAACTAGGAGGAAGCGGATAGAGACACAAACCAACACGCGCAAAACAAACCAACCCACGAAAAGCACACAGACCAGCTCTCTCTCGCTCCCCCAAGCAAGCAGATCGCAATGATAAAAAAGGACTGCAAAAGCAAGGACAAAACGCAAGGCAAGACTTAATATAAATTGCCTCGTAGAATTAACCTTAAAGATTCACAAAGTAAGAGCAAGATCGGGACCACCGTCTTAGAACGGTCAGCAATATAAACTACCGGGGATTAAAAGCAGTTTTACAGTCGACTAACTTCATCCTAGGTCCCGAAGCTACTCTTAATACAGAAGTACATTAAATTCAGTTCGCATAATGGCTACCAACTCAGTTGATACATCATAGCGAAAACACAAAAATCAAATAAATCACTATGATAAACAGAGACGAGTACTCTTGGCTGATTCTACACCAACTGCGAGCCAGAGTCAAAGAAAACCAACAATTGAACCACGGCGGGCTAGCCAAAGACGTATCATCAAGCCCAAGCCCACTTGTTAAAGCTTCACAAAGAGGCGGTCATTGAGTCTGAGGCCTGAACTGCCGTCGTGCAATTAAAGAGCAAAGCATAGCCATCAGACGATTCTTTTGTGTTGAGGTTTTACGGCCCAGTCAACCCATTGGGGTCATATCGAGAGCGGTCAGTTTACCTAACCACACGTTTACTGGGCAGGCTTAGTCCTCTAAGCGGTTAACCAGTATTGTGCACATTCTTTCGCCAGAAACTGACAACTGCCCTTCTTGAATCAGCGGAAGGGAGAGAATGACCGTAGAAAATATTTCATGATCAATCTCCACGAAGAATGTTGCCGACCTCGGCGGGGGTTGAACCCACGACCTCCTGGTTTCCAGTCGGACGGCGCATCCAACTGAGCCACCGAAGCCGACAGGGGACGATTCTAATGAGTGCATTCAGCATACCAATTTTTAAGAGAAGATCGAAAAGACATCCCAAAATTAGCCTTATTTGCTTTCTGAACTTGCACTATATTTAACTATCAGTGGCTCGAACTAGCCATGTCTCGAACAAATTTCCATAGTCCCAAAGATGTTCAAGCCGTTCTTAAACATTGTGACGGGTAAGGACCGATTCAGGCTAGCTATGATCTCCGACATTTTATTTCTGCTTTTTTCTTCGTCGATAATCGACCATAATGGAAATATGCCTGTTTTGCAGACTAGATCGCTTAGAAGAATTACTGTTACAACGTCATACACAGGGAATAGCTCTCCTGCGCATGAAACATTTAGACAAGGTTCTAATCCGAAAGACGCCGCACTGCATCAGTGTCTTCCTTTCAAAGGATGCTAAAAGAGCACGTTCGAAAATGTATCACCCGAAGTGATGAAATAACATGGGTCCCCTGCTATCAGAAGTCATTTGAATTACCACTGGGCTAACATGTTCGTCCTGTTTATCAGGTATTTGTTCTCACGCATTAAGGGATTGTTTTGCTTTTAAGGTCAATTGAAGCAATTGGCAGGTTTTTTACCATTTCCGCTAAGGGAGATAATTTTTGTCACTTCTTGTTTATTTTACTTCACACCTCATCAATTCATAAAAGGATTCTACTCTCTGACGAAAGAACTCGCTCCCCGTGCGAGCAAATTCTTACCTTAAAAAGTAGACTTTTTCAGAAGGGGCAAAGTTAATTCTGATAGAATTATCTCTCATGAAAGTGTATCAATTTCCCTTAATACGCGGTCATTAAATTTTACATTATGGTAAAATTATTCGTAAACAAGTAAACAAAGGTGAGTCAAAAAGGATGTAAAGCTCATTACATATTATGTGTTTTATATGAATGAGCCGCACCAAGAAAAACTGTACCTTTAACATGTGTGCCAGTGACGTAAATCAGCTTGCATCCATCGCAGTTTGATCAGGGTTTTCACTGGCGTTTTGGTAGAAAGTCAAGTATCCAAAGGTTCTTCAGGCGAATAGTTACGACTCTGATCAGACTGCGAGGATGCACAGGCTGTTCTGTCTTCGCTGGGCGTACATATCTTTTTGTTATTGTGGCTACAATACCAATACATCACTTAAAATGCTTCAGTAACCATAATATTATACTTCATATCAAAGAAAACGTTTAAATTATAGCCTCTTTTCAAAAGCTGAGATCATCCAAAAGAAGGACTTACGAGGAGTACCCCATTATCACCATGTCCGTCCGTCTGTCCATCCGTAATCAGTTGTGAAAATCGCTATAACTTTTAAACCGCTTAAAATATTTTGATGCAAATACATTATTCCCAGCGGACACACAACGTTGAAACAACGTTGATTCAACGTCTTGACGTTTAATCAACGTTGAATCGACGTTGTTTCAATGCTGTTTGCCTGCTGGGTTGATATGACCAAACCGATGAAATTTTCTAATGCCAGATTGCTTCATAAATAGCCTCGCCGAGGCATGTCCATATTGTTTATGTTTTTATGAACTTCTACCTTTAATTTTACCTTGTACTTCACTGTACAAAGGTTTCATGTTAGGTTTTGTTCTTACGCAGTCCAATCACCGTATTTAGGGAAGAGGGCACTGGTTCATCAGCTTGTTGTTACACATGTTTACCTAGTCCGTATTTTATACTTTTATTCCTCTTGGTGCTTGGGTGGGTTGCTTCTTTTGATTGTGGCATCCCCTGGATCTCTTGTTTACCTTTTGAACTCCTTTTCAAAGTCCCAGGAGCACTGTTGGCGGAGACGTCCGTTTTTTTTTCTGGAAACACGGTGACTTCTAACATTCAGTTAGACCATGCTGTTAGGATTAAATTCATATTATTGCATAAAATGCAGTGTCGCACATTATTAACAGCCGTGCATTAACCGGCGAAAAGCCGTGTATTAACAAAGCAATTCACGCGCTGTTAATGCACGGCTCGCGCTGTTAATGCACGGCTACGGAACTTTCAATATGCTCCTACCGGGGCCACAGAATTGCTGCCGTCACGAGATGTGTACTGCCCTACCCAGAACGAGCATAGTCCGTGGAAATAGCGCGACATCGGTGAAAAGGCGAAACAAAATAGTTCAAGAAATAACGCGAAAAATAGGAAATATTTTCATTTTTATGCAATAATAGCGATCGAACATGGTTTTTCAATGCATTAACATTCGCCAGGTCCCTTGGGAGGTGTTGAAAACCGTGGCCTTCGGCCTCGGTTTTCAACACCTCCCACGGACCTGGCGAATGTTAATGCATGAAAAACCATGTTTGATCCCTATATACAATCCTATGTCACTCCTTCACCTTTGATGACCTATCACCGATAGTCAAAATAATCATGTCAATGCGTTTTTGCGGGTCGTCCACATTAGCGTGAGTTGATTTGGTATTAGTTACATTGTATAAAATATGGAACATACACATCTTACTTGTTTAGGAAAGTGACTATTGTAGAAAACATGCCTATATAATTTTGACCCCCTTAAACCCTACTTTCATATAGTAAAACTGAGGTTTACAGGGGTATATATTGTTTTCAAATTTCTGCTCAAAAACATAGATTGTTGGTACTCGTTAGAACCGCCTCGCCGAGGCGGTTCTAACGAGTACCAACAATCTATGTTTTGAGCAGAAATATGAAAAATATCAGAGTTTTTTATCTGAAAATTTTCAGTTTTTGGAGGAGAAATTTTCTGGATATTTGAATAGGCGTGTTTTCGTAAAGACTGTCCTGCTTCATTATGTTGTAGTTTATACATTCTTATCCTTTGTGACCAATAAGCTTGGTTTGAATTATTTGGAAATACAATATCGCAAAACTGGTACTAGAGTGTCTTAGCAGTGTCGTATGTTAATTTTTTGTGTATGAACAGACACAATAAAAACTAGTCTGCTATTTTCGTTTTCTCTAGTATAGTATGTTTTGCATTTTCAAAGCGTCTACTTGTATTTTATTCACTAGAGCTCGATTGTCAAGTGCCACGCATTGGCTATAAAATGTATCCAAGCGCTTAATCATAATGTAGTTTAAACTTTCTGAGCCTAGGTTTACAATCATTCCTTAGAGTTATGGCGTACCCTAACTTAAGGTCCATAATTTGAACACATGGAATTAGGCGTTTAATATCTGCTAAAATAAAAACTTTTTGTTAGCCCAGTAGACTATAGCGGACTATGTTTATTTGTTTCATCACTGAAAGTCCATTTTATGAGAAACACAAAAATTGCTTTACAAATCTCAGTCCTTAAAGTTAAAATTGACCTTAACGTAAGGTCTGATTGTGAAACTAGGTCCCGGTATTTTGTGATGAAACAGACCATTTTGAATAATTTGAAAACATTATACTGCTGAAACCATGTAAAGAGAGGAGGCGTAAGCAGTGTTGCAACTGTTCATGAATAGACTCAATAAAACTGAGTCTTCTATTTTCATTTTCTTTAGTATGTTATTTGCCATTAACGGATCCATTTTGCTTAGAATTTATTTACTATTTAAGCCAGCGCACGACAAAGCCTACAATAAGACTTGTGCGACCAGCGAAGACTTAGATCAGCCTGCGAATCCGCGCAGTCTAACCAGAGTCTTCGCTGATCGCATGTGCCTTCTACAACCTCCAGGCTATCCAAAGAGAGATAAACGAGAAACCTTGCATGTCAAACTGGATAGAGGTACAAGCTGAGAGTCTTTGCTGGTCACACAGGTCTTATTGTATGTTTTATCTTGCACTTGCTCATTTTTCACCATCACAGATGGTGTTGAGATCAGTGTGATGGCCAGTAAAAGCTTCTTCTATCATGAAAGTAGCCTATATAATTTTGACCCCCTTAAACCCACTTTTGTATAGTAAAACTGGGGTTTACAGGTGTCTATATTATTTTCTTTCCCAGTCAGCATTCTACGTAAATCTATATCGGACCGTCATCGACCCGTCAGCTACCCTGACGGGCCGATGACGGCCCGATATAGATTTACGTAGAATGCTAGCTGGGTTATTTCTTCTCAAAACATAGATTGTGGGTACTCGTTAGAACCGCCTCATCGAGGCGGTTCAAACGAGTACACACAATCTATGTTTTGAACAGAAATATAAAAAATGCCAGGGATTTTTTACCTGAAAAGTTTCAGTTTTTGGAGGCGAAATTTTCTGTATATTTGCATAGGCGTGTTTTCGTAATGGTACTCCGCCATAATGCATTTTGGACGTTCTGGTCCTATTTTAGCCAGCGCAGGACAAATAAACGTCAAAAATATTGCCTTTGCAAACAAAGAACACACTACGGCTTAGAAAATGGGAGTCTCGGTTTTCTTGTTACTCTTCATAAGCAATAATAAAGTTTTCAACACTGCTTACGATATGAGCAGAACTCCATTTTCAAATATACCACAATGGGCCCAATGAAAAGGAAATGGAATATAATATGCACTATGGTGATCAAAATGAAATGATTGCAACATTTATTCAGATATACGATAAAAAATCATTTCATTTTTGATACAGTTCAAGAACGAGAGACTAACTTAAAATTTACATGCTGTCAGGTGCCACATTTTATGATTGTATTAATACCATATATCAATTGATTAAACCTTTCTTGGTTAATAAAATGTCTAGTTTTGAGGAATAAGAAACCTTTACTATTCATAGATAAATGCAATGAAATCGAGTCTGTTATATTCTATTTCTTTTGAAGGCTTCATGTTGCTCAGTATGAATTTATTTATCTTTACCACAGCATGGCTTACGAACCGAAGGACGACTCTGAAAAGGGTCACTGTACTTCACAATAGTGCAGTATATTGATCTAGACTTTTGTGCTCAATCTACCCTACGATTGGAAAGATATACAGCTCATTTTTTAATATATAAAACCTGGATATTGCATGATACAAAACCACTCTGTGGCAATCCGAAACTAATTTCATTTTGGCGAATTGCATGGTTTTTGATTTTCGCCTAGCAAGTGTAAGTTATGTTAAGTGTATAGTAAACAGGTACCTAACAGGAAAATACTGACAGGTACTTTAAATACTGACAGGTACTATAAATACTGACAGGTAAATACAACCGGCCCGCGATAAATTAATATATATAGTTGATGTCTAAATATAATCAGCACTGAACTTTTGAAATTCTTGTCGCGTTTTGTCAAACGGCTTGTACTTTAGGGAATTTCGATGAACGTTTTTGTTTGTGGAAATTACTTGACTTATTGTGTTTGGTCTTCAATCATTCTGACCGAGTGTAGTCCGTCAACAAATGTTTTAAAATTTTGGACATAACAAAACTTGAAAGGAACTCCCTCCCCTCCCCCCCCCCCCCCCCTCCATCCCCTCTCAGTATGCATTTTAAAGACTAGCATAAGTAAACATTGTATTGTATATGAATTATCTAATAGAAAAATTATAATCACGAACGCCTGAAAGGTGACTGGTAATATTTAACATTACGAAAACACGCCTATTCAAATATCTAGAAAACTTCACCTCCAAAAACTGAAAATTTTCAGATAAAAAAAACTCTTTCATATTTCTGCTCAAAACATAGCTTGTGAGTACTCGTTAGGACCGCCTCGGCGAGGCGGTTCTAACGAGTACCCACAATCTATATTTTTGAGCAGAAATTTGAAAATAATATATACCCCTGTAAACCCCAGTTTTACTTTATAAAAGTGGGGTTTAAGGGGGTCAAAATTATATAGGCATGTTTTCGTGATGAAATGTGTCATTCAAAATGATATTGTAAAATTTCCGAAACAAGCGTTCTCTTTCAAGACTATCGTATAGTAGCGGCCATACTGGATCAGAAATCGGACAGTGTTGGTGCCAAGCCATTTGTATGAACCTTATTATACATGACATCGAAAACAGAGAGATACAGTTTGCAATCGAACTTTTAAAATTGGTTTCAGGCAATAAACTAGGGTACGCTCCCTTGAATGCATAAAAATAGCCTCGGTGTCATTTTTGGCTTCATCCCAGCTAGCATTCTTTATAAATCTACAGCGGGCCGTTATCGGCCCGTCAGCTACCCTGACGGGCCGATAACGGCCCGCTGTAGATTTATGAAGAATGCTGACTGGGATAGTTGCATATGCACATGAGAAAATAAGCATTCTTGGTTCTGTTTTGAGCATTGTTTTCTTTCTTTTCTATTACGTTAATCTGAAAACGCAAGACTTTGTATGCTTGGAATTCGTTAAGTGTCAACTTGCCCTTCGTAGAAACATGTCAGTTTTGGGTAACTGCAATGTATGCATATCTCTATACACTTGCTTGAAATAAGGCATGTCCAAACTGCTGTCTTCCTATATCAAAATTAATCGTATACCTTTCCGATTGTAGGATTAACACAATGTTTATATTGGAACCCGTACTAACACGGATATATCCACAATAAAATTGATTGTTTGCTATTTTCGTTTTCTCTGGTGTGTTTGCATTCAAAATATCCGTTTTCACAGCTTTACCCTGATGATGCACTTAGTCATGTCTGTGTTAACAGTGTACAATGTACTTTAAGCAGTCATTTATCATGCATGGTGCACAACTTGGGAAAATGGACATTATTCCATTACCGAATAGGGAAAGCCTGGATCAGCTTCAGCAGTCGCTCTGTTTGATCAACACTTTTGCTGTCCACTTGCAGAATCTTTGGATACTGTAGACTATATCGGTGAAAAGAAAAGTCCTTGATTAGACTGCGTGCCTGCCTTTCCCGGGCGTGTATGGTATAGGGCCATTTTCACAGGTTGAGCAAATTCAAGGATAAGGTGTTGTATTGCTGATACCTCCCAGCTGGCACACAACGCTGAGGCAACGCCGCATCAACGTAGATGCATCGACGTTGATACGACGTTGTATTAACGTTATGTGCCCGCTGGGCTACAGAATATACAGTCATATCAGCTCATTCACTGTCCACTATCTCAGATTAATCCAAAACAGTATGCTAAGTCTGACATGGACAGCCGTGCATGTCAGAGTTAGCACACTGTTTGGATTTGACAAATATACCATTTTTCGGTGTGTTTGATTGTGGCGATAAAGGCTGAAGATTCAAGCCTAGCTCAGACCATCGACCGAAAACCTATTTCAGCAGTGAATGCGTACTCTTTGCGCAAAGGTTGAAGGCAGTTAAAGAAGAGGACTGAGTCTCGCTTTTCATATGCTGTACGTCAAGCCACTTGAATGCTAGAGTAGAAATACGAAAAATAATATGTACCCCTGTAAACCCCAGTTTTACTATATAAAAGTGAGGTTTAAGGAGGTCAGCATTATATAGGTATGTTTTCGTGATGACATTGTTTGCCATTCTGTTTTGGTTTTGATTCAGACCACTATTTGGAACAATGGTTCTGGTCAGATCCGGAGATGGAAACGTCCTCTTCAGAAATTCAGGGACGAACGGTTCGAGCCAATTAAGACACATACAGTCCCAGTACAAAGGGCTGCTAGAGGTAATAATCAGTATACAGAAAAATTCAATGTCTCGAACACCGACGACTCGTTTACCGTGGCTGATTCCAATAAGTTTCTGAGTCCCTAGAAAATTCTTAAGATACCTCAAGAAAACAAATATTTAGGGATAATATAGTGAAATCATGACGATTCGAATGAGTACACTCACCATACCATTATTTTATAAACAATCGAATACCAAAATTACACTCATTTGCCTCCTGATGTGCTATGATGAAACACCCTAAGTGACTCGAACTATCCGTGTCTGGAACACGTTTCCATGGTCCTAAAGATATTTGAACCATTGAAGTTCGAGTGTATAAAGCCAGTTTGAAAACTGCAATATTCTGAAATACGAGTATCTGCCATCATGAAAACATAGCTATATAATTTTGATCCCTTTAAACCCTACTTTTATATAGTAAAACTTGGGTTTACAGGGGTATACATTATTTTTCTTATTTCTGGTCAAAAACACAGATTGTGGGTACTCGTTAGAACCGCCTCGGCGAGGCGGTTCTAACGAGTACACACGATCTATGTTTTAAGCAGTAATATGAAAAATCTGAAAACTTTCAGTTTTTGGTGGTGAAATTTTCAATATATTTGAATAGGTGTGGTTTTCTTAATGCTAAAACCGCAGACCCCTGCATATCCCTGTTTTCGCTTTATATATATTATGAGGGATCCCACATGGTGGTACACATTACATACACACGTAAACGTAATGACAAGATTTAGGCGTAATCATTGATGATCAGTATACACGCATAAATTTAAAGCAATAAAACGAAAACAGTTAAAATGTTTATTTCATATTCGTCTGCCGTGCGAAATAGTTATGTTTATTAAATTTCTAATACCGTTGTCTCTTTTTACACTTGGTCTGAGGTGAGTTTCATTATTATTATTATTATTATTATTATTATTGATTTTATTATTATTATTATTATTATTATTATTATTATTATTATTATTATTATTATTATTATCAATAAATTATCATTGTGGATTAGAGTTAGGGCTACGGTTATGGTTACGGTTAACTCTTACCCTAATCATAACACTCGATGGATTTATGGTATTTGGTCTAAGGTGAGTTTCATTATTGTTAGTAGTAGTAGTAATGTTTTAATGTTATTATCAGTATTGTTATTATCAATGCTTTTGTTGCCATTGTTATTATTATTATTATTTGCAATTAATTATCATTGAATGATTGTGTACTAAAAACTTTACTTTCTGCTGGATATTTCTTTGGCAAACAATTTGTTAAAGTGTATTATAAAAAAAGAATCGTCACCACAGAAGATAATATGAGGCTTGCTAGATGTTTTGTTTCAATAAACTACGAGACATTGCAGACGAAATGTTCTGAAATTTAAATAAAGAAAAAAACAAAAAAAAAAAAAACATTAATAGGCTTGTTGCCTTCAAAGCTTATAAAAAGCAGATAATATTTGAAAATATATTATATATGGCCCTTTTTTTCCAATCCCCTGTTCCTCCACCCGCCATCCTCCTCCAACGAGCATAAAATTGGAATTAAGGACTGATGATATCTGAATCAGCACCGTATATTTGAAAATATGTTTGTATTAAAAACAACTCTCATATAAAAGTATCATAGCTTCTCCTATATTTAAGATTTATGTATCAAACAGAAAAGGAACAGGCCGCTGTCCGCCACAGATTGGTATGGATACGAGGGCTGTACATAATATAACCGTCTTTATATCATTATTGCGATTGAGGTCGATGCTTGTTCAAAAAAACACCCCTTGACTGCTGTCTGAAAGGTCATTTTCCGAGTTTGGGAAGAGAAAGTAGTCGATAGGAGCCAGGTCTGTTGAACAGGGTGGGTGAGGCAAAACTTTAAACCAGTTATGTTTCACTGCGTCAACTCATCAACTGCAAGACGACAGGTATGTACTCTGCCACTGTCACGTTAGAGCAGCACACCTTTTGTGACCTTTCCACGCATTTTTTTTTTTTATTTTTGCAATGCTAACAGCGTTTAAGCGGTCCAAGACATCAAAGCGGTACTCTCTAGTAATAGTTTGGCCATGTGGCAGGTAATCAATGAACAAGACGCACTCGGCGCCCAAAACGATTCTCGCCATAACTTTGCCTCTTAAACATTTTGGGACGTGGTGAACTATAGCACTCCACTGTGACCTTTGTTTTTTGGTCATACTGGTGAATCCGTATTCAATCACCAGTAAAAGGTGTTTCAGTAAAATTGTCTGCGTCCTGATTGTATTGCATCAAAAGTGTTTTGCAGATTAAAGCACAGCCGTCATTGAGATATTTCTGAGTAGAACAAGCGCTAGTTGCTATCAGAACGGACCTTTCGCTCTTAACCCGTTCAACTCTGAGTTTCTGAAATAGACTTTTCCATCGCTGCATTTGGACACATCCATTGCTGCCAAAGGGTGACATTTGTAATTCGAGAACAGAATGGCAAACAGTACAAATCAAGATAAAACGGCTCAATATGAGCTGTCTCATCTGGATTTTCACTGGTTGCAACAGTTTCTGTCTTCGTCTACAGGGCTGAAAAGGGTAAACATCGTTGGGCAAAGTATATCGAGCTCAATTGCTTGATTGTTTAAACAGTGCATTGTTTCTAATTGAGTTTTATCTATTTATACTACAGGTTTTCCTCGGCCGGGTACTGTTCGGAAACTTACACATGTCCTTCAACTTGTCATAGAAGGATAAAGTACAAAACCAGATGTGGACTCTTTAACTTGTTCCGGTGTACAAGATATAGGTAAATAAAATCTATAAAGGTTGGCATTGGAAACACCGACTACATATAAAGAACAAAATATCGGAGTCTCGGTTTCCTTGCGACTCATCATATGGCAGCCAGGTAGTTTCCATGGTTTCCATGGTAGCATATTCTCTCCTGTACCGGCTTAAGCGAAATCTACGTAACAGTTAGATATTAGTTCATTTTTGACGATAAAATTTAGAAAATGGTTTACAGGTAACCCTGTTCAAGACGTTTCAATTCTAATTCTATATTCCTAGATGACTTTCTAAATATTAGTAATACTTATGTTGAACAAATGGTTGATAGGTAAGTCTGATTTAGATTTAAAGCATGCGTGAATAAAAAATGGTGGGAGTAAAAAAACTACGCACATCCATTTAGAAACAGCGAAGACAGAGGCCGACAGGCGCATCTGAAAAGGGTTCTGTTCTAAAAGGAAAGAGTTTGCGCACTCTTGGGCTCAGCTGTACTAAACGAAAGATGTCGTTAGTTAACGTATGCAGCTACTCACATTTTTGCAGCAAAAATACCTGTGAATTAGTTAAAGTACCTACTACACAGTACACAGTAAACATTTTGACTACGAAAGAGCTCGTTAAGCTAACGATGATTTGAATAACTTGCGCTGGAAAAATTATTTCCTTTTAGGCATAACCTCTTTTCAGAAGGGGATTTACGTACAGGATAGCAAACAAGAAGTCAGAAAATTTACCCCCTTGTAAAAATGGCGGAGTAGCTACTAAGTGTATTCTGTACCTTCAACACCTTTTACAATGATATGTACACTGCTTCAGACTCTAAATACAAACTTGGAATGTTTGTAATTTAGTAACAGTTCTGAAATAAATATGTTTAAATAAACAAATAAGTGAAATGTGAATCGCGACACTAACGAAGCACAGCCCCCAAGAATCAAAGGAAGGACAGACGAGGAACAAACAATGACAAAACAAACTCTACATATGAAACCATAGACGGACAAACAAAGAAGATCTGCCACAGCAGAACCGACTTGAAACAAACCCAAAACTACTTGCAAGATTTTTTTGAGGTTTTAGTATTTTTGTTGTATTTTTTGTTAAAGCTTCACCCATAATACAACGCTACTTCAAGCATTAGACTCCATGTTCCTTCAAAATAGACATTCATTTTCCAGGAAAGGTTTAACAAATTGATATATGGTATCAATACAACCATAAAATGTGGCACCTGACAGCCTGTAAAATTTCACTTAGTCTCAAATAACATTGTCAACATTAATTCAGAGATACGATAAAACATCATTTCATTTTTAATGATTTGATTTTGGTTTTACGGCCCTTTTAAGAATATTTCACGTATATCGAGCCGATCATTCATCAAAGGTGGGCGAAAACCGGAGAACCCGGGGAAAAACCACCTGACCATCCGTAAGCAGAACTTTGCGTTCCCACATGTGACCCGAACGAGGCTCGAACCACAGCGGTGAATAACCTAATGGATTAAGGATTACCTCTCTTATCCACTAGGCTACGAGGGCTCGCATTTCATTTTTAATCCAGTTCAAGAACGAGAGACTAACTGAAATTTTAAAGGCTGTCAGATGCCACATTTTGTGATCGTATTACTATTTTTTTTATACCATATATCAATTTATTAAACCTTTCCTAGATAAAAATGTCTATTTTTAAGGACTATAGAGCCTTTATCATCCAAGTTATATCTAAAGGGGCCCCAAAGTTAGAACATACTATCTTGATACGTGCGTCCAGCGAAGCCTTTGATCAGCCTGTGCATCCATGCGCAGTCTGATCAGTCTTCACTGTCCACCTGGATAGTCCTCGGAGTCTTTCCACAAAAAGCTTAGCAAAGCCTCAGATCAGACTGCATATATGCGTAGGCTGGCCTGAGCTTTCGATGAAAGTTCATTTGAACCTCGTTATCTCGAACTCGCTTATTTCGAATTACCGCTTATCTCGAAGTGAAAATCTGGTCCCTGTTTTAACATGAAACTATGACAACAGGTAACAAAATAATGTGGAAAAGAGGAGAAATTGCTCCTAAGGAGCAATTTCTCCTCTTTTCCACATTATTATATATATATATTTCTAATTTTAGGAGTCAAAATACATATTCATTTGTTAAATATGGTTGTTCAATTTATTGTTTTCCTCACTCTCTCTGATATGTCGAGGTACGGATATCTCGAAGTGTTTCAGTGAGTCCCTTGGAATTCGAGATAACAAGAGTCGACTGTAAATATCAAAAGATACATTTTCTCATTTTACGGGGCCTATATTTCTTAACTGCTACTGTAATTCGAGCCAAGTCATGCACAAATACGTTCTCGGGGCCTGTTTGGTTTTCAGTCTGGTTCTGTGATTTCAGACAACAATCCTATACTTGTACCAAGACATGTACAAGACAGGTGTGCTGTAGCGGTTACACAGGTAGCAAGTGTACAACAGGTAAGTATCAACAAATGAGCCGAAAAGTCAGAAAACGGACCTTCGGGCATGTGCACCCAGCGAAGATTCCGATCAGCCTGCGCATTCGCGCAGTCTGATCGGAATCTTCACTGGGCGCAATTTGGATAACCAGGGATATAAAGTTTATTCAAGCGGACATCGGAAACTCTGATCAGATTGCGCGGATGCGCAGGGTGATTTGAGCCTTCGTTGGTTGCACATGTACAATATAAGAAGGTACGTTTTCTCAAGTTGAAGCTCATGTGACGTCATTACAAATAATTTGGTTTCTCTACACTTTTGTCAAACATCCTGTTTCACCTTCCTTGTTTGTCATGGTCATGCTTATATTCTACCAATGAAGTGTATGTAAAACTTTCCCTAATTTTGAACACTTGTAATGACTCAAGGGTTAGACATTTTTTTTCCAAGAAAGGTTTAATAAACTGAAATATAGTATATTAATTTGATCATAAAATGTGGCATCTGACAGCCTGTAAAGTTTCAATTAGTCTCTCGTTTTTGAAGTGGATCAAAAATGAAATGATTTTTTTTATCGTATCTCTGAATTAATGTTGGCAACATTAATTCAGAGATACGATAAATTATTTCATTTTGATCACCATAGTGCATATTATATTTCATTTTAATGAACGAGAGACTAACTGAAATTTTACAGGCTGACAGGTGCCACATTTTATAATTGTATTCGTACCATATATCAATTTAATTACCTTTCTTGGATAATAAAATGTCTTTGAGGAATATAGAACCATGGAACCTTCAATCGTTGTTCCAATGTATCGTTTTGAAAAATAGTACAGAAGATGTCCAGACATAGCCACAATAATAGATTATAAGAATCTATCTGGGTGTGAGAGACAGACAGAAACATCTGTCCCGAGGATCACTATCTGGTATCACGAGGCTTGCCGAGTGATGCCAGACAGTGATCCCGAGGGACGGATTTTTCTATCTACCCTCACAGCCATGATGGATTCTTTATCTTGCATACCTTTCATTTCTGAACATAGATTTTTAATAATGCAGTCACTTCTATTGCAGACGTCCACCATATTGTGATAATATTACATAACGTTTAGTAACGTTATTAGGTTCACTGACGTCAAACGTAACGACGGCATAGGAGACGTCTGATACAACCAGTGTATTTAAAAACACGTGATAATTTTCAATTTTTAACTTACCCTGGGTAGAATAACATGTGTAGGATAAGAATTTCTATCCCAGGGTAAACCCAGGATTTCTTTACCTGGTGTGCAAGAATATAGCCTACCAATGACACCGAGAGGAAACGCTAACACAAATAAAAAAAAAACAAACAAAAAAACAAACAAACAAAAAAACAAACAAACAAAACAACAACCAACTCCCTCTATCAAAACAAGGTAAATACAATGTTAGATAGGATCCACTAAGCGCAACAACACACAACGAACAGGAGAAAAGATGAACACAAGCATGAAGACGTACAAATGAAGATACCCAGGTAAAGCAACAAACACGAAGCATAATCCTACCGAGGCATTGAAAGAGGGAGAGATGACTGCAGAGTCTTGATAAGGCGCTTTTTTTTCAACCAAAAACGTATCTACATGTTTCTTATTGCTCGACGAAAACATATGTTGTGGGTACTCATTAGACGCGCCTCGGCGAGGCGCTTCTAATGAGTACCACAACATATGTTTTTGTTGAAAATAAGAAAGCTATTTACCTGATGCCCATTTTCATCTAGACCTATGGATGAGAAACAAATAATGACCATGCAAAGGCCACATATGACACCACGGACGCACAAACAAATCTGAACTGAAACATTTTTTTTCCTAATCCATTAAAGACTGAATAAACTCTCCCACACTATATATTGGAAGAGGCCATTTTCGGTTTTAGGTACTCGTATGTCAGGCTATATAATGTAGACATTCCTGAAGAAACATGGTTGAACTGTTCGCAAATAGTGGAGACCCTGATCAGACGCCACGTTCTGCGGCGTCTTATCTGGGTCTGCACTGTTTGCCAATTACCCGTTTAGGGGTTTCCGATCTTCAATTGGTTAAGAAGCTCACTCATTGACATACCTAATTAAGTGGGAAGTAAAAAGTCGGAAGCAAGAAGTAAGAAGTCATGAAATTAGAAGTAATTAGTCTTGACTGTCATGAGGTTTGAAGTCCCTCCAGGGCCTCCATAAAATTCACCTGACTTGTTAATTCTGATATGAAATACCAGTCACATAGTCATGACGCAAACCATTGATCAGAAACACAAGAAAACGGCCTTGTGCCAATAGCGAATGATCTGTTAGATTCTGCAATAGCGGTGTCTGATAAATGCCTCTTCTGTAACATATTCAGCAATACCCTAAAGTACTCTCTCTCTCTCTCTCTCTCTCTCTCTCTCTCTCTCTCTCTATCTCTCTCTGTATTAGGTGAAAATCTTCTGTTAACTGCTAACCTAGATAATATAAAAGTGTTTCAGTGTAGCAGTTTTCTTGTTTGACGTACTTATTATATGAAAGGCAATTATCCTTGTGTGGGAAATAAATTCATATTTCTTTTTTTCTGTATGTTATTAATTTCATGCATGGCTTTTTGTAAAAAAAATATTACAATTTGTACAAAAAATATGCTAAAATTAACAGTATCCATTGCTTCTGTTAGCGGGCAACGGAGGCCCTGATCAGCCTGCGCAAACGCGCAGGCTGATCTGGGCCTTGCTTGCCCGCCTATGACATAAGGGCCCTTTGGAGAAATGCGCCTAAAATAACCTTGAACATACGCTCGTATATTATATTATTTCAGCGTTATGTTATGGTCAGACATCTTGTCCAAATGGTGGAAAATGCGTGGCTCCGGACCATTGCCAGTGCACAACTGGGTTCTCCGGGTCACGTTGTGCAGGTATGTTACTTTGTTAACCTTTTCACCCCTGTGTTTCCTAAGTAGACTCTTCCATCTCTGAATCTGGTCAGAACCATTCTTCCAAATAGGGGTCTCAGTCAAAAAATTATTACAGAATGGCAAACAGTGTAGATCCTGATGAGACGGTTCATTATGAGCCGTCTCATCAGGCTCTATACGGTTTGCAAAAATATTGTTTTCGTCTGCAGGGCTGAAAGGGTTCAACATGGGAAAGAACAGTACTTGTACATTTCATACTAGACTAGGGAAAAGGGCCATTAACATACATGCGAACAGCGAAGGCAAAGAATAGTCATCGCATCAGCGCAGTCTGATCAGGATCTCTGGTCATGGACTTATTGTATGATATTAAATAATTCTGTAGGCGGACAGCAAAGATCCTGATCAGGCTGCGTGGTAAAATAACAAAATCGGTCAAAAACATTTAACATTACGAAAACACTCCTATTCAAATATATAGAAAATTTTACAACCAAAAAAAGTAAAAAAAATCAGATAAAAAAATCTGATAATTTTCATATTTCTGCTCAAAACATAGATTGTGGGTACTCGTTAGAACCGCCTCGACAAGGCGGTTCTAACGAGTACCCACTATCTATGTTTTTGAGCAGAAATAATAAAAAATAATGTATACCCCTGTAAACCCTAGTTTTACTATATAAAAGTGGGGCTAAGGGGGTCAAAATTATATAGGCATGTTTTCGTAATGATAAACAGTCTGCTATTTTCATGCATTTTGTAGGCCACATTTCAATTTTTATCTTATTTCTTCCAGAAAATATGGTTTGACATTGCATGCTAATTGTCTCTGAAGGATGTGGTGTCTGAGCAGGATACAGAATCTGATCAGTGGTCTCTTGCTGATTGACACCCATCCAACACTTTTTTGACACATTACCAGGGAGTAAAGTGTACTTGTTCTACTTTTAGGACAAGTATGGTAAGGCATTTAGGTATTCATATATTTAGGGCATATAGGTACAAAAGTAAACATGATAATAAAACTTGTGGGAAGTAACTATCACTGCAAACAGAGACAGGTTGGATAACTCTAGGCGAAGAGCCGCGCCATTGCGTAAACATTTTGCACTTTTTAAGTTTCTTTTGATACTTCTATCAATCTTTTCTATCTTATGAATTATCGCTTAACGTACTTGATAAGTCCAATTCCATCGTTTCTTCTCAGTATCTTCTCAGTATATACAGTGGAAATGCCATGATTAGCATAACACTACTAGACAAGAGAGATACCCTGATAAATTATGTTTTATTACCTTATTTCTGCAAGAAAATATATTCTATGAGCGTTTCTAATGGGTACCCACAACACATATTTCCGTGGAGTAAAAAGAAAAATATCAGCCCATAATGGTTGAAAAAAGCGCCTGTTCTAAAGCGTCGGCTTAGAAGTATACATTTCATATATCTGTCAGTGTAATGCCTAAACAGATGATTTATTTTTGGTACTGTCCGAATCTTTAGATTTTTGTCTATATAGGTTTCTTTTTCAGGATCGAACTTTTGGGGACTGTTTGAATGTTTAGGTTTTTGCCTATAAAGGTCTCTTTTTCAGGAATGTACTTTTCGGTACTGTCCGATTCTTTACGTTTCAATGCATAAAGTAGGAAAACAAAAACGTTATCTGGTAGCTTACTTTTCTTCTTGCAGATATAGACGAGTGTGCATCCGGTGCAGCTGGTTGTGGTCAAATCTGCACAAATACCCCTGGATCATTTAAGTGCTCTTGTCGGTCAGGCTTTATATTGGCGTCAGATCGAAAGAATTGCTATGGTAAGACCTGTTTGTTGGCAATTTGTTATCCAAAACAGTTTCGCATAGATATATGAGCAGGGCACAGCATTTCCTTCAATATTGCATGTGCGCTCAGCGAAGACTCAGACCAGACTGCGCATCCGCGCAGTCTGATCAGAGTCTTTGCTGAGCGCTTTGTAGGTAGCCAAAGATCCAAAGCGTCAGCGAATACGCTGATCAAATTCCGCGCATGCGCAGGCTGATCTGAGTCTTCGCTGGGCGCACGTGCAATCTTGTAGGAAATGCTGTGCTCCGGTTGATACATGTATATGAATAATCCGTTTGAAGAAACATATTTATATTTTAAAAAGTTCTACTGGTAGTTCTAATGCTATAGATTTAGTGTGGTAAAAGGTCAGTGGTGAATACAAGATACATCGTGGTTGAGGACTCGTTGTGTACCAATTTTTCGCCGTCACTTCATGGCATACCGTTTATTTCCCAGTCACGTGAATTAATATACTGCTTATTTTAAACATGTACCAACGTTTTCATTTCTTTTTAGAAATATGTTATATGTGTGTTTACGTTTTAAACTGGCGTAGTCATACACTTAGTGTCACGCAAGATTTTTTTTTAAATCGGTATTCAGTCTGTTTTTGGGGGCGGTTTACCGCCACCAGATTTACAATACCGCATTTCAACAATCCGTTCAGCTGAAAAATAGCTTCTTAATAACTACTTATAATCGCCCCAAACTTGCTAGCGCTGATAACGTTTAATTCTGCATTTGAACATAGTAGCTTTATACTCTCCGATGCTGATAGATAGCGAATAAATGAACAAAAGCAAAGAAAACGTCAAACTTTTGAAGAAATTTCGATCATGTTGTGTACAATATCGGCGGACGAATATGAATACTCCAGTATTCCACTGAAGTATGCCAAATCTACAGCGTTGTCTAACAAGCAGTGGTGATTTTAGGAATTTGCAATAGAGGGAGGAGCTCCCCCAATTAGACATTGAGTTGGAGTGGGAAGGGTCAAAATCCACAATGTGCCAGACATAAACTCACTTATCAAATATTTTGTGTGTCTTCATTTCTTTCTACTTATCTAGTGCCCTAGGTAAAGCTGAGCAAATTGACCAATTTGACCTATATTACTCTGTAATAAAGGCGTGACGTTTCATAGCAGTGCATTTCGTACCGTAATAACAGTTAGCCTAAATTCTGCTTCAGACTATGCAAACAATAACAAAATAGTTCTTAAAATACTTACTTTCTACCTTTGATCTTTTTTTACGACAAGGTCAAATTTGTGTCGCTAAACATTTGTTTGGGGGACATGATGAAAAATCATTTTCTCAAAACGTATTAAAGACAAATGGTTGAAACTTTCGATGTATGATTAAAGTAGTAAAATGTTCCAGAAATTTGTCCCCACGGTGGTTATTTGCCTAAAATTGTGCAGTCTTTAAATGTCTTCTACTCTGAAGCCGCTCGACCAGTTTGCACCAGCTTTCACATGAGACCTTCTTTCAAATGGGTATTGATAGTTTGTTCAAATGGTTCTGCACCACAGAACCATATGACCACATTGTCCTTATATGGTAAAAATAAACACTTAAAAATCTCCAGAACCAAGAAAGTTTTAAGACTGAATCTTAGTATATAGCATCGGGTCTCAAGATCTACCAAGTTTGTTCAAATAATGATCCTAGGATGGCTTTTGACCTTTTTACGACATGGTCAAATTTGCATCCCTTTACATTTGTATGGGGAAAATGTTGTACAATCATTTTCTCAAAATGTACGAAAGGCTGATGGCTGAAATTTACAATGTATGATTAAAGTTGTAAAACGTTTCAGTCACAATAAAACATTTGATCCCGGGATTTACATGCCCTTGTCCCCGGGTTATATACATGTATAAAATCGCGTTATCTTAAACGTCTTCTCTGAAACCGCTCGACCAGTTTTCACCAGATTACACGAGGCCTTTTTGTCAAACGGTATTGACAGTTTGTTCAATTGGTTCTGCACTATTGAACAAGAAGGCCGCCATGTCTATATATGAGACAAAAAACACTTAAAAGTCTTCTTCTGCAGCAACAAAAAGCTTTGGGGCTGAATCTTATTATATAGCATCGGGGACGCAAAGTCTACCAAAGTTGTTCAAATGATGATCCTAGGATGACCTTTTACCTTTTAACGGCACGGTCACATTTGTGTCCTAGTTGCTGTGGCAATACTGGAAGACTGTTGCATGGCACTTGCAGATATGCAACGGCTGTTTTACTCAGATGAGCGAATCGTGGCCCATTGACCTCTTGTTTTTGTAGACATCAACGAGTGTGGGAAAAACAATGGCGGCTGTGAACACAAGTGTAAAAATCAACAGGGAAGCTATGTTTGCCAGTGCTCAGACGGATACAGACTCAACAAAGACCATAAAACTTGCTCAGGTATAACCTTGATGCATTTAACGAGTAATCATGTGATGCCCAACGATGGAAAAGGGTTCTTATGTCATATGCGAACAGTGGAGGTACAGATGAACGTTCGCGTCCTTGTAATCTGATCTGGACATTCTCTGTCCGTCGACATATTCTACAATATTCTACAATATCCATTGATTCTGTTAGCGGGCAACGGAGGCCCTGATCATCAGGGCCTGCGTTGCCCGCAAATTGCATTAGGGCCCTTTTCGTGCGTTGTGCGTCACATGGTTAAACATCATGCTTAAATATGGGCCGCGACGTCAGAATACGTACGTTCGGACTAGTGCATCATGCGAAGATTCATATCAGCCTGCACATTCGCATAGCCTGATTAGAATCTTCACTGGTCGCATTTTGAATAGCTAAGGTGGCAATATTTCTTAGGCATGCGGCCAACAAAGACTCTGAATTGACTGCGCAATTTGAGGCTTGCTTCATTGGAAGCACGTGTCAGAAGATTCGTTTTCTCACGTTGTGGTTCAGATAATTTGATCAGGATCTGCACTGGACAATAACGTGAAGATCTTTTAGATACACCTCTAAGTAATCAATTTAGGTCATTAAAATTTTAGATGCACATCTTCAGATCATGACAAAATCATCTGCAAGGTTTCAAAAAGTTTGAAATAAAACTGTAAGAGGAGTTGTATCTACAAGCTACCCACTTCTTCATGAGGGTGTTGGTATCGGAATGCTTATAGGAATTGTGGGACATGTTTTCTATGAAAACTATCTGATAATTCTCCTGGTGTGCATCAACTGATCTGTGTGAATGAAAATGAAGCTTTCCCAATGGTCTCATTACGATTATACAACATCGTATCAACCTGCTGACGTTGTCTAAACATTTCGTGCCCGATAGGTTTATGTCTGTCCATATAGACTAATCATTCACTTTTCTCCCGCAGTAATAAAATAACAACCATTCTGTAAGAAACGGGCAGTTTTTGTTAGACTGGTTGATTATAACTTTCGCTGATCTCGTATGTGTAAGTCCATTTTTTTTGACGAATTCCGTATGAATGGAATAAGCCACTAGACGCAAATCCTACATACAGTATAATAATGCAACTTACGATAATTGAAGTAGTAGTCATGTATGAGCGACCCTTAGTGCGTGCGTGTGTGTAAGAATGCAATCTGAGAATATCGTTGTACCTGTCAGGAGCATTTACATCTACTCTCTTCATAGCAGGCACACCGACCCCGAGTGGACCATTCTATTAAATTATAAAGTAAAAAATTCATAACCCTATAATGGATATCTATATTTAAATATAAGTTCGTATTCTTATAAATATGCCATTTTATGTCATTTAGTTGGAAAATAGATTTTTATAGTTAGCTCCATCCATAGCAACAAAAACAAAGTACTATGGATGTCAAAACAATGTTCCAGAAGAAAGCAAACATTGCAAACATTGATTTCTTTTGAGTTTCGTTTTTCTTCTTTTTTTTTTTTTTTTCATGCAGTCGTGGAGTGATTAGTCATGCTCGCACATCACAGCTTATTCAACTATGAACTAAAATGAATGATTGGTTATCACACCTGCCTCTCTCTCTCTCTCTCTCTCTCTCTCTCTTCTCTCTCTCTCTCTCTCTCTCTCTCTCAATCTTTCTCTGTGTCTGTCTCTCTCTCTCAATCTTTCTCTGTGTCTGTCTCTCTCTCTCAATCTTTCTCTGTGTCTGTCTCTCTCTGTGTCTGTCTGATTGCCTTTCTGGCACTCTCTCTCTCTCTCGTGTGTGTGTGTGTGTGTGTGTGTGTGTGTGTGTGTGTGTGTGTGTGTGTGTTTATTTTTTTAAAACATGTGGATATGTAAACCATTCGAACTTGTTGTTAAATATCTGCCTAGTTGACTGCCATTTTACTTGTTAACAGCAAAATGTTTTAGACACAAAATTATCACGGTTGATATCTTAAACCAGACATCCTATCTTTAATACCAGTCTCGTTAGAACCTACAGTATAACCTCAATGGCTCGACACGGATGGCTCGTTTACCGTGGATGATTAGAACTCGTTTTTTGAATCCATAGGAAATCCTTCCGATAGCCCAAGAAAACAAATATTTAGGGATATTCAAGGGCAATTTTCTTATTTTGTAATGAAAATGTATGTTGAGTGTACTCATTAGAATCGCCTCATTGAGGCGATTCTAATGAGTACACTCAACATACCAACATACCATTGTTTTATAGAAGATGAAAAAAAAATCTTAAATTATCCCCATTTGCGTCCTGACCAGTCGCTATGATTAACCCTCAGTGGCTCGAACTATCCATTTCTCGAACAAATTTCTATGGTCCCAAAGATGTTCGAGCCATTGAGGTTTTACTGTATTTTTGTTCTGAAATGCAAACATTATTCCTCTTCTAAAATGAACATGTAACATTCGTGACTTGGTTTTTTATGTATCTTTAGATGTGAACGAGTGTGCTATGCGCATATCAAAATGTGAACATGAATGCACAAATACCGTTGGTTTGTACAAATGCAGTTGTCATCAGGGATTTGTGCTGGCTCTGGACGGTCATCACTGCGAAGGTAAGTGTACATGTAATTACTCACAGGAGGATAAATACCTTAGCCAACAACGATTAAGCCGGTGCTAGGGAACCCCTAGCATCGGATTAATCGCTATTGACTCAGATTGGCCCAGCACACAACATTGCTATCATGTAAAGAGTCTTAGTAGAAACCGAGACCCGATTTTTTCGTCCTTCTGATTTTCTTATTTTCATGAACAAAAGGACTTCCCATCACAGTCTTTAAAAAATTAAATTTCTGCAATTATAGTTAATTAAGGTAAACAGAGGAAAGAGAGATAAGCACGAATCGTTTTGAAAATGTTTTCGCCGAAGTAGCGCGGAGACAGATGAAGATAAAACCAGATTACTAATTTTAGAAGACCAGATATACTTTCACGGGAGGTATTTTTTTTATAAATTCATTTTGTTCTCTGCAAACGGATCTACTCCAAAAGGATAGAATTTGCCTCTAGAGAGAACATTCTTTCCTTTTGACCACTTATCAGAAGAGGAATTGTTGTGGAAAAGCAAACAGGAAGTCGCAAAAAATTACCACGTGTATCCGGTCCCCTTAAAATAATTACAGATATAAATGCAATATGGTGATGTACCTGCCTGAAAACAGAATCTATTGAACAGGCAAATAGAATCTATATTTACTCTTTGTGTTTGGACATACATGCCTGAGAAAATATTGTAGATCGAGATCAAGTCCACTAAATACGGCGTCTGATCAGGACCTACACTGTTTACCAATCATCAGGTAGTAAAATGGACGTGAAAACGTTAGAACAGGTATGGTAAGGAGTTCAGATGTCCAACTATTTGGTTAAATAGGGTAACACACGCAATTCATTTGACAACAGAATTCGTATCTCTATGTATCATTTTTTTTAGATATAGACGAATGTGCCGATGGAACTTCAGACTGCAACCACTTCTGCAGTAACACAGTCGGGTCCTTCACATGCTCCTGTAAACCAGGCTATCAGCTCCAACCAGACGGAAAGACTTGTCAAGGTAGTCATTTAACAATTATCATATCTCTTGATAAGGCGCGTGTTAAGCTAAGCTATTGATATTTTTATTTTCTTCATGTGTATATAAGTTATAAGCACCCTGCCGAGGCGCTTCTAATGAGTATCCACAAACTATGTTTTCGAGGATAAATGAGAAAACTTTATCTAAATAGCTCTCTTATCTATGACTGCAGCATTACTATTGGATGGATTGGTGCTTATTAAACAAATAACCTTTTAAACAGACTAAATCGCAATAATAAATAAACATTTAACCCCAAATTTTACTTGCCTCTCTTCCCAAAATTGCAGCCCAGTGATAGCATGGAATTGTCCACATGTCTACCCTCCGAATGTTTATATTCTGTTAGACTTTGCATTAAAGGCAACTGAGGATGTAATTCTGTCAACATTATTTTGCCTCCTCTCTGAAAAAAAGGGATCTACAAGGAAAGTATTTGCCCACCCTACCCCCTTATCGCGGGAACAAATGCATTCCTTTTAGAGTAGAACCCGTTTTGGAAGGTTTCAGTGTGAAGTAAAGCAAAAAGGAAGTAAAAATGTTGTCTTCCTTGTAAATACGTAACTCTAAAGGAAAGAAATTGCTGAAAGCAATTTCTTTCCTTTAGGGTACCGTATTTACCGTATGTATGTCTCCCTTGTAAATACGGTACTCTAAAGGAAAGAAATTGCTTCCAGCAATTTCTTTCCTTTAGAGCACCGTATTTACCGTATGTATTCGGACAAACACGCTTGAGCAGAACGCGGCATTTTATCAGGTTTTATATTGTTTGCCATTCATCCAACAGTTTTGTAGACACAGCATTGGGTAGTAAATTGTATTTATTCACATTTTAGAACAAGTTCGGTAAGGAGTTAAGCTGTCCAGATACTTCAGGTCGTTAAAATTTTAGAATAGATAAGTAAAAAATCCTGTCTCCCTTGTAAAAAGAGCGGAACGCTCATATGTATTATGTATAACCAGTCCCCCTAAAAGAGTGACAACTTTTCAACACTATATGAATCGCAACGTGAACAAAAATACCTGCGGACTGTGCTTCTAGCGAAGATTTAGATCAGCCTGCACATTCGTGCAGTCTGTTTGGAATGTTCAGTCGGAAAGCCAGGGACGTAAAGTGTCTCAATGCGGATAACAAAGACTCTGATTAGATTGCGTGAATGAGTCCACGTTGGATGCACATGGTACAGTTTCTCATGTTGACATCACGAAAACATACCTATATAAGTTTGACCCCCTTAAACCCCACTTTTATACAGTAAAACTGGGGTTTACAGGAGTATACATTATTTTCTTATTTCTGCTCAAAACATAGATTGTGGTACTCGTTAGAACCGCCTCGTCGAGGCGGTTCTAACGAGTACCCACAATCTATGTTTTTTAGCAGAAATATGAAAAATATCAGAATTTTTTATCCGAAAATTTTTATTTTTTGGTGGTAAAATTTTCAGTGTATTTGAATAGGCATGTTTTCGTAATGAAGTTCATGTTTTTGGCATCACGAATATATCACAGTCATTTATTCCTCCTCTCAAAATATTTGCTCAACAAATATCACATATGTTATACATGTATGTATAAAATCCTGAAAATCTAGACTGTTTTGATCCTAAGTAGATTTTACTGAATATATTTGATTTAGATATCGACGAATGTATGGTAGCCAATGGTGGTTGTGAGCAAGTTTGCAATAACAGTTTGGGATCGTACAGCTGTGCATGCAGAAATGGGTTTAGACTCAATCCGGATGGAGTGTCGTGCACAGGTAAGAATATGTGACGTTTTATCAGACATCAAATTGAGCGTTACTTGTACTAAACAAAAAACAAAACAAAAAAAAAGAACTTCTAATTATTGTGGTTAAGTTGTACGGTATTTCCCTCTTCTTAACACTTTCATGGTTATGTTCCAAAGCCAGATTCAAAATTCCTTAAATAGTTGTAGGATTCTGCACTGACAAGCATATTATATTTGCGTATTTGCATACAGACTGAAGCAAACTCCTTGTATAGTTCCTGTGTTCACGTATTTCAATACTGTCGGTAATCAGTATGGTAATTTCAAGGATTTAGAATGCTGATTTTATGTTTTGTGTAATTATGTTTTCTGCTATTAGAGACCATATGTTATGCTGTGTTTTATCATTCCTATTGTCGTAGAAATTGTAAAAATGCCGATTAGAGATGGATTAAAGCAACACACACACACACACACACACACACACACACACACACACACTATAAAGGATACAATTGGAACGTTTTAGCACCTTTTGAAAAGTGTTTTGGTAAAGTTTCAATGCAAATGAAGGTTCGGCAATAAGATTGGACAGTACAAAATCTACAATTTAAATCTCGTATTTACAAGCGTCTGCTACATGTATATCAAAATAAAGCCGGCTTCGGTGGCTCAGTTGGATGCGCGTCCGACTGGTGATCAGGAGGTTGCGGATTCGAGCGGGTTGGATCATAAAATATTTTCAACGGTTATTCTCTCCCTTCCGCTCATTCAAGAAGGACAGATGTTGTTTTCTGGCGAAAAAACTTACAAAAATACTGATTATCCGCTTAGAGGACTAAGTACGCCTTGTAAAAGTGTGGTTAGGTAAAATGACTGCGCTAGACATGACCCCATTGGGTTGACTGGGCCGTAAAACATCAAGACAAACAAAATCAAAATAAATTTAGACGAGCATCCTCATGAGAATAGACATATTCCACAACCACACATAATCACAAAACAAAATGACTTGCTGTACCTTTGTTAATATACAATGTCAGAATATAAATGACGATCAAGTGACAAATGCATTGGGTGGCGTTTATATATTACCTGAATGGACAGTCCTTTCAGAATGTATTTGTAACCTTATTTCACATGAAATACTGTATCTGCTCTTGTACCACGGCGTATAGGGAATAACGTCATGTAAATAATATGAGCCCCAACGTGATAAAACGTACCTTCTGACATGTGTACCCAAAGGACTCTAATCGCATCCGCACAGTCTTATCATTCCTCGTTATCTGCATGAAGAAAATTTGCATCTTGGCTGTCCAAAATGCGCCTAGTGAAGATTCAGATCAGACCGCGCAATGCGCAGTCTGATCTGAATCTTCACTGGGCGCACATATACGTAGGAAGATACATTTTTCTGACACCAAGGCTCATAAAAATATGGGAATATCCAGGAAAGGCCACAACTATGGAACACGGCCCTCCTAAGGCATCGACTTAGGTTTAAATCGTACGAAACGACATCACATAACAACAACAACAACCTTACGAAACATAACAACACCCCAGCGAAAACAATCCACTGAGACATATAAATAGATTTTAAACACATCACGAAAACGTACGTATATAATATTGATCCCCTTAAACCCCACTTTTATATAGTAAAACTGGTTTTTACAGGGGTATACATTATTTTTCTTATTTTATGCTCAAAAATATTGATTATGGGCACTCGTTAGAACCGCCTCGGCGAGGCGATTCTAACGAATACCCACAATCTATGTTTTGAGAAGAAATTTGAAAAATATCAGAATTTTTATCTGAAAACTTTCAGTTTTTGGTGGTGAAATTTTCGACATATTTGAATAGCCGTGTTTTCATAATGACAGATTGCTGTCCTAGTTTTTCGTAATTTGTAGTTCTCTATAATAATTGAACCTGTGCACGACAAAAGACTTGTGCGACCAGCGAAGACTCAGATCAGCCTGCGCATTCGCGCAGTCTAATCAGAGTCTTTGCTGATCGCATGTGCCTTCTACAGCCTCCAGCTATTCAAAGAGGAATGCACTTGCCATACTGGGCGAATGTAAAGGCTGATCTGAACAGGTCTTATTGTAGGTTTTGTCATGCCCTGGCTCATATTTCTATGGTGAGGTAGAGGAACCGATCATATGTAATCTGGAATTGCATCAAACTGAAGGGTGGATTTTCGCGCGATTCAAACTGGTTTAAGTCCATTCGTTCTGCTGACCGTTACAAGTCGGTTCCTCTGTTGCAGTTCTTCTTGTGCGTTCGTGGTTTCATATGTGGCGTTTGGTTTTTCATTGTTTGTTCCTAACCTCTTCTTTTTCGATGCATCGGAAAAGTTTTGCTTAGTAATTGTACATCACGACAACATGCCTGTATAATTTTGACCCCCTTAAATCCTACATTTTGACCCCCTTAAATCCCACTTTTATGTAGTAAAACTTGGGTTTATAGGTGTACACAATATTTTTCTTATTTCTGCTCTAAAACAGAGATTGTGGATACCCGTTAAAGCCGCCTTGTCGGTTATAAAACTTTTTTCATACTCAACTCAGCTGAACATGAAATGTCCTCTGCTAATAAATATGAAAATGCCAACACTAGTTGGCATTTTCATATTTATTAGCAGAGGAATGTTCATGCTCTTCTATGTTTAACAAGAAAGAAGTTGCAATTGTTAGTTATTTGAGACTTATTAGCAGGACAATTTTCATTCTCAACTGATGCTCAGCTGAGCTAAGCTTAAAAAAGTTTTATAATCTCGGAGTCAGGCATTTTTATTCTATATTTGTTCTCGCTGAAAAGGCGTCTACTCTAAAATGAAAGAGGAGGGACTTTGCTCCCCGGGAGCAAATTCTTATCTTTAAGAGTATACTTCTTTTCAGAAGGGAATTAGTATAAAGGGAAACAAACAGGAAGTTACAAACGTTACAAAACCTTCGCAAAAGTAACGGAAAACCTAGCCAAGTGTATGCATTCATTTTACTTTTCCGTATAGATATCAACGAATGTGAGGAGAAGATTTCCGGATGTTCACAAACATGCACAAATACTGACGGCTCTTTCAAGTGCGGATGTGCTAATGGATACAAACTAGATAGTGACGGGAAAAGCTGTACAGGTCAATATGTTTTACTACGTTAGTACTAGACCTTATGACACATGCCACCACCAAATACAAACATTGTTGTATGTGTCTGCGCTGTCTAATTACGAAAACACGCCTTTTCAAATATATTGAAAATTTTACAACAACAAAAAAAGGCAATTTTCAGATAAAAAAATTCTGATATTTTTCATATTTCTGCTCAAAACATAGATTGTGGGTACTCGTTAGAACCGCCTCTGCCAGGCGGTTCTAACAAGTACCCATAATCTATGTTTTTGAGCAGGAATAAGAAAAAATAATATATACCCCTGTTAACCCCAGTTTTACTGTATAAAAGTGGGGTTTAATGGGGTAAAACTTATAAAGGCATGTTTTCGTGATGTAATCATAGTCGCGGTATAAACCTGTGGCTAACACGATACAGTAAAACTTCGCTTTTAAGTTCGCTAGGAAATTCTTATGATAGAAAACAAATATTTAGAGATATTTAAAGGATATTTTCTTATTTGATCGTGACAATATATGTTGTTTGTACTCTTTAGAATCGCCTCGAGTACTCATTAGAATTGCCTTATCGAGGCGATTTTAATGACTGCATTCAGCATACCATTATTTCATAGAAGATCAAAAGACATCCCTAAATCATCCCCATTTGCTTCCTGACCAAACGCTATGGTTAACCCTCAGTGGCTCGAACTACCCATGCCTAGAACAAATTTCCATGGTCCCAAAGATGTTCGACCATTGAAGTTCGACTGTATAATGCATGGATTATGAAGATTCTAGGAGCATAGAGTATAACTCGACTTAGCAGACAATGCGGACTGACATACGGTCAGTTTTCACTAAAGCCATGAACCACAAATGCATTTCTTTTATATTTATTCAATGTTAAATTAAAGAATAGAAACAAGATGTCATTGAAGTTCGCCTAATCGGATAGAATATAAATTGAATTTATAAAGAATTGTCTTGATAGTATGTACGAATTATGTATAAATTGATTTTAGTAGCTACCACCGAGGTGTATCATAAAAGTATGTCAGTGAAATTTGATGAAAAAAGACCCGGGTTATTTGAGATGAGCTCGAATTCGTACACGGTGTCGCCCATTTAGCCTTCTGTACCTTACGAAAATATAAGAGAAGATACCCAGGCAATGCCAGAATTACGAAGTACAATCCTCCCGAGGCATCAAAAGAAGGGGGGAGATCATGAAAAAAATAAGCACAAAACAAACGTAACATATAAAATCACAGACGCACAAACAAAATTGAACTGCAACAGAGGAACCGATGTAGTGCTATGAAAGCCAGTTCATACACTAAGACAGTTCACTTGTACAGTTGAAGCTTAATGGCTGAAACATCTTTGGGGCCACAGAAATTTGTTCAAGACATGGGTAGTTCGAGCCACTGTGGGTTAATCAAGGCGCCAGGTCAGGAAGCAAATAGTGATAATTTAGGGACGTCTTTTCGATCTATACAATAAGGGTATATTGTGTGTAGTCATTACAATCGCCTCGATGAGACGATTCTAATGAGTACAATATAACATACAATTTGATGATAAGAAAATTTCCATAAATATTTATTTTATTGAGCTATCGTAAGAATTTCGTAGAGACTCAAACAAGAGTTCGAATCATCCAAGGTAAACGAGGAGCCATCGGTGTTCGTGTTATCGAGGTTAACTGTTATATATATATATATATATATATATATATATATATATATATATATATATATATATATATATATATATATATATATATATATATATATATAAATAAATATATATATATATATATATATATCCAAATGGAAATGCTTATTCCAAGAGGCAGCTGCAATTAAACATGCAGCTTTAACGTAAAATGGGTTGTTTACGGTAGGCATCAGGGTGGATGCAAGACCAATAATATTTCGGGACTGGAAGCGACCTCTCCATATTCATTCATCTTATACAACATCTGCTTGGATAATCAAACACAACTAACAAGGAAAATGTATGCAGAACAAGCACAGAGACAATAAGCACAGACACTTGGGGTCAATAAATCATATATGGTCTAAATCTTATCTCTTGTAATTTCTTTTTCCTCTAATCGTTATTAAACAACACATAGAAATCAGAATATGTTTCTGCCGTCTAAAAGTTTCCAGCAAATATCAGTTGTTGTTGTTTATTTTTTTTTATTAATTGTTTTTTAATATCGTTTTTTAGACGCGAAAAATACAATCTGACTTCGTATGTTGTTCAATAATATAACAACGCAAAATTAGAATTAACGGATGAAAATGCAAGATATCGTATTGGACAATTTGTCTGTGTTTGTGTCTGTGACATTAAATCTGTGTCTAACCCATGCGTCTGTAACAATGAGTAGCTTTTCCTCAAGAGTTTATCGAATACTTTTTATAGTTGTGAAGTACTATAAATTAATAGACCAAGTGATTAGTGCTTCTAAGCCAGATTGGACTTAAATACTCACAAAACCTTTTATTTTTCAGATATAGATGATTGTGTTAACGTAATATGTCAAAACGGAGGTTCATGCTTAGATGAGGTTGCCTCGTTTTCGTGTCTTTGCAAATCAGGGTTTACTGGAGAATTTTGTGAGTCAGGTGAGAAACTTTAATAATCTGTATCCTATTAAAATACATTTACTGGTCTGCCTTATTTTATTTTCACAGTCAAATTTCAGCTTGGATCAAAAAGTGGGCCATGCCATGCAAAAACGTGTCTTCGGGCATATGCGGATAGTGAAAGCCCAGATCAGCCTGTGCATCCGCACAGTCCGACCGCGGTCTTTGCTGTCCGCACACTGAATCCATGGATATTATATAAAGTTTCGATGGAAAGCAAATGCCCGGATGAGAATGTGAGCATGTGTAAGATGATATAAATCCGCACAATTTGCGCATACTAAAAGACACTTTTTCGCTTGGCGCGGCCATACACCATTGTAATGAAAGGCTACATCTTCAAGAGAGACTTTTATCTGTTACGTTAAAAGTCCATGTACGAGCACCCCGTGTACTCTTGTACCACATAGCAAAAGACGGGGTATATGGGGTACACATTGCATCGACCGATTGAGTTTGACTCAAAGAGTGCCCTATAATCACCTTCCGTCCGTGGACAGTTAGCGAAAATAGCCCTTTGGGAATATTTTGATATTGTTTGGCGTACTGATAAATATGGACAAAATATAGCCAATACGCACGCAAATTGCCACATTGTTTGACTAAGGCAACGCCGAAGCAAATAGAAATGTGAAAATATGGAAATTGTCTTAGGTCTTCAATCATATAAAATATTTTGATATCTTTTTAATACACATCAATATTGACAAGAACTAGACAAAGGATTTGCCAGATGTCACTTTTCCTTGCCCAAGGCAATGTCGAAGCCAAAATGTGACAACTAGCGAAAATACCCATGAATCTTGAAACTTTATTAAAAAAAAAAAACAAAGAAAAAAAAAAAAAAAAAAAAAAAAAACTTTGGTAATATTTCGCACACAAATAGATACCGATAAGATCTAGCTCCTGAGGTTGCCAAATGCCAAAATATGGAAATAGACATAGGTCTTCATTCATATGGAATTTTTGATAAAATGTACGCACATTCATATGAACAAGATCTAGACAAAGGAATCATCGCCAGAAGCCCGAGGCTAAGTAGAGGCACAGACAAGAATGAGGCGGGTCATGCACCTAAGCGATAGTTGTTTAACCCATTTATGCATAGTGAACTCTTCTACATCAAGTCTTTGGATAGGTCAATTTCCAATAGAAGAGGTGTTCCAGTAAAGAGGTGTCTGATTATTTTTACTATACCACCTTTTATAGAAATTCCAGTACATCATGCAAACAGTGTAGACCCTGATGAGACGCCGCGTTCTGCGGCGTCTCATCTGGTTCTACAGTGTTTGCAAATGTTGCATTTATGAGACGGTAGTCATAAATGGGGTAATGGGTTATTTGAAAATACCCTTCCAGTCTATGACCTTCATACTCTACAAAACAAGAATAAACACGCTGAGAGAAATATCAGATAATTCTGAATTAGTATAAAGCTTCTTAACGTTTCAACCGTGCAGACCAAAACAGATACCCGTGTAAACAGTAACGAGCCGTCTCATCAGGATATACACTGTCTGGCACTCTGTTTTTAATTTAAGACTAAAAACCCTATTGGCATTAATGGACAAGTCCAACTTAAAGGACGGAATAGTCCTTTCAGAACTCAGGGTAAAAGGGCTATAATTGTTAAACACCTGACAGGTTTACTATTCCAAGGAGCAATTCCGTCCCAGTTCCTCTTCATTTTGTTCGTTCTGTTGTCGTTAGAGTACTGTTCTGTGATGTCGTTTAGTGTTATCTTCACGAAAATATGCCTATATAATTTTGACCACTTAAACCCCACTTTTATATAGTAAAACCAGGGTTTACAGGGGTATACATTCCTTTTTCTTATTGCTCTTCAAAACCATAGATTGTGGGTACTCGTTAGAACCGCCTTGGCGAGGCGGTTCTAACGAGTACCCACAATCTATGTTTTGAGCAGAAATATGAAAAAAATATCAGAATTTTTATCTGAAAACTTTCAGTTTTTGGTGGTGAAATTTTAAATATATTTGAATAGGCGTGTTTTCGTAATGTATTCTAACTTTATTCGGTGCCTTTGCAATGCTACATTTCGTGATTATGGCCTTTACTAGGTATGTCATTGCACAAATATCTTAATTTTATCTTGCTTTCAAGCGTTAAGTCTTGTTCTTGTCATTGCTTTATGCGCTAGCTATGCTTTTCATGAAAACAAACATTAATATGTTGAGGCCCGATTGATCTTATGGATGCAATTGGACATGATTTTACAAAACTACATCTAAAAGACAAATAACAGCAAAACATATGTATGCAAAATGGTCAAAACACGGGAACTGACATAATAGAAATGTTGCTATGTATTTTTGTATACCGATATACAAGTTCAGGCCCCAAGGTTATAAAACGTTTTTCATGTTCAACTCAGGTGAGCATGAAAAAAATCTTGCTAATAAATCTCAAATTACTAATAAATGCTAATTCTTACTTGCTAGACATAGCTGAGCATGAACATTTCTCTGCTAATAAGTATGAAAATGCCAACTATTGTTGAGATGAGCATGAAAAATGTTTTATAACTGGAGCCGGGCTCTAAACCCATTCAGAATCAAATCGGATTCAATAACCTTTAGAATGCTGAAGATAACTTAAGCTGACTGGACACAAAGGGGAAACTCATTTGACTTTGCATGCTCATCACAAAAACATGCCTATATAATTTTGACCCCCTTAAACCCCACTTTTATATAGTAAAACTGGGGTTTACAGGGGTATACATTATTTTTCTTATTTCTGCTCAAATACATAGATTGTGGGTTGGGTACTCGTTAGAACCGCCTCATCGAGGAGGTTCTAACGAGTATCCACAATCTAAGTTTTGAACAGAAATATGAAAAAAAAAAAAAAAAAAAAAAAAAAAAAATCAGAATTTTTTATTTGAAAATTTTCATGTTTTGTTGGTGAAATTTTCAATATATGTGAATAGGCGTCCGAAATGTGGTATAATCTGTAAATGTTGCCCTTGGAAACCAAGAGCACACAATAGTCTCAGTGAGACTCTTCATATGACAACATTGTAATTTTGACTCCATAACCATCCACCACCAACTGGCACCGGCTAAAGAGGAACTGGATTTTCCGTTGTTTTATCTCAAGGAAAATGAGTATTTAAACTGCAAAGCATGCATTATGAAGCTCTTTCTGAAAATATGGTAATCATAGACAGTCAAGAATTTCCATCAAAACGTAAAAGGAGGCAAACAAATGACAGAGCTGAACCGAAAGGCCAATTGACTTGAAACTTGGTAGGAAGCATCGGGGTGACTTGTAGATTAAAAATAGCTTAAATCGTTCCGATCGGAAATCCAAGATAGCCGCCGTGGCACCCATCTTAAAAATATATTTTTCGCTTCTTCTCCTGAACCGAAAGACCAATTGACTTGTTACTCGATAAGAAGTATCGGGGTGACTTGTAGATCAAAAATAGCAAAAATCGTTTCAATCGGAAATCCAAGATGGCCGCCGCGGCGCCTATCTTGAAAATCTTTCACTTCTTCTCCTGAACCAAAAGACCAACTGACTCGAAACTTGGTAGGAAACATTGGGGTGACTTATAGATCAAAAATACCTTAATTCAATTCGATTCAAAATCTAAGATGGCCGCCGGTGGCCATCTTGAAAATCTATTCTACGCTTCTTCTCCTGAACCGAAAGGCCAACTGACTTGAAACTTGGTAAGAAGCATCAAGGTGACTTGCAGATCAAAAATAGCTAAAATCGTTTCGATCCAAAATCAAGACCAGTTGACTTGAAACTTGGTAGGTAGCATCGGCGTGACATGTAGATCAAAACAGCTAAAATCGTCCCAATCCAAAATCCAAGGTGGCCGCCGTGGTAGCCATCTTAAAAATCTATTTTTCACTTCTCCTCCTGAACCAAAAAGCCTGTTGACTTGAAACTTGGTAAGAAGCCATGCAGTGACTTGTAGATCAAAAATAGATAAAATCGTTTCTATCGGAAATTCAAGATGGCTGCAGTGGCGACCGTCTTGAACATCTATTTTTCGCTTCTTCTCCTGAACCGAAAGGCCAATTGACTTTAAAATTGGTATGAAGCATAAGGGTGACTTGTAGATAACCCCCCCCCCAAAACAAAAAACAAACAAAAAAAAAAAAAAACAAAAAAAAAAAAAAAAAAAACTAAAATTGTTCCGATCGGAAATTCAAGATCGCTATCTTGGAAATCTATTATGCGCTTCTTCTCCTGAACCGAAAGGCCAATTTATCTGGTAATCAGGTGAGCGATACAGGGCTATCTTGGTCCTCCAATAGTATTTTTATTATTATTATTATTATTAGTAGTAGTAGTAGTAGTAGTAGTATTGATATTATAATTTTTTTTATTAATGTTATCATAACATTTGACTCCTTCACGGTGTGAACAGTTACAATGAATGTGAAACCTACTGTTCAGAAAAAAAAAAAAAAAAAAAAAAAAAAAAGAAAAAAAAAAAAAAAAAAAACATACATGTTTTCTTAACGTCTGCAAGGATTCTGTTTCAGAACCAATTCATAAAATAAGCCTGCTATTGCCATTTTCAAACGATATTAGTACTCGAGAAGTAAGCACATGTAAGTGTAGGTTTTGCAGTATAATATAATATAGCGTGAACGTTTTTTATTAATTATTTTAAGCCATGTTATGTGAAAAGACCTGCTATAGCGTATGCGAAAGACAAAGATACAGACAAACCTGACCATCCGCGCAGTCTCGTTAGACCTATGCTGTTCGTTCACGTCAGCGTTAGGCCAAGGTAAAAACTTCAGTTGAAGTATTTGCTAAGGGGCCAAGCATGCGCACTGTAAAAAGATTCTACGGAAAGTCCGAAAAGTATTTTTCTCGCAACGCGGCTCACTTTCTTTCTGTCCTATTCATTTCAGCTTTTTGTTCTTGTGCATTAGTTTTAGTTACATAATGTGTTTTCTCACTGTAATGAACGTTCTCATGAAAACACTTGAGGCAGGTAGTCACCGCTCTACTCTTGAGCCGCAACGTCAGAACACATACCTTTCTTGTGCCTTGGCGAAGGTTCAGGTAGCCTGCGCTGTGCTTTTGAAAGGTCAATTTGTGCTTCCGCAAAGCCGCAAGAATCATCACTAGGAGCATTTTTGATACCAACGTATGCATTTTTTTTTTCATGTGGACAACAAAGACTCTGATAAGACTGCGAGTATACGCGGGTGATTTGATTCTTCATTGGGCTCAGACGGTATGTTATCTCACATTCGGGCCCAGTAAGAAGTTAGAAGTTGGAAGTTAGAAGTAAGAAGTAAGAAGTTAGAAGTTAGAATTAGAAGTAAGAAGTTAGAAGTAAGAAGTTAGAAGTTAGAAATAAGAAATATCCCTACCCGGCTTTCGTAAAATAGATCAACTTTATACTTTCCAATGCTTATGAGATTATTATCTTATCTGGATATTTTCGTTCAAAGGATACCTCATTTCCTAAGTTTATTCATGAACATTTGCATAATCGTAGAAAAAAATCATAATATACGTACGTGGACCGCGCCATGCGACAACAAATGTGCACATCCGTGCATTCTGGACAGGATGAGCTTTTGCGTATGCGCAGGATGATGTGAACCTGCACAATTAGCGCAAGCTCGAGGGCACTTTTGCGCTTGACGCGACCCAAATTATAGATATCGCAATTTTGAAAATGTGGAACTTCAGCTACATTCAATACCTATATTGCTACAATAATTACGTTTTGCTTTCAGACATTGATGAATGCAGTTTCCTGAACGGTGGCTGCCAAGACATGTGTACAAATAAGCATGGTTCGTTCAAGTGTAGCTGTAAAGAGAACAGAACACTAAGTACAGACGGCGTGTCTTGCACAGGTACGATGTATACGTGGATTGTGATAGGGAAACTCTCTTATACATAAGGGTTTGGTGCATTAGATAAAAGGATATGGAATTCCCCAATGCCTGCACCTCAGAACAGTTGAATACATATCTCTGAATATGGTGCTTAATTATAAATAATCCAGATGAACGTGTATATACACAATTTAAATGTCAAACAAATGTGTGTGTGTTGGGGGGGGGGGGGTGGGGGGGGGTGGGGAGGGGCCAACAGCAGACTATATGATAAAGTTTTCTTTGATCTCATCTGCATGGAAGATGGCCATTATGCCGTACAGGCAACGAAGGTCTAAAGCAGACTCCTTGCTCTTACAGAATCATCGAATAGAATATACATGCAGGCTGATCCGTAAATTCGCAGTTTGCATAGTGCATATTACCCTCATTTGAATCGCAATATCAGAAAACATACCCATGAACATGTGCGCTCAGCTAAGATTCACCATTCTACGGATTTACACAGTCTGACCAAAATATTTACTGTGCGCATTTTGGATAGCCAAGGATGCAACGCGTCTGCATACGGATAACGAAGACTGATCAGACTGCGCGCGCAGTCTAATTTGAATCTTCTTTTGGCGCATATGTCAGAATGTACGTTTTCTCATGTTGCAGCTCATTAATAGATGAGTTTGAAGAGAGATCTTCTACAAAGCGACAGGAAAACTAATCAAACCAGTTATAGTTCAGCCTTAAAAGTCAATATCAAACTCAGCAACCGTCTGAAGTTATAGGTACTGTTGTGTTGTTACCGCATTTAAGCTGATAAAATAAATAATTAATCTGCAACCGTCAATTAAAACGTACCCTGTGGGTTTAAAACGTCAGTACACAAACTTACAAAAAGTATTTTTCTCATCTTTTTTTAACCTAGAAAGTGGTTTGCATGCATATAGAGTTGCCATGTATCAATGTTGAAATACAGTCGACTCTCGTTATCTCGAATTCCAAGGGACTGTCTGAAATACTTCGAGATATCCGTACTTCGACATATCAGATTTGCAGAATTGGGGGAAAAACTAATTCGATTAACCATATTTAACAAATATACGAGTAATTGGACTCTTGAAGTTAGACATATATTGAAAATATTGTGGAAAAGAGGAGAAATTGCTCCTTAGGAGCAATTTCTCCTCTTTTCCATAATATTTTTACATGTTGTTAGATGTTCATGTTTAGGCAGGGACCAGATTTTCACTTCGAGATAAGCGGTTATTCGAGATAAGCGAGTTCGAGATAACGAGAGTCAACTGTAGTAAAATCCACTAACTCAAGACCGCAACTGTTCACTCTTGTATGTATAGTTCTGAATTTCAGTGTCTGTGTATCCCATACAGACACGGATAGTAACCTTCGTGATTCTATCACAAAATTATAACAAGGCTCGATATTTCTGTATAATGATATTTTATCTGCCGTTGAAAATGTATAAATATATTTTCCGTGCTTATGCAAAACAAAGTATTTACAAGAAGAAATAGTAGTATTGAAATCGTGCTTTTGTGAAGTTGTTTTACAAAACAATACGTGTTCATTATATACTCCCATTTTATACTCGTATTCCTTTTTTTGATGTTGCAGGTCATTCGCTTACAGATAATGTCTTCAAACGGCACCATATTCCAAGGACATTGCTTCCTGTGGGATGCTCTGTAGTGCTGCTTACCAAATGCACAGATGGCAAGGATATAGAGGTTTATTTGTCCTCAACATCTGACTGGTTAATGCTCAAGTCAAATAACAATGTTTTATACACATATGGCATTGTATTTGTTGAAGTCAATTCTCTGTCTCTTCCGATATCCCTAAGTGGTGTTGAAGTTTATCAAAATGCTGGAGAATTTACTATCAAAATAGATGTAAACGGACACCAAGAAAGTGCTGGTATTCCAATTAATGACAGAAGATCAGGCGACTGTCTGTCATTTGATGTCACACCTAGAGATATTTTCGATTTCATATCTAATGTATCTTTCCTGAAGTCTTTTCTAACATCACTCACGGCTGCCTTACCAGACTGGGTCAAACTGGCTGTAACAAATACAAGTGTTTTGAATGTTCAAGACCTTAGGTCTGAACTTGTTTATGGAAGCGAAATGGATCACATAACTTGGTGCAAGGGAGCGCCAGTACTTCCAGCTCACCTTTATAGTGTCTTTCAGTTTGATAGCAATTTCTTGATTAACGTCTACGGTGCTGCTGTAAAACTTCCGAAACCTCTGAAGGATCACCAATTCTGTCTAATCGTTGATATATGCCACAACTACGGCGGATCGGTGTTCCTTATGGTACCTGAAGAATCTCAAAGTATCCTTTCAAGTTTAGATGTGTTCAAACGTCTGCAAGAGAAACAAGGTCTGCTTATAAAGCCCAGAGGTATCGGAATTTCTGTCGTTAAGGGAATCAACGTCCATTATGCTCAAACCCAACTAAAATTTTGGAATGGAGATAGAATGTTTCATTATACGTAAGTGAAACTTTTAATATCTTTCTTAGTCTCAACAAGCTGAAGTTAATGCACTTTTGATCTTAATCGTTTTGTAGACTAGTAAAGTCGTGCTAAAACGGCAAACTATTTTTATGAATACTTATCAGGAGGTTAATATTTTGCACAAACAATCGATTTTTTTTATTTTTTATAAGCTAAATAAATATGCATTAAGATAAACATATTTAGATGTTAAATACAAAACTGTATCTTAATTATTTTGATAATATTGATAGAACTTAAGCGTTGCTTCCATCTACCGTATACAGACTATATGTTCGCACTTACCTTACAGTAGGGGTTCCTGGTAGACTAAACAGATTCTAAAAATAAATGGATGACCTTTGAAAGCAATACAATGTCAAGTTTTCTGGGCCAGACTAATTAGTTTCGGCCAATTAGGCCACACCAGTGACCCTCATATACTTGTCCAAAAGTTCAGCAACAGGCTCAGGCGTCGCAGAGGACCAGAAAATATATACTACACCATACGTAATTATTGCATAAAAAGCATTGTCGCTCGTTATTAACAGCCGTGCATTAACCGGCGAAAAGCCATGTATTAACAAGGCAATTCACGCGCTGTTAATGCACGGCTACGCAACTTTCAATATGATCGTACCGGGGCCACAGATTTGCTGCCGTTACGAGATGTGTACTGCCCGGCCCTAGAACGAGCATAGGAATTTGCGTTCGCGAGACATCGGTGAAAAGGCAAAACACAACAGTGCACGAAATAACGCGAAATGTAGCAAATGTTTTCAGTTTTTATGCAATAATAGCGATAGAACATGGTTTTTCAATTCATTAACATTCACCAGGTCCCTTGGAAAGTGTTGAAAACCGCGGCCCCCGGCCTCGATTTTTAACACCTCCCTCGGGACCTGGCGAATGTTAATGCATGAAAATGAAAAACAATGTCTGATCCCTATAGTAAAGTTCCATTTTACAGTCTCACTGTAGTTTAAAAAAGTCGATAATGACCCGGTTAATTGCAAACAATTTTCAATAGAGGCACCCTTTGGAAGCAGGAAAAACAATAAATAAACGAAAATAGTAGACGTGGTTCATTGAATCTGACCCCATGGTTATAAAACTTTTTTCATGCTCAGCTGAGCATGAAATTTCTCACCAACAACAGTTAACATTTTCAAATTTATTAGCAGAGAAAATATCATACTCAGCAATGTTTAGTAAGAAAGAACTTGTAATTGACAAATTAGACAAATTTCATGCTCAGCTGAGTTGAGCATGAAAACAAATTTATAACCTCGAGGCCTGGTCATGCACAGTAAGTCACGTGCAATGCTGTATACGCCTAAAATCCCATGGTTGTATGATACTCTTGTTTAAACTAAAGTCAAATGAGCCACTGTTCCCAAAGGATCATAAATATCAATTACAATAGTATGAAACCTCATAGAAAGTTTGTATTCAAAGATTACAATATACTCTAACACTCTGATAATAAGGGGGCACTAAACAGCTTGTGTAAACGTGTTTTATAGCTAAACATATATTTGAGTGTTTTCAGGTTTACTATGCATGAGTTATAACTTAAATCGATCCAATATATCCAACTGTTATAACTAAAATATTAACCCTTTTAGCCCGGCTGACCAAAAAGATACCTGTGCAAACAGTGTAGATCTATATGAGACAGCTCGTAATGAGCCGTCTCATCAGAATCAACACTGTTTGCTGTTCTGTTTTTTTATTTCAGACTGTAACGTCTAATTGCATCATTGGACATGTCCAAAATCAAGATATCAAGAAATGAAAGGGTTAAACAAGCATCCGGATAGAGTTGCTTGTATGGGTATCATGCTTCCAAATGATTCCTCGTTTCAGATGATTTTATGTGCTTTGTAGCGGCCATAAAACGTCTCGCCATACTTCTCTCTGGTATAGTTTATACTGAGCCATTCTTGGTTTACTTAAAAAAAAAACAACAAGAAGAAAAACGACTAACGGCATTATGAACGGGATTTTTAAATAATGAAGAAAATGGAAGTTGTCTTTCTTGCATGGGAAACACCTACTCTCCTTCTCTTTATCCCTACCAAATATGAAAGCAATCCAATGAGGAATAAAGGTAACATGTGACTTGGAAAAAAGGTTAACTAAAAGGTTAACCTGGGACGACGCCCGACCGCCCGACCGCCCACCCGCCCGACGCCCGCCCGCTCGGACATCGCTATTTTAAAGGACGGATTTTTTGAAAAACCCGTCCAAAAACAGAAAATCACTCAGTGTGGAGCTGGGTGGCATGAGCAGTGTTGCACGTTTCATTACTGTTGAGGAATAGACTAAAAATATAAAAAAAAAATGTTTGCTATTTTCGTTTATTTGATCTGATTCTTGCTTCCTAAGACTCCTTCGTTTCAGAATATATTTATTGTGTACGTTAACGTACGCATCGTCTCAATTTCAGTGTCATGGGTAGAGCCGATCTGTGGATAAGCGGAGAAGTTGTAAAGCAATCATCTTCATTTGAGGTCGAGGGTATAGCTGATCTCTATGTCTCAGTACCACGGCCAGATAGGGTATATGACTTTCTTATACGTATAATGAATTTGTATCTCCCTCCAATTTCTCCGTTAGTAATGTTATAGTTCTCAACATATTAATCCATTTAAGCCTAACGTCCCATAAAAGGGACATTGGTAAACAGTGTAGACTCAGGTCAGACGCCACAGAATGCGGCGTCTGATCTGGGTCTCAACTGTTTGTTTAATACAGGAATTTTTTATAAAACATGGTAATAATAAAAACTTACCAGTCACCCCTTATATTGGAAATGCACCGGCCCGAAGAGTGAATGTAGAAGAACACATTCGGCATAAATGGTTTAATATCAGCTTTAAACCGAATCAGCAGTGTACTTTAACCCATTGTAGTCGGAGACCCCCAAAAGCGTACTTAGCAAACAGTGGAGACCCTGATCCAACCATTTTTCTCTCAGTATATCTAAATCTCACAGCCAGACGTACCTAAACTTGAAATTGGACTCTTCCAATATATATAGTGTGGGGGAGTCTATTCAGTCTACAATGGGTTAATGGACTGATACATTTTCATGTGAGGCAGCTCTGTCATATTTGTTTCATCTCCATTCTGAAATATTAATAAAACCAAAACCATGAACTTCATGAAAAGGTGTCTACACTAACAAGAAAAAATTACCAACACCCTTTAGGGATAAGGGGAGCAAATTATTTTCTCTTAGAGTTAGTCCCTTTTCACAAGTTGGCATTCAGGAAAGCTGACTGCCTTATTAACGCTGACAGAAATCTGCCATATGTATCAAGACACTTAAACTAAAAATCGTGGCACAAAGCATATCAACTGAATGCACCAGAGTTAGTTTGTTCTCAGCCTTGATATCATTTCCGCCGATATCAAGCTTCGTCAAAACGTTAATTTTCACAAACATTTTGAAGGAAAAGAGATAAATTATAAATAAACTTACTCATTTGCTTAAAATTACACGATTGTTAATATTATCAAGACTGAGCCGTGAAAGTAAATGAAAATTCTTAAATATTAATATAGTTTAGTAATTGAACAAAACTGAAAACGAATTAAACGGTGGTGAAATAGAAATTGAACATGGCTTGCAGTCATTACAAATACTGATAAAAAAAAAACAACAACAACAACAAAAAAAAAAAAAAAAAAAAAACACACACACACAAAAAAAAAAAAAAAAAATGAAACATGTTCCGTCACATTTTCTAAAATCTTCCGTTAACGGTCCTCTCTAAATCTCTACTGACAGGAATATGTCATAATTGAAATCTACTTCGTAATATATGAGCAAAGCGTAGGAGTGTTTGGAATATATTTGTCTTATTTATTTCACCAAGTAAATATATGTTTTGGGCATACATTAGATTCGCCGTAACAAGGCGATAATGAGTACTCACAACATATGTTTTTTATGTAGAAATCAGAAAATTAGGAATAAGTTTTGGTTCGAAAAAGAAACTGTTCTGGAGCCATGACAAAGTTTCTTCAGAGAAATAATATTGGTGAGAACGTTTGCGATGGTATCGTCTACGCTCATAGTGCTGATGACGAATATTTAAGATCCTAATCAAACCAAGCGACATAAATGCCAGAGTTAGGCATTCGCCAGTCACAAAATACACAGTCGCTGAAAAAACTGTAATGAATGTTTCAATCTTCAGCTCCTGATTGCGATGTTCATTGACGAATGGAATACTTTGTTAAGGATCAAGGCTACATTTACGCCAACACTGAAGTTCAAGCTGTTTGGTAAACAACATTCAATTACATTTGACGATTTAGCTGCGGGAAAGTTAGATGCCTACTTGTCTGTAGGAGGTGAGTGTAATAAATATGTACTGTATCAACGTATCCTTACAGAACAAAAATCTAAAAAGTTGCCTTTGGAAAAACAGAATACACAAAAGAACGAAAATCAGAGACTTGGATTTATGCAAAGCAGCAAACGCTCATACGCTCACTCCCCCACCCACCCACTGCCTTAAGCGATATTCGACTTTCAAAGCAATTAGAATAGGCCCAATGATCACAAAAGATATAAAATATCATTTGCACGGCGGTGACTTACGGGGTGAGGACGTTTTTACGGCCGTAAGAAGACATAACATACATTGCTAACCATGAAACCATAGCGTGGCAATTGAGCACCCACACCATATGCATTCATTGAAAAACAAAACAAACTATTTACTGGAAACCTCTCACCTATCAACTGACCAGTGCATTCGTTGGCCATGTACAAGCTTTGCTTTCTGTGTAACTTTATGCCTATCACGAAAATACGCCTATATAGTTTGATCTCCTTAAACACCACTTTCATACAGTAAAACTGAGGTTTACAGGAGTATGCATTAGTTTTCTTATTTCTGTTCAAAAACATAAATTATGGGTACTCGTTAGAACCGCCTGGCCGAGGCGGTTCTAACAAGTACCCACAATGTATATTTAGAGCAGAAATATAATAAAACTACCAGAATTTTCAGCTAAAAGTTTTCATTTTTTGTGGTAAAATTCTCAATATATTTGAATAGGCGTGTTTTCGTAATGGAACAGTGAAGCCTATGGTCAAGCTGCATGAGATTCAAGAAACTATGGGTCTTCTCTTTACTTTTTGCATGTTCGTTCCGATATACTTATCTTTTGGACATTTTAGCTGATCTTGCGTCCTTAACAAGAGCTGCCAGGCAGTTCGGTATGCAATTGTGTATTAATGATTGTATGGTCAGTACACATAAGGCGTCTTTAAAGGGCAGCGCATATGCCTTCAGGGCGGGTAACTCTGTCAAAACTGAAAATGCCTTCCTTTGGAAAAATGGAGCAAATTCATTCTGTTTATAGTAAAACGCTTTTCAGAAGGGCATTTGAGACAGAAAAGCAAACAGGAAGTCACAAAAGTTGTCTTCCTTGTACAAAATGTTAGAAGTTCTTCCAAGTGTAGCCACTTAAATAATAACATCATTGTTTATCCTAGTTCTATGGAAGCCTGATATAAGTATACTCGGTATAAGTAACTTTAACCCGGTCAGCCTATGTACTGGAACGGATGGATTTTTCATGATCTTTACTTTTTGGTTTACTTAGACAAAAGTCACCGATTAAAAATAAACCATGTGTATCCTGCTGAAATGATCTTCCTCAGCTCCATTATACTGTTTGTAAAGGTCTAAGTTAGGTCTATTTTGCTGACGAGCTTTCACAATAAGAATAGATACAACTCAACGATCATATCGTCATTTTACTAGCTTTCGTAGTTAGTGTAAACTTTCGAAGTTTGTTGCAATTGTTAAATGGAATAATTTACTTTCTCGCGGAGCAAATCCATTCATGTAAGAGTTGCCTCTCCTGCCCCTTGGAAAGAAGGTATATATTTACATATATTATGTATGTCCTTTGCATTGTATCCATTTCTCTAAACTTAATAATGAAATGAATCAACGTATCGCTTGTAAAGTTTACAGTGTACAGGATACACCGGTTATGCATCCGAACAGAATGTTATATTTGTTTTAACCCTTGTCCTGCTGAATAAAGATGCCACGCCTACTTCCAATTTTCAGCCAATCGGATTACTTGACCCAGTTTATTGATACAAATTTACATACTTTATGGCAAACCGTGCAGATCCAACTGATCTTGATCTACACTGTTTGTAAAGACAGGGTATATCCGGGCTCAGCAGGACTAGGGTTAAGAACAAATAGGGGACGGTATTTTTCGTTATCTGATTTTATTTTACATTCTCACATTTGTTCTTTTCAGGAACCCATGTACGACAATGGTGCGGTGAATTATCAAATCCGCCTGGGATTTTTCTTTCGACATTGATCAAGATAAACCCATTTCAGAATGTTCCCATTCTAAAAGACTGGGTGATAGAAAATGTTCATATCTTATATGCCTACATTACAACAGATCCAAGTTCTAAAATAAACAAAGACATGCAAATAGATATTTTAAAGGATATAATAGAGCTGGATGAAATGGTCGGACAATTTGAAAACCTTTTTAAAACTACACTTAAACAGTTTGATTCGTTGTTGTCAAATGTGTCTATTCAGATTCTAAACAGACTGGAGGATGCAATACATGATTTGCAAACTTCTATATCTACCAATATGAACATATTAACACAAGGCGACATCAGTGGCTTAGCTGATATACTTTCTGAGCTATGGAAACACATAAAGAAAATAGAAACAACAGTAATCGAGTTTCTTGACTTAACAGAACATTACGTCGTTGCTACTAAAGATACTTTTATTTCATTAATAAAAAACGAAACGGCTAACATCAAACAAAATATTCACCAGGCTATTGGGAAACTGACAGATCAAGTAAGTAGTGCTGTTAAAGATTATTCTGGATTTGGGCTGAAGTATAGAACCACTGTAGCTCTGTTTGGATTACGGCTACCAGGAATAGACATTGAAATAGTGTCCTCTACTAGCAATTTAATGTTATGTACTCGATTTGATAAAGTTAAAACGCTTCTGCAGGGAGAAGACGCAATGCGTTTCCTTGGTCGAGCTAATCAAGATACACGTCTTGGCAATTTTCTGAAACTGGGCACTGGTGCCGGCGTAGGTGGTGCGTTTGGAATTGACACAAAGCAAGTTATTTTACAACTTAATGCTTACGTTAACATAATTGGTATAAAGACAACCGGAGATCTATTTATAAGTCAAAAAGGAATCTATTTTTATCTAGAAGGGAATATATGGGACATATTCTTAGCCCAGGTTGATGTTTCTGCAGAAGTTGGTAAAGCGTGGCATCAGCTCACATTCACTTTACAAGGCAGATTTGTGGCAAAAGCAAGAAGAAAGCGGCAGACACAGAGAGACAGTTCTTCATTCCAAGATAGTTATCTTGATGGTCTAAAGAAGGTTACAAAACTCATATCCAACGAAGCGGACAAGAGACTAACTCAGGCTCAAAATGGACTTGCGAAAGCACAAACTGGCCTTTCAAATGCACAGGACTGGTTAGATGATAAGAAGAACGATGTACGAAAAGCGAATGCAGTTTTTGATAAAGGGGTTGCGGCTCTTGAAGCAGCAAAGGATAAACTTGAAAAAGCTAAAGGTCCGTTTAAGAGAGCGATTGAAAAACTTGAGAAAGCGCAGAAAAAAGTTGATAATCTCTGCAGAATAAAATCGTGTAACAAAGTTTGTATTCCTGGTTTGAAATGCAAAATATGCCATAAAAAGGTCTGGAGGATACGTATACCATATCCATGTTGTAAATGGACGAAATGCATGATTAGCTTTCCGAATCCAGTATGTGTTGCTGCTAATCTCATTTGTAGAGGTGTCCGAGCTATTGCATTTATTGCTTTAGAAGCAGCTAAAGTGTTTGTCAAGGTACCTATGTTAGCCCTTGATGTCGCAAAATCGGCAGTGTCTGTGGCGCAGTTTGCAGTTGATAAATCCAGAGTAGTATTAAAACTCGCCGAAGGTGTTCTTGAGGTTGCAAAATTGGGATTGGAAGCAGCCAAAGGCGTCGTTGAAGTTGCTAAAATGTCCCTGGAAGCTTTAAAGATAGCTGTTGGAGCAGCAGCAAAAGTCCTTGAATTTGTTATTGAGTATGGTCTGAAGAACATACTAGACGTTAGAAATTGTGGATTCAATATTGAAGTCTCAACAGTTGACTTACCCGTGTTTGACGTGTCTTGTGAAGTAAATGCTTTCAAATTAGGATGGAAAAATATTCAAATGAGAATTAATTTCAAAAACATATTTCAATCAATATGGCAAGCCGCTAAAGCCACCATTAATACAATAATGAAAGGGCTCAGAGGTTTAGTGAGTGGTCGAAAACGACGAGATCTTTCATTTGATGCGACTTCGAATATTCATTTGCTTCTGCGAAAGGTGCGACAATCCAGCCTAGATGACTTTAATGGAACGACAAACGTATTAAATGAAACAATTAATATTATAAATTCCACAAAGGGATTTCATTCATCGGTGGAAGATGAGTACGGTAATAGGGTACTATTATTTAAACAAAAATGTACTACTGTGAGAACCGTTCTGTCATTTTTAAAAGACACATGGGAAACTTTGTTTGATATTATAAATGACACTAAAACAGTAATCGACGAAGCATCACACTTTTCTAATCAACTGGTGAATTACGATTTGAATGAAATGACGAAGAATCTGAGTTTAGAAACCGCTGGAATAAGCATACATCATGCTATTTCGGACTATAACTTAACACAACAAGACCTTGACAAAGCTCTTGAAGACGCCAAGCTGTCTTTCTTTACAGACCCTCTCCTTCACGAGCTGTCATCAACCGCAGACTTTTCCAAGGAAACGCTTGCATCAGAGCTGAAAGTGTTTGAGTCGAGTTCAATATTAAATAACTGGATTCTGGCAATGGAAAACCTTACGAAGTCTTACTTTAACCAGACGGATTGTGTTGATTTCCGTGACTGTGTTTTCTTTGCGATATCAGAACTATACGAGTTGTATACTGAAGAAACACATCCAAATATCACCGAAATTAAGAATGCTATCATTGATCTCGAGGATAATCTTCTTACAATCCTTAGTAATACATCTCAGGATATTCAGATAATCTACAACTCGTCTCTATCTATATCTGAAAATTTGCAACTTCTCTCCGAGCTGAACATATTCTGCCTTGAACCTCCCCGATTTCTGCTTCCACTCTCAAATGTCACGGTTGCCCGGGCAATGCCAGCGTTAATGGAGTGTCAGGCTATCGGTGATCCTCCTCTTCGATACTGGTGGTATAAAAATGGTGAACTGATGATGGGGGTCTTTTCAAGTTCCTTGCTTATTGCAAATGCTACAGACAATGACGAGGCTATTTACCAGTGTGTCGTAGGAAATGATGTTGCTAATATTACTTCTAATGAAGGCTATCTTGATGTCGTGGAACATATTGACGGTACAGTATTTGTCACATGAGCCTCTCCATATTAAATAAAACAATTTTGAGGCATATGGTATCAGACGAGACTCAAGTCAGCCTGCATATACACACATCTATCTAGACGCTGCTTAATATATTGTTGTTTTTTTTTATATAGATTGTATAAGCACAGACTGCGTATATGCCCAGGTTGAGTCTTTGCTGATCGAATATGTCATAAGAAAAACATCTGTTTAGGGGGACTCAGTTTTATTGTACGTACCCTACAGATAATGTGTCCTTTTATTTATTTTCCGAATAACGTTCATTCTTTTGAAAAATAATAAAATTGGATGAAACAAAGCATTTTACTAAACAAAATCAAATTTTGTAAAATGTCCAGGAAATAGGGTTAAATCATTACTTCTGGCACAGTGGATGTGATGCAAGTATCCCGGAATGTTGCATTTAATCAGCCTCAATTGCCAAAATACCGTAAGCTAATTTCTCCATAGTATTTTGCGTAAAATAAACACTGCTCATAACCATCCATCATCCTAAGTTATCTGAATTTGTGAAATGTGAGAGCAGAATATCAAGAAACGGTGCTAGTATTAGAGAGAACCTTAAAATGCATGGCAATTTAAAGTTGAGCGATGCTAGACCGGTTAAAATTTTTATGGTTTTTAAAATTTAGTAATAATTTGGTAATTTCCAGCAGACTGGCCTAACTGTTGACGCATATGACGTCAGCACATTTATGCATTGGCAGTTTATTAAGATTCCATCCTCCCTCGACCCAACACCTGTGCTGTTGACTGGTCTAAGGCAATATTGCTATTGCATATTTCCCCTTTGTTTTCAATTTCGAAATGTTTTTTTTGTGGCTCAGTCAACCCCTATCCGGTGTGTTGGAAGGGTTGTGTTAATTAATTTAATTGTTGCCTTTCTATATAAACTTTACAAAACAACGATTGGTTAACAAGTGTTTCATCATTTTATTTGTTTAATTTGTTTTAATCTTTAAATTCAAATCCGCAAAATGGAATGTTCATTTCACATTTAAAAACATAAAATGACGCAACACATTGTAGTAATATATGTCAAAATAGAATTCCGATTAAGCTGCGAATGGGGAGGAGTACCTTCGCACGTATGTGCACAGCGAACATTCTTATCAGAATCTTTACTGGGCGCATTTTGGATAGCCGAGAATGCAAAGCCTCTTTAATGCGGGCAACGCAGATTTTGATAAGTTAGGCGCACATATCCGAAGGTACATTTTCTGTCGCTGAGACTCATATAACGTCAATGCCATCTTAAGATAACGATGCTTTTAACAACACGTTATTGGATACTACGCTAAAACATTAGTGTTTCTTTTTAGTTCAATGGGACAGTATTGAACACGTATAGGAATGTTGCGATGTCCTCGGGCTAGTTTACGTGTTTTGCTTGAACCGCTAGAGTGCTAGGTACCCACTGTGGTACCGATTCTTAAAGAAATTGAAACAATGAAAAATGCGTCTTTGAGGCCGGGTTCTAGGCAATGTGCAGTCCTATCAAATATTTCACCAATAGCCTTCAGTAGTTCAAAACAATATGCCTTTTGCTACTTATAGTTAAGTCTTTAAATTTTTTGTCTTGTAGATTTTCCAGAGTTAGTCGAGGCAGGTAAATATACTGCGTTTGCTTATATTTCGACGTTGCTTAACCATTACTGTATTGACAATACGGCACAGACTATTGGGTATACCCAATCAGCTGAAATTCAATACTTGACAAACATACACTTCAGTGTTATAAAACACGTAACTTATCAATGGTCAGCGGACAGGTTCATCTTTCCTGCGGTCATCTAATGATGGTGATTCAAATGAATATGTTTCATGGGGGAATGATACGTTTGAGACATCTTTCAAAATCAGTGTTGCCACCATTCTAAAAAGATATCTATTCAAATGAAAAAGAATTTGCAGGGAGCAAATTCATTCTCTTCTTACGTAAATGTGTACGAAACCAAGCAGGCAGTCACAAAAGTTGTCTATCTTGTAAACAATAGCGGAGAATCTGCCAAGTGTATCGGGCACCCTAAAACGGCATGCGATACATATTGTCTAGAACAAGACATTGCTTATGTTTTATTAGCAGTTTCTTCAATTATGTAAATTATTCACATTTGGTGAGTTGTTCGCCCTTAATGAAGATTTTCGTATTGTATTGACGACGATGGAATCGTGTGTAAAGTCTTCACCTTGAAACAATACGGTAGTGGCAGCTCATTGGCATTTAGCATTCCACCAAATAAGAGTTCCACCAAATAAGATTATGGAGAAAAAAATATAAAAATGTTTTTACCTAGGGCTGTGCTATACAAAATAATTTGTATACATAAAAAATTGTCAATAAAAAAAAGGTAACAGAAAAGTCCAGGGAGTGCCACAATTACAAACCACAGCCCTTCCCAGACACTAAGAGGAAGAGGAAACCGACAAATCCAAACAAGCACAAATCGAACAAACGTACGAAAAGCACTAAGATTGGCTCTCTCTTTCCCAAGCGAGGTAATCGCAATGCTAAAAGGACTGAAAAAACACAAGAACAAAATGACACAAGGTAAGACATAAAACAAATCGCCTCTTAGAATAAATCACAAAGCAACAAAGAGTAAGACTTACACCAGAGTGTTCAAAAGAATTGTTTCTTGAATCCTGAAATTTGAGTAACCTCCTAGTAACAAAAAAAATACTGTTCGTTCCAACAGTATATACGCATGACAATAGCTGTTCAAATAAAGCGATGTCATTTTTGTTTCTTATTTTATTATTATGTACTAAATGCACTACCCCTAAATGCCGTAATTTCTTATACATGGGTTTATTAAACCCTTTCAACCTGGCAGACCAAAACAGATACATGTCCAGATATGGTGGCTCGTAACGAGCCGTCTCATCCGGATTTACACTGTTAACCATTCTGTTCTTGAGTTTAGACTGAAATCCATATTTGCATCAGTGGATATGTCAAAATTCAAGGATGGAAGTGTCTACTTCCAAAAGTCATGGATTAAAGGGTTACCTTTCAAGATTGAACATTTGGTTTCGCATTAAAGTGTTAATATAAAACACAATTATTTATTGCTGCTTCGTTATCTTGTTCTCCTTTCTATTACAGAATGTGAAAAGTACGGTTGTCAGAGTTTGGGTCCGTGCTATATTCCACATCCAACCAGCTGCTTTAAATTTATAATGTGCAAACATTCCTACGGTGGCAAGTTTTCGGCCCAGGTACTGTACTAGTTATGTCTGTCTGTCTGTTTCTCTCTCTCTCAGTCTCCCAGATATTCCATTATTAACTTATTCAATAAAGGGCCTGAGAAGGGCATACACTACCAAAATGTATTTAGAAATTCTACCACTTTTTAGAATTTCTAAACTTTCTTTCTAAGAAGAACTTTAATTAGTATATGTTTTAGTACTGCTTCATTTTTGCAGATATTTTTTGTGCAACGTTTTGTTTTTCTTCAATTCATCCCCAAATATGTAAATAAGTGCTACAGATAGGTCCGAGATAAACTTGACACCCTCGTGCAACCCAGTTGCACTTGTAGTGCACAACGACAGCACTAACTTTTAGCAATGAAGTGCAATTCATGATCAAACCCTTGAGCACTTGAAGCTCAAACTTGATTTCTAGTGCACTTGATGTTCATAGTTAACTTTGGATTTAGCTTAATACATGTACCCAGAAAGTAATCTTATTCATTGTAAAAATAATACTGATTAAAGAAAATAAGCCTTTCTTTCTGTGGACTATATTTATTTTTCTTTCTTTTCAACAGTCAATATTTCTATTAGACAAATGCCAAAAGTTTTTTTTTCTTTCTTATTATGATTCTTTCTTTCTTTCTTATTCATTTTTTCATTTTCCCCCCACATTTTTTTAGAAAAAACTTTGACTTGATAATATTTATCTTACAGAAAAAAGTTCTTTCTCTTTTTATTTTATTTCATTCTTAATTTCTTCCTTTATTTATTTATCCTCTCTCTTATTCTCAAAATTATTCATTCATTCATTCTAAATTATTTTGATATTTTTCTTTTGTCTGCATCAAACACAGATTGTGTGCGCTCGTTACAACCGCTTCATTGAGTACCCACAATCTATGCTTTTGTGCAAAAATAAGGAAAATAATGTTTGCCCATGTAAACCCCACTTTTCTCTTAAAAGTGAATTTATATTGGTATTCATTTCACGGTCTTGTTCACGCGAAGGTATTGTAAGCGCCACATGTTACATCACATGTTAAATCAATCTAATGAGCAATCTCCAGATGCATATATATACATACATAATTGGTTGGAGCCTTCTCAGTATCTTTAGATTAGCTGTAACATCATCAAACTAAGGTCAGTTATATTTATCTTTAATTATGGCCAGTGCTGTAATTGTATAGAGACTTACTCCATATCTACGACAAAGAGCTTACAGCTCTACCAGTCTGGAGTAAATCAGGGTACAGATTGTCTCCAGACTGATCCATGAAGACAATGTAAAAGTCAACCGCCAAACAGTCAATTGTGCTATAAGGAAGCAGAAAGAAGCTGCTCAAAAAACACATTCTGGGGTGCAAGTTAGAATCGCCTCCGTGAAGCGATTCTAATAACCATCCAAAATTTATGTTTGGGCACTAAAAAATAGCTGTTCATTAGCTACACACAGCGTGGGCAGGTAAAAGAGGGTAATACAGGGGTATACACGATTTTCCTATTGTGCTAAAAAATGAGGTGCTCGTTAAAATTGCCTCAATGAGGCGGTTCTAATGAGCATCACTAATCTATATTTGTGCAAGAAATAAGAAGCAGTTTATTAGTTTTCCACAGAGTGCAAAAAAGAGAGTTATGCAGGGACAAATACGAATTTCATTTTTTTTTCTTTTGCTCCAAACAGGTTGTGGGGTGTTCATTAGAATCGCCTCAATCTTTGTTTGGGCGGGGAAACGAAAAATTATATGTTTGTTTTGCTTCTTTAATAAAAAGATGGAATGTAATGTTCTTATTCTTTTTTTTATCCTAAATCGGCATCTAGAATCCTAAAATGCATATGTCATATTATTTCTATCTGTCAGATAATATCTTTTCGGATTCCCGTGGCCTAATGGGTAAGAACGCTGACTTTTAATCATGAGGGAATTTTACAGTTTTTGGCAGGTACACATTAATTTATGCAAAATAACATGTACCCTCAGTGAAGAACTGGGTCGGCCTGCGCATCCCGCAGCCTGATCAGTCTGTGCTATTCGGACGAAGAAGCAGTGTATCTAATAGAGCGTGTGGTGAAGACTGATCAGATTGTGCAGATGCGCGGGCTGATCTGAATCTTTACTAAACATACAGACTAGTTTGTAGAAATAGCATTGTTTCGGAAAATTCAGTTTGTGCAATTGCAGAAAATAAATATTTACATTTTTTGATACAATTATTTTTTTTTAAATTCCCTATCAGATTTATTATTTAGTGCTCCATCAGTAAGATTAGGATTCAGTTTATGAAGTGGTTTTATTTACTATAGTAAATAAATAAATAAAACTTTCAATTATATATATATATATATATATATATATATATATATATATATATATATATATATATATATATATACAACACTTTTGTATTTTAGAAACTCTATCCAAAAAAAATAAAAATAAAAAATAAAAAATAAAAATAAAAATAAATAAATAAAGTTATACAATACAAATCAACAAATTAAATGCGTAATTTGCAAATGAATTAATTTGGTTCTAAAGTAACATATTGAATGCTTTTCAATTATATGAATTACCCCTTATAGAGCCCCACCTAAGGAGATTTAACATCCTTATAATCATCCCATAATCTTTTAGATATGATCGATAAGCCTTTGATGTGCATTCTCTTATCAGGGCTGTATAGTTGGGGCTGTTATAAAAGCGGGGTCTAGCCAAAGAAAGAAAAATGTGACTTTAAGGTTGTTCTAACGAGTATCCACAACCTTACTGTTTGAGCAAAAAGTGAACTTGTAAAGCCCATTTTTCAACACATTAAGTGGGACATAGCAATTTCAAGAATTTACATGTGTTCCTAGAGAAGCCAGTAAAACCGTGTAGACCTTGATTAGACGCCACAGAACCGTTCTGCGGCGTCTGATCTGGGTCTGTTTGCCAAACACCAATCTACCCAAAAATCAATGAGCCAAGACACATACTTTCCTACAAGATTGCATGTGCCCCCGTGAAGACTCAGGCCAGAATGCGCAGGTTGGGCTTAGATTTCCGCTTGGCACGTGAGGAACCTTATAGATAATACTTACTCGTATAAAATAACCCCGTCTCAAATAAACAGAGAGAGAGAGATACTAGAATATGTGCCCAATGAAATATATATATATATATATATATATATATATATATATATATATATATATATATATATATATATATATATATATATATATATATATATATATATATAGACGTTTAGTAGCAGTGTGGAGTCTGACATAACGTCACACAAACCTTCGAAACCCAACATGACAACCTCACGAGATCCGAATGCAGTGCTCTCTATGATCTTCAAAATAGACAAGAGATCATCATAAAACCTAGTGACAAGGGTTCTGCGGTTGTTGTTATGGATCGAGATCATTACATCTCAGAGGCTGAGAGACAACTAGGAGGTTCCACCTACTATAGACTACTAGATCATGACCCCACACCCGAGTTCGCCAAAGAAGTGTCTGAAGCGATCAATGAAATTCACGATCAAGGTCATATAAGCGAGAAGAACAGAAATTACCTGCTTGTTGACCAACCTAAAGCAGGCAGATTCTATCTCCTCCCTAAAATACACAAAGCCGGCAACCCGGGCCGCCCCATAGTTTCTGCGAATGGCCACCCCACGGAAAAGATATCAGAGTTGATTTGCATCTGCAACCTCATGTTCAAAATCTGCCGTCCTACTTAAAGGACACAACAGATTTCCTGAGGAAGCAAGATGCCGAGGCCCCATTTCCACCCGACACCCTCCTTGTTTCCATGGATGTCACTTCCCTCTATACCAATATTCTTCATCAAGATAGCATCCGGGCATGCGAGGAAGTTTGGGAGGAAAGAAAAGTCAAGGACCAACCTGCACAGACTTTGGTCAAACTTCTGAACCTCATACTCAAATACAATAACTTTGTTCAACGGGAAACATTATCTCCAGGTCCAAGGCACTGCTATGGGTACCAAAATGGCACCTGCATACGCCAACATTTTCATGGGTCGTCTCGAGGGACAGTTGTTGAAGTCCGTGGCCCTGAGACCATTTTCATGGCTAAGGTTCATTGACGATGTTGACATGAAGTGGTCGCACGGCCACGAGACTTTGACAGCTTTCCTCGACGAAGCCAACAACTTCCTCCCGAGCATAAAGTTTACGGCTGAAATGTCAACCAAGCAGCACGTGTTTCTGGACACCAAATCAAGTCTTGTGGGCGATACAGTATCTGTTGATCTGTACACAAAACCAACAGATACACTCCAGTATCTCCTACCCACAAGTTGCCACCCGAAACACTGCTGCAAAAATGTTCCTTACAGCCTTGCACTTCGCCTCAGACGTATCTGCTCCGATTCGAACACCTTTGAATCAAGAGCAAGAGAACTGACTGACCACCTCTGGTTACCAGAAACAGGAAATTCCACTTGCCATTGAGAGAGCAAGGCAACAAAAGAGAGAAGACCTACTTTCTTATAGGCCTAAGTTCGAGTCGAACGTTCTCCCCTTCGTGTTGACATATCACCCAGACTTGCCAAAAGTGAGGGATATAGTCAACAAACACTGGCCCATCATTGTGTCCTCTAGCACTTTGAGCGAGATCTTTACAGAATGGCCGACCATGACCTACAGAAGACCCAAGAGTCTGCGGGATCTTCTTGTACGTGCCAAGCTCAAACCAGACATGCGTGATGATGAACCACTTGGGGAGACATGACCGTGCGGCAAAGCAAGATGCAAAACCTGCAAAATGATAACCCCTACACAGATCGCGAAGTCAGCGTCTGGGGCAACAATCAAGCTTAGGTGCAACACTAGTTGTAAGACGACCAATGTTGTCTACCTTATAACATGCACCAAGTGTGGAAAACAATATGTTGGTGAAACTGGTGATCATGTGAACCAACGGATGAACGGCCACCGAGATGATTGGAAACACAAGCGGTTCGAGAGCTCTCCTGTCGCAGAACGCTTCTGTTCACCAGAACATAATTTCCTCAACCACGCCACGCTTTGTTGCTTAGACCATAACCCGGAGTGGACAGATCGAATCAGGAAAGCAAGAGAGAGCTATTGGATTCGACGTCTGAACACTCTACGGCCATATGGGATCAACAAGGGCGATCAGTAGAGGGAATCATCGTTCCTAAGTCAGGGCATGCGACAGCTTATGTGGAGCGTTTCGTTTGTGTGATTTTGCGTAGGTTGGGCCCATTTGCCAGCGCGCTTTCGCACAGTCTGATCAGAATCTTCACTGGGTGCATTTTTAATAGCCAAGGCTGCAAATAATCTTCGTGCAGCCAACGAAATTGATCAGACTGTGCAGACACGCGCAGGATGATTGAGTCTTCTTTGTTGGGTGCATAAGTCAGAAGGTACGCTTTCTCACATTTTGGCTGATTATGTTATTGGACTTTTAACATACCAGTTTGTATTAATACTAAATCACTGCATTTGTAGGTAATGCCATGCGCCTTTGGTACAATGTGGAAATCAGAGCCCGTTCCAGTTTGTGAGCATGCTAAGTTGGTCAAATGCAAAAATGGTACGTACAATTGATGGCTTCAGGTTCAGGCAAACGGTTGTCAGTGAACTAATGAAATATAGATCTACTATAGTCACCATACCTATGACATCTGGTTCCATCCCAGAATCAAACGCCCCGAATTATTCCTCATAGTTTAAGGGAAATACTACACCAGGGCCCAGTTGTTCAAAGCTAACGACGTCGTGAGTTTGCAGTGCAAAAGCTACTCATATTTTTTAGCAAAAAAAATCAGAAAATTGTATATTGAATCTGCTAAAACAGTTAATGAAATGACCCTTAACGAGCTCGTTAAGCTAACGACGCTTTGAACAACTGGGCCCTGAAGATTTGCATTCTTATTACTAGGAAGGCGAAGTTTACTGGCTGTGTTTTAGTCACTAGTAATTGATTTCATTTAAACATAAAGGGCGAATTTTTGAGAAAAGATTATGCTCTCAGTGGGGGTAAATTCTTTTCTTTTAGGGTAGCTTCCAGTGAGAATGTAGATAATTTTTTTTTCCTGCATACCGGATAAGAATTTCCGCAAATTACACCGGTGCTAGCAGATCCTATCTCACACACCCTTATCGTCCCGTGGGAAAGATGAAAATCGAGACTTTTCACGTGTTTGATATACGCAGATTGTATAGGACGTCACGGTAATCCATCGTTAATGTTGACGTCATTATTTTCTAATGATGACGTCACTGAACGTAATGACGTCACTTAAAGTCATGGTATTGTCATCACAATATGGCGGACGTCCACAATCGAAGTAACTGCATTATCAAAAACCAACTTTCAGAAATGAAAGTTATGCAAGAAAAAGAATCTATCAAGGTAATGAGGAACAGACAGAAAAATCCGTCCCTCATGATCACGGTCTGGCAACACTCGGCAAGCTTCGGGATGCCAGACAATGATCCTCGGTACGGATTTTTCTGTCTATCTCTCACACCCATGATAGATTATTATATATTCTTATTCTTATGTCAGAGGTATATTCCTTGCAGTTATATCTATTTTCCTTACGGCTGTTCTCCTATAAGGGTTAAAAACTAGAAGTAATTTTTTGTGTTCCGTTCATATCTCTTTGAATCTCGCAGTCTGATCAGGTTTGTTTCTGTACGCTCATAGAATATTTTAATTTCGTACATTTGGCATGTAAACGCAAATCAGACAGTGCAGATGTGCAGACAGAAGTGAGTCTGCGCTAATCGCATAAGTCATAAGCCCGTCTTCTATTTTGGGAAGGTCATATGACTCATTATCTCAAACTCCCAAGGGCCAGAATATTTGGTTTGAGATATCAGTAGTAAGAAATTGAAATGTAAGGAACAAATAGCGAACTAAACCAGTATTGCCTTTTATTTAGTTTCACTTAAGCAGTAGTGTTAGTTATCAGTAATTGTGATATTGAGGAGTCAAATGTAGTTAAAATGTTTTGTTATTTTCACAGACCCATGTCTGGATCCATCTGTGAAAGGTTATGACAACGTGGATAGATACAACAGGACTTTCTGGAAATGTGTGAATGGTCGTTCAGTGCCGGATTGCTGTCCAAAGTACATGAGATATGACAACGTACTGGGAAAATGTGTTGAAGATTCCAATTCCGACCACCTGTGTCCTCTTATCAATGATGGTTAGTATCCCAGCGGGCGCGATACAATGTTTTTGCCCTCTTATCAAAGACGGTTAGTATCCCAGCACTTATCAATGACGGTTTGCATCCCAGCGGGCGCCAGACAACGTTTTTTCTCTCTTATCAATGATCGTTAGTATCCCAGCGGGCACGAGATAACTTTTGTGCCCTCATCATTGACGGTTAGTATCCCAGCGGGCACGAAACAACTTTTGTGCCCTCTTATCAATGACAGTTAGTATTTGAGCGGGAACGAGAGATAACGTTTGTGCCCTCTTATTAATGACGGTTAGTATCCCAACGGGCACGAGATATTTGTTGTGCCCTCTTATCAATGACGTTCGTATTCGAACGGGAACGAGAGATAACGTTTGTACCCTCATCAATGATGGTTTGGATCCCAGTGGCACGCCACGTTGAGACAACGTCGCATCAACGTTGATGCAGTGTCATGACGTTGCATCGACGTTGGCGTGACGTTGTATAAACATCATGTGCCCGCTGGGTATAGTCAGTAGAATCGCCCTTTATGACCACCTCGCAGAAATAACAGCCGTCCTATCACAACAACTTTTCTGATAACACTAACATGACTAAGTTCATGTCCTTTGTGGCAATGGTTGGCACTTTTCCACAAGGACATGGCATCAGAGTATACGTAAATGATTTCGCTCGCCTGGAAATCGGTACAATTTCAGAGATTAAACTTTTTGTAGCCTAAGACGCAGAGTTGTCTTCATTATACCCCCGGCATACGAAGTATGCAATGGGGGTATATAGTTTTTGTCTTTTCTGTGTGTCAGTCAGTCAGTCAGTCTGTATGTTAACATTTTTTTGTGTCAAAGATATCTCAGGAACTACTTTACCTAGAACTTGAAATTTTGTACACATGACAAGTATCACTAGTTGTATTGTGGGAAAGAAAATAAGGGCCATGGGGCCAGGTCCCTTAGAGTTATTTCCCTTTGTTGTTCCGGCTATACTGATGGCCATGGCATTTATTTGTGTCAAAGATACCTCAGGAACTACTTTACCTAGAAACTTGAAATTTTGTACACATGACAACTATGACTAGTTGTATTGCAGGAAAGAAAATAAGGTCCATGGGACCAGGTCCCTTAGAGTTATTTCCTTTGTTGTTCTGGCTATACTGATGGCCATGGCCGGGCGTATTAGTGAGCATATGCTCACTTCATGGTCTAGTTACTTGATTAAGTAGCCTGTTTGACTATTCAGTTGTATAGTGTATTAATACTTAACATTGTTAGACATGATATGTTTTAACCTTGAGCATACTCTGGGAAAATGCAGCGGACGAAAAACTCACGATATTCTTCTTTCGTTTTCTTTCTTGTCCAAGTAGGGTTTGTCAATTTCTGCAAATTATCTTCTCATTAGGTAATTTGCAAGAAATATCAATCCTTATTATCTTAAAAAAAAGTAAAAATTTAAAATGTCCTATGCGGAGTTTTGTACCAAGCATGCTAAACGTGGCCATGATACTGTTTTATTATTTGATGTTGTATAAACATCATGTGCCCGCTGGGTATAGTCAGTGGAATCGCTCTTTATGACCACCTCGCAGGAAAAACAACCATCCTATCACAGAAACGTTTCTGACAACACTAACACGACTGAATTCATGTCCTTTGTGGCATTGGTTGGCACTTTTCCACAAGGACATGGCATCAGACTATACGTAAATGACCGCTCGCCCGGAAATCGGTACTGACCAATTAGCATTCGATTTATTACTTTTGCTGGTCACTGATTAGATTAGTTGAATATCGACGGACTATAAATATGGCTTCCGCAACAAAAAAACTTCAACTCTCAGTATTTTTGGTTTCGTTTAAGCACTGACCACTGTAGAGAAATAACTAAACTAATTAATGTCCCTCCCTTTAGACTCTCCCTCAAACTCTCTGTGGTTGTTTTTGCTGATCGTTCCAAGGCGGTTCCGCTGTTGTATTTCTTTTTTGTTTATACATGCATGTAGGTTATTGCACCTGTGCTGTTCTGAGATTGTTTGGTCCTCATCTCTTCATCTTTTGGTTCTTAGGGAAGATTGTGCTTCGTGACTGCGACTTTTCTCGGGTACATCACGAAAACATGCCAATATAATTTTGACTCGCTTAAATCCCACTTTTATATAGTAAAAAAGGTAAGAGAAAAGTCCAAGGAGTGCCACAATTACAAACGCTGCCCTTCCCGGACACCAAGAGGAAGAGGAAACAGATAAAACCAAACAAGCGCAAATCGAACAAACGCACAAAAAAAAAACAAACACTAAGATTAGCTCTCTCTTCCCCAAGCGAGGTAATCGCAATGCTAAAAAGACTGAAAACACAAGAGAAAAATAACACAATTACGACAAGTCGCTTAGTAGAATAAACCACAAAGCAACAAAGAGTAAGACTAACACGGGACCACCTCCTTAGAACGCTCAGTAGAGTAAACCACCAGGGGGTTAAACGCACTTTAAACTGGGTTTTATAGAGGTATACATTATTTTTCTCATTTTTGCTCAAGAACATAGATTGTGGGTACGCATTAGAACTGTCTCACTGAGGCGGTTAAAACGAGTACCAACAATCTATGTTTTGAGCAGAAATATGAAAAATGTCAGAATTTTTTTTCTGAAAATTTTCAGTTTTTGGAGATGAAATTTTCTATTCATTTGAATAGGCGTGTTTTCGTAACGAGCTTCAGATTTATGTTTTGTGACGATCACTAGCTGGGCAACTGGGAAGGGGAGGCTTAAAGGGAATGCGTACACATTCAAGGGAGGGGGGAGGGAGAGACAATTCTATGAAAATCATTTTGTTATTCTTTTGAAGAGTTGTCTGTCTGAAGGGGAAAAATGTGCTCCCGTTGAGAGAAAATTCGTTTATTCATTACGAAAACACGCCTATTCAAATATATTGAAAATTTCACCACCAAAAACTGAAAGTTTTCAGATAAACATTCTGATATTTTTCATATTTCTGCTCAAAACATAGATAGTGGTACTCGTCAGAACCGTCTTGTCAAGGCGGTTCTAACGAGTACCCACAATCTATGTTTTTGAGCAGAAATAAGAAAAATAATTTATACCCCTGTAGACCCCAGTTTTACAATAAAAAAGTGGGGATTAAGGTGGTCAAAATTATATAGGTATGTTTTCGTGATGTCTGAATACGTCCTTTTTAGCAAATTCTTTGTGTGTAGGAAAGGAAACAGGAAGTCACATTTGTTGTCTCCCATGTACAAAACAGTGGAACAACGACCAGATGTATCAATTCGTCTTACCGTATTTACCCTAAGTATTAACTCGTGACCCCCTGTACTAAAATTTAAAAAAAAAGTCTATTTCACTACCAGTTGATGTGTTTACATTATTACTGCACGAGTGGTAAACAGTATAGACCCTGAACAGACGCCAAGTTCTGCGGCTTCTGATCTGGTTTTATACTATTTCCTCAGGCCAGTCTGTCCCAATACTTAGGGTTATTAGGGTCAATTCCGAAATTTTCAGGAGCTCAACGTCGCAATGCATTTTACACATAAATAATGTATCGATACGTATACAGACAAACGGCGATATAACTAAGACACAGATTCCCTAGGGCATCATGACCTCCACGATTCGCCCGATGAAAGATTGAATAACATAAAATGTTCTTTGAACATCAAATGCCATATGATCAGGGCTGTTGAAATACAATCGACACTTCTCGTCTGATCCTAGCGATGTTCCGATCAGTTCCGATCAGCTTACTCGGTTACGGAATTTTACGAGGATTGACGAATAGTTTGAAAGTATGCTAAGGCCCTTTAATGTGTACCAAGGAAGAAAAATGCTAATATCTTGCGAGTTTACTTCTTAAACATGATGTCAAATGTAAAGCTAATTGCTTAACTCTTTGACTGCCACAGGCAATAAAAATAGGCTTTTGCAAACAGCATAGATCCAGATGAGACGGCTCATAATGAGCCGTCTCATCTGGATCTAAGCTGTTTGACATTCAGTCTTTTAACTTACATATAAACATCTTTCCAAGTGACAGTTTGTAGAAAAAAAAGCAAACGACAAATGTCGTCTGAAATTTGGCACCTAGCACACAATAAATTTGGAGATACCCACGACAAAACATAATAATGTAACACAGTCCTCCCAGGACATTGAATAAGGGCTGAATGACCAGAGGCGATAACATAATATAATACCGCGGCAGAAGTAAGGGCGAGGATTGTGGCCACGTAAAATCGATTTAAGCCCCCCCCCCCCCCCCCCCCCCCCCCCCAGTGAAATACTTTTCACTGACCGTTCCAGGGCGGTTCTTCTGTCATGGTTTATTTTTGTTATAGTTCGTCTTTGAATGCGTCTGTCGCTTACATCTTTTTGTTTTGGATAGCCATTTGGCCACTTTGTGGGAAAGTAACTGTCCGTTTGGCTTTCTGCTAGCTATGTTTCCATTAGGGTCTAATTATTTCATGTTTGTGTTTCTTTCCTTTTGATGTCTCTGATGGGAGGTGTGGGATAATTGTATCGATTCCTGATCATTGCCTTCCTTTCTATTTTTTATCAAAAACAGAATGACCAAACAAAGGTGAACTGCTACAGAAAACCTAAGAAAACCCGTTTACCAGATATATGTTAAATGCAACTGAATCAGCCGTTATATCTTTCATTTCCAATTACAATTCAGTCATTTCAACACTCAGGTTTGTTTCCGACCCACATTTATTTTGTGTCAAAGATATCTCATGAACTACTTTACCTAGAAACTTGAAATTTTGTACACATGACAAGTATTACTAGTTGTATTGTGGGAAAGAAAATAAGGGCCATGGGGCCAGGTCCATTAGAGTTATTTCCTTTGTTGTTCCGGCTATACTGATGGCCATGGCATTTATTTGTGTCAAAGATACCTCAGGAACTACTTTACCTAGAAACTTGAAAAATTTTGTACACATGACAAGTATGACTAGTTGTATTGTGGGAAAGAAAATAAGGGCCATGGGGCCAGGTCCCTTAGAGTTATTTCCCTTTGTTGTTCTGGCTATACTGATGGCCATGGCCGGGGGTATTAGTGAGCATATGCTCACTTCATGGTCTAGTTACTTGATTAAGTAGCCTGTTTGACTATTCAGTTGTATAGTGTATTAATATTTAACATTGTTAGACATGATATGTTTTAACCTTGAGCACACTCTGGGAAAATGCAGCGGACGAAAAACTGACGATATTTTTCTTTCTTTTTCTTTCTTTTCCAAGTAGAGTTTGTCAATTTCTGCAAATTATCTTCTCATTAGGTAATTTGCAAGAAATATCAATCCTTATTATCTTTAAAAAAAAAAAAAAAAGAAACAAGGTAAATTTTTAAAATGTCCAATGCTGAGTTTTATACCAAGCATGCTAAACGTTGCCATGATACTGTTTTATTATTTGACGCACAACGTTGAGACAACAATGCATCAATGTCCATGCAAAGTCATGGCGTTGAATTGACGTAAATACGACGTTGTATAAACGCCATGGATTTATTTCGAGTAATATTAGAATATTATAATATTTATGAATAATAAATAATATGATAATATATAGTTCATTGTTTAATATTTTTCAAGATACATGCAGCGGAGGACATGTCCAGACAATAAATTTCCCTGATGGTAACTGCAAAACGTATTGGGACTGCAACAAAGGCCATCCGCATCCTGTCTGTTGTCCAGATGGCATGGCATACGATATTTACAGAACAGGGTGTTTTCCAAATGCAACGTGCAATGACACATGCCCAGAAGAATACCAAGGTATCTTGCTTAATTATTCAACAACATCAGACGCAACATCAGAAAACATGCCATCGGACGTGCGCCTAGAGAAGATTCAGAATAGCCTACGCATTCACGCAGTCTGGTCAGAATCTCCACTGGGCGCGTTTTGGATAGCCAAGGATACGGACAACAAAGACTCTGACCAGACTGTGGATGCGCAGTCTAAATTGAGTCTTCGATAGGCACACAAGTCAGAAGGTACAATTTCTGATGTTGTGGCTCTGAAATATTTATAAAGTTCTTGTTATTATTGAAATGTGCCATTACAAACCCTACTTGAACGCACTACGCATGTGCAGATTAGACCCCATGCATATGCTACATGTAACCGTAGCCACCAACTGTTTAATTTTTTCACACAGTGCAATACAATGGTCAATGGTGTATGTATCAAACAAGGCACACATCTTACACAATGATATATAATTCCACATACTGACATTTTTGTGCCTAATAGCTAATTTTATATCAATTGCCACTCCGTATACTAAATATGCATACATGTACATAATTGGTCAACATATGAATACATGAATACACGAGGAGAAAAAATTAAACACCGCATTTCGTTGCACTTTAAAACTTTTAAAAGTATATATTGATAATATAACATAATTTTCCTATTTTCTGATTGTATTAGTGAGTTCAACGGATTTCTGGATATTTGGCCGATAACCATTTGTGTGTTCGGAAATCCCATTTGTAGGAGGATACGTTTTGAAAATTGTACATTAATGACAAGATTCTGTCTCAAGGTATAGCTATATATTCTTGCACACCAGATAAGGAAATCCTGGATTTAATCCTTGGATAGAGATTCTTATCCTACTCAGGTTATCCTATCCAAGGTAAGATAAAAATCGAGAATTCTCACGCGTTTTATATGCACTAGTTGTAATGGACGTCACGTACGCCAGCGTAAAGATCTTCGTCACTAAACAGAATGACGTCATTAAACGCCACAGTAATATCATCACAGTATGGCAGTCGTCAGCAATCGAAGTGACTGCATTATTAAAAATCTACGTTCATACATTAAATGTTTGCAAGAAAAAGAATATATCATGGGTGTGAGGGATAGATAGAAAAATCCGTCCCTGGCATCACTCGGCAAGCCTCGTGATGTTAGACTGTGATCCTTGGGACGGAATTTTCTATCTACCCCTCACACCAATGATAAATCCTCATGATAACTTGTACTGCATTGTGGTACAATCCGTTTTTTAGGGAAACGTGATAAGATGTTAGCCTGCCACGCAGGTTGCCTGGGTTTACTCCCCGGCCTGGGAATTAGGGATTAGCATTTTTGGGCCCGTAACAACTCCATACAGAAAAGACAACATCTATAATGTTTATATTATATTTTTAGCTTTGCTTATTATTTTGTAGTTTTTCATCATTTATTTATTTTTCATTTAACTTACTTGACCGCTGTTGATAAACTATAGATACCCTAAAGTATTCGAACGAATAACCGCAAGCAAACAGTGTGGACTCGGATCAGATGCCACGTCTGGACAGGATATTGTTTGTCACTGATACAGCAATATTTAGACACATGTTCTTAAAATAGCAGGAATGATGAGAGAACATCTGCCCAAATAGTTAGAGTAAATATTATTACGATCACCATTACCATCAGGAAGTAAATAAATAAAAGTATTATTAACCCATTTATGCCAAGTGGAGTCTTCTATCTCAACTCTTTGGACCGGCCCATTTCCAGTAAAAGGGGTATCTGGTCAGTTTTTATTATTACCATGTTATAAATTAGTTCCTGTATTTAGTGCAAACAGTGTAGACCCTATTCAGACGCCGCGTTCTGCAGAATCTGATCTGGGTCTATACTGTTGCCAAATAAACCGTTTACAGGACGCCAGGCATAAATGAGTTAACGCCCTGCATGCTGGGTATAAATTTCAGCAGACAACATTTTGGAATATTTTTCTCATCTTTCCTAGAAAATAGACTGACTTTTCATGTAAATTATATCTTAAACAGACCTATTTGCATGAATAGTCAACGCCTATTTTTTTGGAAAAATAAGACAAATATCTTCAGTTTGTCGTCTGCTGATTTACCCAAGAATGTGATAAAGTTTAATTTGAGCCGCAATGTCAGAGAACGTACTGTCCGATATGTGCACCCAGATAAGATTGAGGTCATCCGGCGCATTTGCGCAGTCTGGCCCCGAGGTTATAAAACGTTTTTCATGCTCAACTCAACTGAGCATGAAATGTTTCATGCTAATAAGTCTCAAATTACTAACAATTGCAAATTCTTTCTTGCTAAACATAGCTGAGAATGAAATTTTCTCTGCGAATAAATATGAAAATGCCAACAATAGTTGGCATTTTCATATTTATTAGCAGAGAAAATTTCATGCTCAGCTGAGTTGCGCATGAAAAACGTTTTATAACCTCGGGGCCTGATCGGAATCTTCACTGGATGCATTTTGGATAACCAAGAATGCAACGTGTCTTCATCCGGACAACGAAGACTCTGATCAGACTGCGCTGATGTGCAGACTGATTTGAATCTTCGTTGGGCGCAAACGTCAAAAGGTACGTTTTCTCACGTTGCTGTTCATTTCAGTATAAATGCATGTCCAGTTTCATAACATTTCTTTATCTTACAGACATGTGCTTAAAGCGAGGTGTCACTTCCTATGCTCTGGGAGATGGTAATTGCAGAACTTACATGAAGTGTAATGAATTAGGTAATGTTTGTCTGGTTTTACTCGTATTTGAGCTGGGGCACAGCAGTTCCTACAAGATGGCTTGTGCGCCCAGCAAAGACTAAGACCGGCATGTGCCTTCGGGCAGTCTGATCAGTTTTCACTTTGCCAAGGACCCAAAGTTGTATCATGCGGACAGTGTGCGAAAGGACAGACTGATCTTCGCTAGGCGCAGATACAGTTTTTTAGGAAATGTTATGTCTTACCTTATTTGTCTTCGTATTTACGATTCTGTGTTAGGTTGTCCCTTTGTTACATATGTTTAGTTTGTTATCAGAGCAGTAACAGTCGGCGTATAGAGGTGCAAGTTTTATATTCATTTACTACATAACAGTTTAAGTATTTTGGAATGGTATTTTCTTAAACCGCTTCAATGCATCTGTGTCAATTCAGTATGCCAATAGAATAGTATAGAAGACGCCATGAAGAGACACAGAACGTAGCCTACCAATGGTACCAAGAGGGAGAATAAACAAACCAAGACAGACACATTACGAAAACACGCCTATTCAAATATATTGAAAATTTTACAACCAAAAAAAGGAAAATTCTCAGATAAAAAATGATATTTTTCATATTTGTTCTGAAAACACAGATTGTGGGTACTCGTTAGAACCGCCTATGTTTTGAGCAGAAATATGAAAACTGCAGCGAATACCCACATTCTATGTTTTTTAGCAAAATAAGAAAAATAATGTATACCCCTGTAAACCCCAGTTTTACTATATAAAAGTGGGGTTTAAGGGGCTCAAAATTACATAGGCGTGTTTTCGTGATGAGTACACAAGCCACAAACCAAAGCAAAAAAAAGCATCTAGCTCCCTCTTCAATAACAAGGTGCTTACAATGTTAGACAGGATCCACTAAACACAACAACAAACAGGACAAAACATGCAAGTCACACAGCAAACAACAGAAATGTCACAAAAAAGAAAAAAACAAAAACAACAAAAAAGCATCAGAACGGTCGTAGTAAAACCTACCGGAGTGAGGGGGGTAGGGGGTCGATCTTAAAGGTACCAACACTTCACGCTAGGTTTGAATGCTGTATAAATAATAATAATAATAATAATTATTATTATTATTATAGTAATACAGTCGACTCTTGTTATCTCGAAGTCCAAGGGACTCTCTGAAATACTTCGAGATATCCATATCTCAACATATCAGATTTGCAGAACTAAGGGGAAAAGATAAATCAAACAACCACATTTCACAAATGAATATGTAATTTGACTCCTTAAAATAGAGATACATTGAAAATATTATGGAAAAGAGGAGAAATTGCTCCTTAGGAGCAATTTCTCCTCTTTTCCACATTATTTTGCTACCTGTTGTCATAGTTTCATGTTTCATGTTTTCACTTCGAGATAAACGGTAATTCGAAATAAGCGAGTTCGAGATAACGAGGTTCGACTGTAATAATAACAGTAATAATAATAATAATAATAAGATGCTCGGCTCGCACAGAGAAAAAAAACAAAGCACATCCAGATGGCAACACACAACAAAGTTGAATATTAAGACATCGAATAGCCTAACAGGGTAAATACGAAATGTGCTAGACATGTTTTAGAACGAACAATTTGTTCTTTCTTTTTTATCATTTTCAGTCTCATTTTATTCCTTACTGTGCCCGTTTATATGATCAGATCTAGGCACTGGTGTGTCTTTATTGGAATAAAAGGTTACTCATTTTAGTATTGATTCGTCATTACGTCCAGATTTCAGCAAAAATGATTCTTTCTTAATAAATTATAAGTTTTAAAGCCAATTTCAGATACCGAAATTTTTAGTTGATCAAAACATATATTGCGAGTTGGTTGAAATGGATGAATTGCACGCACTTCCTTCAATTGATTGTAGCGCAGAAAAATGCAAAAAAAAAAAAACAAAAAAAAAAAAAAAAACCCAAACCTATAGTTATTCATACACAATTTTAATTACTTTTTATTAAAAAAAGTATCGGACAGTTTTTCAGTTTGGACCTTGCTTAATGAGAATCAGCTTATCTCTTAAATAACATGTTCAATTCAGATGTGTTGAGGTAACGGCTGAAAACGTACCTTAGGACATACGCGCCCAGCGGAGACGCAGATCAGCCTGCACGCAGGCTGATCTGCATCTCCGCTGGGCGCATTTGGATAGCCACGGATGCTTAGCTTTTTTTTTATATATATATATATTCTGAGCATTCTGCGTGGATTTGAGTCTTTGCTCGGCGCACATGTCAGAAGGTACATCTTCTCACATTGCGACTCAGTAAACTTCAATCGACCATACTGGGATCTCATCAGTGCTACTGGTTTAATAGAAAAAAAAAACTGCCAGATGAATATTGAGTTAAACATTTCGCCGCTCCCTCTTTGACTTTCAGATGTATAGTCGTCCAAAACTGATGCGACGTTGTCTCGTCGATACGTCTCCGCTGGCGGGGGTTAAAATAATGGCATTGTGTATTTAGTTGTTTTTAAATAATAATGAAAAAAGACTACCTTCCGAATAGCCTGCATGTAGCATTACAGCGAAAGAAAAATACAGCTAAGTGGAAAAATAAAAATCAACCAACACCCACACAAGACATCAACACCTAGGCCTGACGAAAGAAACAGCCGTGGCAAATTTGTTTATACCTATCTTTTGTACTATACAATTCTTTACAAATTGATTTTGCAAGGTAGAGATCAGTTCCGAGCAGCTGGTTGTACTTCAGTTGGTATATTATATATTCTGCTCGCTGAAGTAGTGCAAATATTTAGCTTTCATAGAAACAAAAATGGATACAATAAGTATATCGCTTAAGAGTGAAACTACCTAATATAGCCGTACTTCAGTGGCTTTGAGACCATGGGAATTCATCACGAAAACAAGCCTATATAATTTAGACCCCCTTAAACCCCAATTTTTTATAGTAAAACTGGGGTTTACAGGGTATATATATTATTGTTCTTATCTTGCTAAAAACATAGATGATGGGTTCTCATTAGAACTGCCTTCCCGAGATGGTTGTAACGAGTACCCGCCCACAATCTATGTTTTGAGAAGATAATATGAAAATATGAAAAATATCAGAATTTTTTAACTGAAAACTTTCTTTTTTTTTTTTTTTTTTGGTTGTAACATTTTCAATTTATTTGTATAGGCGTGTTTTCTCGTAATGTTGTTCTTGACCATTACGAAAACAAGCCTATTCAAATATATTGAAAATGTTACCACCAAAAAAAGAAAAAAATCAGATAAACTATTCTGATATTTTTCATATTTCTGCACAAAACATAGATTGTATGTTCTAACGAGTACCCACAATCTATGTTTTGAGCAGAAATAAGAAAAATAATGTATACCCCTGTAAACCCCAGTTTTACTATATAAAAGTGGGGTTAAAGGGGGTCAGGTCAAAATTATATATGCATGTTTTCGTAATGACATGTATAATTCGACTACTGCGGGCTAATCATAGCGCCGTGTCAGGCAGCATGTGTAGATGATGTAGGGTTGCCTTCCGACTGTCTTTAAAGTAAGTGTCTGTTGAGTGTTCTCAAAATCGCCTTGATGAGGTGATTCTAATAAACACACACAACATATATTTCGCGGTAAAATAAGTCCTTGAAGATCTCTAAATATTTGTTTCCTTGAACTATCGGACGAATTTCCTAGGGACTGAAAAACGAGTTCGAAACGAGTCAGGGTAAACAAGCCATCGGTGTAATTACGAAAACACGCCTATATATTGAGAATTTTACCACCAAAAATGAAAACTTTCGGATTGAAAATTCTGGCAGTTTTCATATTTCTGATCAAAACATACTCGTAGATTATGTGTACTTGTTAGAACCGCCTCAGCGAGGCGGTTCTAACGAGTACCTACAATTTATGTTTTTGAGCAGAATTAAGAAAATTAATATATACCCATATAAAGCCCAGTTTTACTGTATAAAAGTGGGGTTTAAGGGGGTTGAAATTATATAGGCATGTTTTCGTGATGTCCAAGTCATTGAAGTTTTATTGTGTTTTACTGTATTTACCCTAAGTATTCGGATACCTTCACTCCTGACCATCTTTGTTCTAAAATTTGAATAGCTTCAGCTAATCACATGTTATGTTAATGTTTCCAAGGGAAACAATATACTCTGACCATTAGCCACGTTTTATGATGGGTCTATACTTTTAGCCTAGTGCTTATGTCCATTTCGTACTCAAATTCAAAGACGGCGATACATCATGAAAACATGCCAATATAATTTTGACCCCCTTAAACCCCACTTTTATATAGTAAAACTGGGGTTTACAGGGGTATACATTATTTTTCTTATTTCTGCTCAAAAACATAGAATGTGGGTACTCGTTAGAACCGCCTCGCCGAGGCGGTTCTAACGAGTACCCACAATCTGTGTTCTGGGCAGAAACATAGAATGTGGTACTCGTTAGAACCGCCACACCGAGGCGGTTCTAACGAGTACCCACAATCTATGTTTTGAGCAGAAATGTGGAAAATATCAGAGTTTTTTCTCTGGAAAAAAAAATCAGTTTTTTAGGTGAAATTTTCTATATATTTGAATAGGCGTGTTTTCATAATGAAGTCTGTTAACCCTGAAGCAGCTGCATTTTACCAGTAAAGCGACTTAAATGTGATCGAGTGTGATATTTATTCGACGTTTATTCAACAAGAAAACTGCTAGGGTGTAAGACAAAGGAAACAACTGATTTTTCCGAGTTAGCTCCCCTTTCTTTGTTAACATGCAAACCCATCATTACAGTGTATATAATTATATTTCTAACCCACCCATTTCGCCAGACGTGAACTACATTTGACAATTCCATTCTATAGATACACGTGTTTTGATTTTCAGTCAGTCCATATCTAAGTTTACGGACACCGTCATTTCTCTTCATACTGATCCTATAAGTTTAGCAAGACCATTGTACTACATGATACTATATCTAAAAAGGGCTGATTAGGCGGCAAACCTGTATAGACTCTGATCTGATGCTGCGATCTGCAGTGTTGGATTTGAGTCTTTATGGTTTGTTCAAGCCGGTCTATAAATATATGTAGACCGGCTTGAACATATAGACTCAGATCCAAATATATTATTTACCCATTTATGCCGAATGGTATCTTCTACCTAAGTCTTTTGACTGGTCCATTTCAAGTGGAAGAAGCCTTGCTGGTTATTATTTTTTTCATTATTTCCATATGTTTTGAAATTCTTATATTTAACCAAATAGTGTAGATCCTGATCTGACGCCGCGTTATTCGGCGTCTGATCTGGGTTTACACTGTTTGCCAATGTCCCTTCTATGGGAGGCTAGTCATAAATTGCCCAGTATAGTCAGCTGTAAAGATAATTCACAGTAAAGAGGACAAAACATAGTACACTACAACCTCTTTATAACACGGTTCGTTATAACACGGTTTGGGTTATTACACAGTTCAAAGATGGATCCCAAAAATGTATAGATTATCTTGAAAAATGACCTTAAGTGGCCAGTTCTCAATATAATCTACACACTTTTGTTTGGATATAACACGGTTGTTTAACTAACACGGTTTATGCTATGGACCCCAACAATAGTGTTATAAAGAGGTTGTGGAATACTTCGGTCAACAAATAAATCAGTTGCTTGCAGTACAGTGATATGCTCCTATTTGTTTGACAGGTCAGGACGATCCATACTGTTGCCCCCGAGGAAAGATGTATGATGCTGTGTTGATGACTTGTGTAACTGCAACAACCATTGAATGCAGGAAGACAAATTGTCCTCGTGAATACTCAAAAGGTACGTTACGTAATAAAACACAGTCTAAGAGTAATATCACATTTACAATTCATTACGAAAACACGCCTATTCAAATATATTGAAAATTTTACCACCAAAAAATGAAAGTCTTCAGATTAAAATTCTGATATTTTTTACATATTTCTGCTCAAAACATAGATTGTGGGTACTCGTTAGAACCGCCTCGCTATGGCGGTTCTAACAAGTACCCACAATCTATGTTTTTGAGCAGAAATAAGAAAATAATGCCTACCCATGTAAACCCCAGTTTTGCTATATGAAAGTAAAGTGGAGTTAAATGGGATGAAAATTATATAGGTATGTTTTGGTGATGTACTAAAAGCTATACTTATTGAAAAATCTAGCGTGACCTGTCCGTTTAATTGTCCAGTTAAAATCTCATATTCAACCAAAGAAAAGCCAGCATTTTCCCGTTAGAAAGTTTATATAAATAGGTTTATAAATGTGTTTGTAAGTCAAGAAAGTAACAAAATATAAAGTGTATGCACTTTATATTCGCATATTATATCCATAATATCCTAAACTGTATCACAGAGAAAATTCAACCTCCAAAAACTTGTGTAACTAATTCATTTTACATTTTTCATGAACCATTTAGCGAGAGTCATAAAACAGTCCGCCATTCGATCACATGACCTCACAAAAGTTGTTGGTATTTTATATTTATTAGCAGAGAAAATTTATGCTCAGCTGAATTAAGCATGATAAGAATTTTATAACCTTGAGGCCTTGTTTTACGAGCTCTCAACCCTCGCCTGTAATTCTGATACTGTTCTAGTTACAAATATTAATGTTTGGTCAGCGTAAGTTTTCCTACCTCATCAGTGGAACAACACAAAACAGATAGATTAACATCCAAACACTATGAGAAAACACAGATGAAGGTTAGACTAAAAATAGAAAGTCAGCAAATAAAAACCACTAGTAGCACCACAGATAGGCTTGAATACCAGGAAAAGATTAAGAAAGTTAGCCAAACCAACGCCCCACACATTAAGTATCGCCTAGAAAGCTTAAGTCCTAACCTTGATTGCTGGTGCCCATTCCATGATAGTCACTGTACTTCAGCTGCAGCTGTGTTTCCTCGTTTGTTCATTGTTTTGTTACATTACATATCATAAAGTCCTTATACGGTGCTTTTGGAGGTCAGAGTGTTGTGGTCGGTGATTTTGCCATTTGTTGGAGTTTATTCTGTTCGATAGTTTGTTGGAACAATGAATTTACAGTTGTAGAAAAAGTGGACTCATTTAAGCATATGAGCATATACATTCAAGAAACTTCAACAGAATGCATAGGAGCACGATTTTGATTTGAATTTTAATTTTTAATTAAAGCTGAGCCGATTGCAGCTATCAAGTCTATATTTAAAAAGGAATAACATTCATTGCAAAGTGTTTATCAACAATGAATAATGGTGCCCTGAACTCTGAACGCTGAATTCGAGATGAGCTTCGAAAATGATACCGCACGCAAATAGATGACTAAATATTTATGTGAAAATACATAAGGAATTGCGATTCATGGTTGTTCCTATTTAGTATGTATATGAGAATATTAGTTTATCAACAGCGAACTGGGAGTTTTGTCCGTCTATTTTAACGCTTAGCACTTTAGGCAAAATTCTCAGGAGACATTCTGAAATATTTTATTACTTCCCGAAAAAGAAATAGGAGTTGCCATTTCATGCAAATTGTCTCCACTTGAGACAATTGGCATGATATGTCAGATTCTGTTTTCTCAGCAAACTAAGCAAAAACATCACCAAGTAGTCGTCTGCTGAATTAGCCAAGAGAGTGGTAAGGTTAAATATTTTTTTCTGTTATAGAATGCAAGTTCGCTGCCATACCTGGGAAACCTTCGATGTACCGAGTTTTAGACGGTGTAAATAATGTTGTTATGCCATGTTCCGTAGGAACGAAATTCGACCAGAACGCCTGCCACTGCGTAGCTGATCATCAGAAACAGGAAAATAAAGGTAATAAAATCTACGAGTCTTCCCTTGGAAACACCAAACACATAAACGAGTCTCTGTTTCATTGAGACTCTGCATTTGCAACAATGTAGTTTGCTGCATACTCCGCCTAGCACCGGCGTAAGTGGAACACGATTTTCCCAGATATCAGAATAAGATCAAAGATCCCACGGAAAGTAAAATAAAAACTGCAATTTCACATGAGTAGTATAGGGCGTCGCTTTGGGGACTATGCCCTATACTAATCACATGTGTGTTTCTGAAGCCATATTTTTCGATTTATAAGTTCGGACACGTCCATTTTTGGAAATAGGGGAGTCGCAATAATTAAAAATAAACGACTGAAGAACAGTTTGGATTGTGATGAGATCCGTCATGTGTAGATCCACCCCATATGCAAAGCATCTGTTTTGGTTTGCAGGGCTGAAAGGCTTATGTTATAAAACATAAAAGAAGCATCATTGGCACGTTATGGGTGCTTATAGATGGTAAACTGTTTACATGATTGTACAATATTTGTTTTTGTTGGGAATTTGCGGAAGTTCTTAATGTATCGTTTCCATTTGAACCGCATCACGTGAAAAGATATCTTTGGACATATGTGGACACCAAGTAGCATTCTACTAAAATCTATATCGGATTATTATTAAGTAGAATGCTAGCTCGGCAGCGAAGGACAGACTGACGTTTTACTTTATTTAGATGACTTTATTCACTATGATAATATAATTCATGAACAAATGAATGATAAACTATATTCTAACACAGCGCGCGTATATAAGCAATGGAGAAAACCAGTGATTTATTTGGAACAAATCACTGGACGGAAGCGCCACGCTGTCTGGTGCCATTCCGACGTCATTTTGACACTTTGCTGACGTCATTGGTAGTTGCTAGACGTTAGACGGTGTAACGTCCTTTTTCTCGAGTCAACAACGTAAGAAATGCAGGTAATCTTCAGCGTTACAGTCAAAACTGTTGGCAGGATTTCTTTCTGCGATGGCGGAAAGTTGGAAGAATCTGAAAGATACAATTACTTTTCCGTCGTTTTCTATGTGTTAAATTCGAAATAGATAAGCTCTTGCGCGTGATTTGTTGAGTAATAAATTACAGTTTGTCGGTCAGTTGTAAGTAGATAAATCACTCGCGCTCCGTGCTCGTGATTTGATCTACTTTACAAATGACTGTCAATCAGTGATCTAGAGCTGATCTATTTTTTTTTTTATCCTAGAAAACATCTGCCGAACATAATAAAAATCAGCTCATCCCTTATCTCCATTTCTGGATTTAAAATTATCAAATGTCGAATTGTAAACATTTGACTCTCGTTATCTCTAACTAGCTTATCTCGAATAACCGCTTATCTCGAAGTGAAAGTCTGGCCCCTGCTTAAACATGAAAACCTAACAACAGGTAAAAAATATTGTGGAAAAGGGGAGAAATTGCTCCTCTTTTCCACAATATTTTCACTATATCTCTAACTTCAAGAGTCCAATTACATGTATATTTGTTAAATGTGGTTAATCAAATTATCTTTCATCAATTCTGTAAATCTGATATGTCGAGGTGCGGATATCTCGAAGTAGTTCAGAGAGCCCCTTGGAATTCGAGATAACGAGAGTCGACTGTATTTACAATATGAGCCTCAAAGTCAGATAACATACATTCGGACATAAGCGCCGAATGACGACCCAAATCGACCGACACATCCGCTCTGTCTGATCAGTCTTCGTTGAAACTTTGTAATCTTGATTATCAAAAAGTTAAGATCAATTTCATTTATATTTTCTGTAGGTTGTAATTTAGCTGCTGTTCGAGGACAACCACATATGTACGAAATGTTGGGTGTGATAATGCCATGTCCTGTGGGAACTATATTCGATCAGCACAAGTGCCAGTGTGTAGTGATTCATGCCAAGACAGATAATAAAACGGAACAAGGTACCACGTAACTGTACAATACAAGATGTATTGCCGGTCCCTAATGGTTACGTACATGCTGTGAGAGTACCCAGTGGGCACTTGACGTTTATACAACGTCGCTTCAACGTCGATGTAACGTCGTGACGTTACATCGTTATTGATACGACGTTGTCCCAAATTTACATTCCCGCTGGGTAGTATAATGACATGTTTTCCGTTCTTAATGCTTTACGTTCGTATACTCTATTTTTTTTTTTATCAATATCACATTGTTAGCTACCACAAGTGTTTGTATTGCAATGCCGAACTGTCAGCTACCGCAAATGGTTTTTATTGTATTACCACACTATAAGTTATAAATGTTTTAATTGCTTTACCATATGTCAGCTAGATCTTCCACAAATGTTTGCATTGCATTACCATACTGTCAGCTACCACAAATGCTTTTATTGCATTACCACGCTGTCAGTTACCACAAATAATTTTTTATTGCATTACCACACGGTCAGCTATCACAAATGTTTGATTGCATTACCACATTGTCAGCTGCCACAAATGTCTGTATTGTATGAACACACTGTTATTTATCGTAGATAACATCTTGGCTTTCACGCATTGATTAACTCTTTATGTGCCAAATTTCAGACTATATTTGTCGTCTGCTTTGTTTTTTGTGTTTTTTTTTTCAACATAATATAAGATGGAAAGAAGTTTATAAGTTTAAAAGTCAAACTGAATGTCAAATAGCGTAGATCCTGATGAGACGGCTCATTATGCAAAAGCCTATTATTATCGCCTGTGGCAGTAAGTTTCAGCACCTATAAATACTGTAAATACCTATAAAATCATCTGATCCACAACGTCGAAGGACACGTACACCAAGAAAAACCTCAGATCAGCCTGTGCATTATATTCGCGCGGCAGTCTGATCGAATTTTTTACTGGGAGCATCTTGGATAGCCAAGGATACAAAGTTTATTTATGCGGACAACGAATGCTCTGATCAGACTGCGCATATGACCAGGCTGATTTGAGTCTTCGTCGGGCGCACGTTTCAGAAGGTATGTTTTATCATGTGTGGCTCATTTGAACATTATTTTGAATGTGTGGAAAACTTCCAGTGCAATAGCATTTAAAAATTAACGCAAAGTAGCTTCGCTTAAAACTGCATTGATAATAGCGACACAAAATCATGTTATTGTAATTAATAGTTTCCGAAAATAAATATTGCTTTCAAGCTCTTGACGTCGATTTTAATATTGTTTTAGGCTGCGCTCTCGAAATATTTGCCAAACTGCCTGCCCTGGAAAATCTGGGATCTGCAACCGCAGCTCTTCTTATGCTGGGTGCGTACGGCCAAGGCGAGAAAGGAGTAGGTGACATGCCAGACTACTGGGATGGTAATACAGGAATCAACATACCATACTATGGGTCGGAGAAACTTTCCAACTTCTATCTAGAGGTGAATGTACTGATATATAGTCCAGGGCCCAGTTGTTCAAAGCGTCGTTAGCTTAACGAGCTCGTTAAGGGTCATTTCGTTAACTATTATTTTAGCTGATTCAATATACAATATTCTGATATTTTTTGCTGAAAAAATGTGAATAGCTTTTGCACTGCAAAAGCTACTCACATTTTTTCAGCAAAAAATTTCAGCATATTTGCGTATCGATGTAAATTTTAACGAATCGTTAACTAACGACATCGTTATTTTTGAACAACTGGGCCCAGATGATTAGTTTCGTTTCTAGTTTAGCATCCATGTTACGGTTTTTCAGCCAGCCCATGCCAGTTCAAGGAAACTGATTACCGTTCAGGTCAGATAACACTTTAAAATAGTTTTACTTCCCTTCTGAAGAGAGGTTAGATTCTTTTAGAGTAACCCTTTTTCAGAAGTGAAAAAACAATTTGACAGTTCCATTGGAAGTGTTTTTTTCTCCCGTTAAGTAATGCATAATATGCAAAAAGGACCCTTATAGTATTTACAAAAAGCGCCGGAAGACCTAAACATGCAGGTGTTAGTTTCATGTTTATTGCAATTCTGTCAATGTAAAGTAACTGTTAGTTATAATTACAACACTTTCTTTTAGGAAACAACATTAAGTAACGTCATGTGATATTAAGCAACGTCATGTGATATCATGGCGTCATAACTTCCCCATGGTAATGTTGCAATGGGGAGTTTATCTTTGTTTAAAATATGGAGTAATGTTAATAAAGTGATTGAGATTTTATCAGTGTTAGCGTTTAACAGTAGGCTTATCCGTGAAGTACGATCAGAGCTAATGCAGTTCAGTTATCATTTCTATAGTATGCAATGTTTCCGTAAGCGCATAGGCGCATAACGAATGTCATGATCAGATTGCGCGTATGCGAAGAAGACAGACCTAGTTCTCCTTTGGCCGAATAATAGGCCTATTCTCATGTTGTACTTCATTTGATTTTAAGTATTGCTGTAGCTGATTATAAACAATTCATATGAGGCATAAGTGGCCGAAACTAACTGGTCTGGCCCATTTAAGCTGGTATTTTAGCTGTATTGACAATAGCATGAACACAAACAATGATTCAGTTGTGAGTGTATTTATTGCTCTCAAAGATTATTCTGGTCAGAACCTGTTTGCAGTCTCCTGAGTTTCATAGTTTTTATTTGCCTTCAGTGCAGCTGGTGTGATGTGCCGGACGGCGGCCATATACAGTCTCCCCGTACTTCATCATAGTGCAATTTTTACTGTTTATTTCCTTCTGATCTTTGGGCCAATTCTAGTATGTTTAGTAAATCGAGCTCCGCTCAAGTCGGCACTTGGAAGAAGTATGCAACCTTGCACACAATGTTGCTGTGATATGAAGTGTCTCAGTATACTCGAGACTCCAATTATCGTTCTTTGATGTGTTCTTATGTTAAAGGGTAACCTTTATAAAATTTACTTAACCTTTGTCATGCTGAATAAATTAAGATGTCATTTCCACATCCAATTGTCAGCCAATCAAATTACTTAATCCATATTGTTTATATAAATTCACTGAATGATAAACAGTGCGGATCCAGATCAGTTGGCTTCTTCGAAAGCCAACTGATCTGGATCTACACTGCTTGCAAAGGCAGGGTATATCCGAGTTCAGCAGGACAATGTTTAATTTTCTTATATTTTAGTGCTTTTTCACAACCGAGAGTTTTTGTTGCATCTGGGGTACATGGTATGTTATATTTGCCAAAAACTATGTCCGTTGTCCGTTTCGTATGTAAGAGTCTAAGTTATTTGGTAGACGTTACCCATTTTAGACTCCTGCCAAAATTCCTTTTTATCGAGTTCAAAGCTTATACAGCGGATTGCTTCGCTGTTTAATGTCGCCATATATTTGCACTTAATATGACTCTTATGGTTCTTATGTGTGCTTAGATGTTTATGTCTGTATATTTTGTATAGTCTATGATAAATTTTCTTAATATGTGCATACAGTAAAACCTCGATAGCTCAAACACCGATGGCTCGTTTACTGTGGCTAATTCGAAGTCGTTTTTGAGTCCCTACGAAATTCTTCCGACAGCTCAAGAAAACAAATATTTAGAGAAATTTTCTCATTTTATCACGAAATTGTATGTTGTGTGTACTCATTAGAATCGCCTCATCGAGGCGATTCTAATGAGTACACATAACATACAATTATTGTGTAGAAAATCGAAAAGATTTCCTAAATTATCGTTATTTGCTTCCTTACCTTGTGCCATGATTAACCCTCAGTGGCTCGAAATACCCATATCTCGAACAAATTTCCATGGTCCCAAAGATGTTCGAGCCATTGAATTTCGACTGTATATTTATTCTTTTTATGCTTATACCTCCCTTACTCCTTTAATGTATGCATATAAATATGTATTTTACATAACTTTGCTGATTTGCTTAATGTTTGTCAGAATAAAAGCCCCGCTGGGTTTATGTTGCATTGTTATGAATACTGAACTTTAAAATTTATATGATTCTGTGTCTTTGTTTACACCCAAAAGTACAGATAATTCATCATTTATTCACACCGATACTGTCATGTAAGACATATATGATCAAGATGCTGTTACATTTCTTAGATAATGGCCATTTACTGTATCAGCATTGCCATAATATTGTATAGTTTCACATTATGTAGGTCTTAAATAAATGGTTTTGTTCCATTATACTTAGCCAACACTACGAAGTTCCTTGCACAACACAAACCCTTTCAACAAAATCAACGTTAAGTGCAAGTTTCTTAATTTGAATACATTCAGTGGCATTGCCTTTAAATAATATATTGTCAGGTATAAGAAATCATAACACGTCCGCGCTGTCTGCTATGGATCGCACTGCTCGCAGGTAGAAAGCCGCAATAGTGCAGTGTCATTTGTTTGAATTGATGGCCTTCAAAAGTTGTTGTATCTTCTTATGCCTCTCTGTTTTCGTTTCACTCGTAATTGGCCGTGTAGTTCTTACGTTTTGCATTTATTTATCTCACATTCGGTAGTTTTTCTTCCGATGGTATGGGATGGGTGTGGACAAAGTCGTACACACAGTCAATGTCATCTCAGTTAACACACACATGAATAAAATGTTTGCCTCTTATTTATTCCTCTACATATGATACTTTAATAACCAAGATATTGACTTTTTTTTCTATTTTCTCCCAACAATGTTTCTAATGAGTACCCACAATATATATGTAAAATACATTGAGAAAACACAGTTATTGAAATATATTAAAAGTTTAACTTCCAAAAAACTGAAAGTTTTCAGATAAATATTCAGATATTTTTCAAATTTCTGCTCAAAACATAGATTTTGGGCTTTGGCTGTTCTAACGAGTGCCAAAATCTATGTTTTTGTGCAGAAATAAGAAAAATAATGTACACCCCTGTAAACCCCAATTTTACTATATAAAAAGGGTCAAAATAAAGATATATTTTCGTGATCGAGTACCCACAATATATGTATTTGTGGAGAAATAAGAAAATATTTGTCTGGATATCCCTTTAATCTAAAGCCAATGTATTCCTGGGTAATTTGACCATGTACTGTAAGAAACGGGGAGGATTCGGTATTAAGCATATCCAGACCAAAATAGGGTTGTTGGAAATAATATATGAATAAAATAGACTGAGAGGCATTACGAACACACGCCTATCCAAATATATTGAGTTTTACCACCAAGAAATGAAAAAAATCAGATAATTTCATGGTAATTTTCATATTTTTACTCTAAACATATATTGTGGGTGATCGTTAGAACCGCCTTCGCGGGCGGTTCTAACGAGTACCTACAATCTCTGTTTTCTAGAAGAAATAAAACTAATGTATGCCCTTGTAAACGAGAGTTTTGATGTATGAAAGTGGGGTTTAAGGGGTCAAAACTATATAGGCGTGTTTTCGTGATATAATATCTGAAGTTTGAAGTTGTCTGGGAAGTCGACTAACTAGTTTCGCCCAATTAGAGCACGTCATTGACTTCATATATATTAATAAAACACCCTGAATGGTTAAGGGATCAGAAAAGACCAGAGTGTAATATGCACTATTACAATTGTTAATGGGGTGACTGCCAGATGTCACTTCCAGCAGCTATGATGAGGATAAAGCTGAAGAAATGTGTAGCAAAATTCTTAAAATCTGCTTATTGATGTATATATACCCCTGCACGCCCCAGTTGTCTTAAAATATTATGGAGGAACAAGGAAATACGTTACACATACAGTCGACTCTCGTTATCTCGAATTTCAAGGGACTCACTGAAATACTTCGAGATATCCGTACCTCGACATATCAGAGTTGAGTGAGTGAGGAAAACAATAAATTGAACAACCACATTTAACAAATGAATATGTAATTTGACTCATCAGGAGCAATTTCTCCTCTTTTCCACATTATTTTGTTACCTGTTGTCATAGTTTCATGTTAAAACAGGGACCAGATTTTCACTTCGAGATAAGCGTTAATTCGAAATAAGCAAAAAAAAGGTAAGAGAAAAGTCCAGGGAGTGCCACAATCACAAACCTCAGCCCTTCCCAGACCCAAAGAGGAAGAGGAAACCGACAAATCTAAACAAGCACTACATAAAGTACAAGTTCGAGATAACGAGGTTTGAAATAAGTCAACGTATCCTCATGAACATTACGCAAACATGTTTGCGTAATGTTCATGAGGATACGTTGACTTATTTTAAACGTTGCTGTCCACATATGCGACCAGTTCCTTTCCACAGACGTATCTAAGTAACTAAGTTAATACACAAATGAAAATGATATGCGAACGAATGGTTTAAAGATTTCACTACCAGCCACTTGTGATGCTGTCTGAACTGTATTGAATCTTGATAAGCATTGACTTTCAACTGCAAGCAAAAAAAAAAAAAAAAAAAAAAAAAACTGTTGTTTTGGAACTTCCTACCTGGTTGAGATTTGTTATCCATATGTTTTGTCTATCTTTTTTTTTCTGTAAACAATATCTGAACGATGACTCACTTTATAATCTTGCACTCTGTATTTATGCTTTATGTGCGATTTAGTTGCTAAGTGTTGATAACAGAAACATGAATGCATGATTTTCCTTTTCATTTATTGTGTTGATTGTTTTCAATGGACACACCTGTACTTTCTATATCTTTATATTTGAACGCTGACAATGAAGTTTGCTGGAAGACTGCGTTTATGAAATGAGCCGCACTTCAGAAAACGTACAAATGGACCAGCGCAGATTCAGATGAGCTTGCACATTCACACAGTTTGATCAAGTCTTTACTGGACGCATTTTGGATCTCCAACCCAGCAGGCACACAACGTTAAAATGACGTCGTATCAACGTCGATGCGACGTGATGACGTCGCGTCGACGTTGATGCGACGTCATTTTGATGTTGTGTGCCCGCTGGGAAGGATAGAAACTTTTCATACGGACAACGAAGACTCTGACCAGACTGTGCGGATGCGCAGGCCAATTTGTATCTTCGTTGCACATGTTCAATGATATAGTTTCTGACGTTGCATCTCAAATTATTTTTCAAGCTCTATATTATAGATATATATTAAAGCATGCATTTCGGCCATCTGCTACAACCGCGTAAAGTACGTTAACTCTTAGAAACTTTTTTCACAATATTAGCAAACGGCACATCAAATAAGTGAAATACTTTTCCAGATCAGGAATTGTCTCTTAAGGAGCTCATTTTCTTGGAAATATAAAAAAAACAGTAATATGTTATTTCAAAAATGCAGTGTTTTAGGGTTTATGACTTAATAACTACAATATATGAAGCCTGATTTTGGTACATTAATGTAGGGGTGAAGTGGTTACATCTTCAGGGGAAGCAATTCTATCAAAATTATTTATGGCCCTTCTTACAAGAAGTCTGCTCTAATAGAAAAGAGCGTGCTCCCATGGGAACACTCTTTATAGAATAGATCCATTTACAGACGGGGCGTGGTGTGCAGGAAAGCAAACACGAAGCCACAAAAGTCATCTCCCTTGTAAATACTGGTGGAAAATCAGCTAAGTGTATCCAGTCCCTTTAACATTACCTTGCATGCAAAGAACTAACAGTCAGAAGGTCGTTAAATTCTGACCAGAATCGTCACTTTTCGTGACACAATGTATAGACTGCAACATGACAGAAGGGTCTTAGGCCCTTCTGTCATGTTGCAGTCTATGCATTGTGTCTATGCACTGTATGGACAAAATAGGTCCTGACTCTCAACACATTCGAGCTGCCTGATCAGGGAATTCCCTGTCCACTTTCAGAATAAAAGACAGTGTAATACATATTTCTGTTTTAAAGAAAACTGATTTTGTGACTTCATGGTTATTTTCCTGAACAATATGCCACTTCTGACATTTCAGAAGGGAGCCATAGCACCAAATATTTTCATTCCTTTAAGATTAAAGCCCTTTTCAGAAGGGAGGAAAAAAAACAATTTTGAAAGGGTTGCCTTTAGTGAAAATGGGTCCATTCCCCTTTGACATCACGAAAACATGCCTATAGAATTTTACCCCCTTAAACCCCACTTTTATGTAGTAAAACTGGGGTTTACAGGAGTATACATTATTTTATCTTATTTCTGCTCAAAAACATAGATTGTGGGTACTCGTCGAGGCGGTTCTAACGAGTATAAACAGTCTATGTTTTGAGCAGAAATAAGAAACATTTCAGAGTTTTTATTTGAAAACTTTCAGTTTTTGGAGGTGAAATTTTCAATATATTTGAATAGGCATGTTTTCGTAATGAAAGGCTCTGATTGGTCTGTAATGAATACGGAGGCTGATGTGAATACTCACTGCGGTGAATACTCACTGCGCCAACATGTCATAGGTACTTTTTCTACTTGCGGATCATTCATTTCAACAGAAAAATCACATCGAGCCTAGCCAGTATGAATATTGCTATGCAGGCCCCGAGGTTATAATTTTTTTCCATGCTCAACTCATCTGAGCATGAAATTTGTCCTGCTAATAAATCCCAAATTACTAACAATTGCGAATTCTTTTTTCTAAACATAGTTGAGCATGAAAATTTCTCTGCTAATAAATATGAAAATGCCAACTATTGTTGGCATTTTCATATTTATTAGCAGAGAAAATTTCAAGCTCAGATGAGTTGAGTATGAAAAAAGTTTCATAACCTCGGGGCCAACTTTCCGCATATCTTTCCCGGCATTCTTACAATGGTGGCGACTTTTGTGACTTCATTTCTGTTTGCTTTCATACACAAAAGTCCTTTTCTGAAAAGGGGTCTTCTCCAAAAGAAAAGACATTGCTCCCTTTAGAGTAGACTACATTTCGGAAAGGAAGCAAAACCAAGTTTCATAAAGTTGCTACCCCTGAAAGTGTATGCATTACCCTTAATTCCCACCACACTTATCCTAAAGTGAACATTACCGAATGGGTGCAAATAATGTTGCCAAAATGGTTAACGTTTGATCAGGTATTGCTTGCTTAGGTGTGTCCTTTCGAATATATATTGTAAATACGGTATGGGCATTGTTTTCCGCAAATTGGAAATTGTTAATTATCTCACAGTAGGCATCATTTTTGAATTTCTAGGGAAAATTGCATAGCCAAACTATCAGACTTTCCATCGAAAAAATAAAATTCTCACACATTTTGAACATTCATACTGCAGTTATCATTCATAAAATGTTTTTTTTTAATACAGTTAAAGTTCCGGCCATCTGAAACGACCATGAACAAGCAAGTTTTCTTGTCCAGTTGTACGCATATAATAAGACACCAAGGTAAGCTGTTACAAGCAGGTTTATTTGCTTAGTTACTGTCTTTGCACTCATCAGTTATAGACTTCTTGAACGTTTAGACGGGCACAAAAACTCCTTGGGTGTTTATTAAACTGACGCGGTCTGAAATCGACTGAAGTATAACAAAATGGAAAACTGGAACTGAACTGTCTATACTATCTACTAATACATTTGCTACTTAATGCTCTGCATTTTGTAATAGCTTCAGAAGTATGTTTCTAATTATTGCATTTGATAACTCACAGAAGTGCAGTTTCATTTCCTTTTCAATATCGTGAGTATGAGTTAATTGTAAGGACTTAGGTGATGAATTGTACTTAGTGCCTTAACTTGTACATTAATTGTTGTCGATTTGGTCTGTGATAATGGTTCTTGGTGTTGCCACTATTTACCTCTTAGCACAGTGATTCAAGTACTTCACAGTAATGTGAGGTTGCCATTTTTCTCTGATTTTATGCTGCTAACGGAAGCTCACAGGATCATATAGTTACCGTCTCCATCCATCTTTCTGACCGTCTATCTGTCTATCTGTATTTCCGTGCTTATTTCATTATCGTAGCAAAATGAAAGTTTCGATTATAATATTGTTGATGAAGTGTAATTCAAAGTCGTTCAAAATACCAGGTTGAAACTGAGTTTATGTTGAAAACAAGCTGACACGAAGTGCAAAGTAAAATAATCGTAACGCTTTACTCATTACTCATTTCTAAGCTTTCAATAATATTTACATTTATGTTTGCACACATACGAAACTACAAACCTGAAATCGGTACTAATGTATAAGAACTTGTATAAGTAGTATAAGACCTGTTTCTCAACGTCTTTATTCCTTCAATAAGAACTACACAACGTATGTACGTCTATATCTAAGAAATCTTATGGCTGCAAGGTAATATGTTGAGAATTTGGTTGTTGCTTCTATCTAATGTATCTTCATTCCGTCAATAGTCTTGTCTGGAGCGTAACACAAAAATATGTGTTACAAGGTTGTAACTTTATACAGTACATTTCCATTATTTATATCACCTTTGGGACTGTCAAAAAATATTCTCATCAGTGCGATGGTCTTAATATTGAATAAAGAATAATAAGAAAGAAAGTATTTGGGACAGGCAAACGCTACCCTTAATTGCGGTATGGTCATTATTTCGAATGGTCTTTATAGTAGATTTTTACTGTACTTTTTTATTACAAATAAAAACCTAAGAGTTTGCCTTTGGAAACAAAGAATACACAAGAGAACGAAATCGGAGACACAGTTTTATTAACCCTTAAAGCGCCAAGAAAAACTGCATCTGAAAATGTCGTCTGTTTATGTCGTCTGCTGAATATTCTTGCAGACTTTTCAAACCTATTTTTGCATACAGGCAAACAGTGTGGACCCTGATCTGACTGCTCCTAAGGGAGCAGTTGGATCTGGGTCCACACTGTTTGCAAAAATGATCAATATTTGGCTTGCAACGAAGAATGTGCTTTTTCACTTCTGATGTATATAATAATCACAATTTATGGTCATGTCAAAAAGTCTGTGATGCCCTTGTTTATCTTTTGGATAATATTTTATTAGATTTGGAACTAAACTTTATAGACAAACTATTGGTATTCCGATGGGAACAAATTGTGCTCCTCTTGTTGCAGATTTGTTTCTTTTTTGTTATGAGAGATATTTCATAAAGTCTCTCTCACGTGAAAATCAGGCTGACATTATTGAGGCTTTTAATTCAACTTCAAGATACCTTGACGATTTATTAAATATTGACAATATTTACTTTGACCAAATGGTGGACCGGATATACCCTACAGAACTCCAATTAAATAGAATAAATTCTTCCGATACCGAGGCACCTTTTTTGAATTTGAATCTATGTATATCTGATGGTACAGTTTCCACCAAAATTTATGATAAACGGGGCGATTTTGATTTTGATATAGTCAATTTCCCTTTTCTGGATGGCGATGTCCCCCGGCGTACCTCATATGGGGTATACATATCTCAACTTATAAGATTCGCCAGAGCTTCTTCAAATCTTTATGACTTTAACTTCCGTAATAAAGCCCTTACTGCCAAACTTCTTCGGCAGGGCTATCGTTATTTTAAATTTCGTAAGACGTTTTCCAAATTTTATCGCAGACACAGTGCCTTGTTAGAAAAATATAGCGTCAGTCTGAAAACACTTCTGCAACAAGGTATATCGGAACCCGAATTTTACGGTGACAGTGTACAGATTTAGAAAAATTGTAGGTAAATCTAACTTTTCGGAGCAATTCAGAAAACTTATTAACCGTTACAAAAGAATTGGCTATAGCCTGGATATTATGCGGCAGACTGCATGCCTAGTTGTCAACCCAATCATTGTTGATGGCTATGCTTCACTCTTTAATTGCACGACGGCGGTTCGGGCCTCAGACTCAATGACGGCCTCTTCGTAAAACTTTAACCAGTGGGTTGGGGCTTGACAATATGTCTTTGGCTTGGCCAGCCGTAGTTCAACTATTGGTTTTCATTTACTCTGGCATACAGTAGAATTAGCCATGAGTACTCGTCTTTGTTTATTATAGTGATTAATTTGATTTTTATGTTTTCGCTTTGAAGCATTGACTGAGTTGAGAGCCTTTATGCGAACCGAATTTTTATGTATTTATGTATTAAGAGTAGCATCGGGACCCAGGGTGAAGTTAGCTAGCTTTAAAAGTGCTTTCAACCCCCGGTGGTTTGCTCTACCGACCGTTCTAAGGCGGTGGTCCCGGTGTTAGTCTTATTCCTTGTTGCTTTGTGGTTTATTCTACGAGGCGATTTGTTGTATGTCTTTCCGTGTGTCATTTTGCTCTTGTGTTTTTCAGTCCTTTTAGTAGTGCGATTACCTCGCTTGGGGAAGAGAGAGCTAATCTTAGTGCTTTTCGTACGTTTGTTCGGTTTGTGCTTGTTTAGATTTGTCGGTTTCCTCTTCCTCTTGGGGTCTGGGAAGGGCTGCGGTTTGTGATTGTGGCACTCCCTGGACTTTTCTCTTACATTTTTAAAAATCACAAGCAGATGACAAAGCAGACGACAATAGTTGTGCTTGGCGCTTTAAGGGTTAAGTCTCTTCATACACAGCAATGAAGTGTGCGAGGCTGCAATACGTCCCCTACTGTAGCACCTGATTAAACGATATTTTATTTTTAAACTAACAAGAGTGACCTCAATGATCCCAAAGGAAATAAAGATATTATCTGCACTATGGTGAAGTACGGAGAGACGTTTTACGGCCGTCACACGGCACCAAACAAGAGCTACAAGACGTAAGAAAAAGACGAATAACTCCTTCGTCATTCTTTAAGACGCTTTGTTACATTCTTTGGTAATCGGTTGAATATTTGAACTGGCTGAGCTGACGTGTAGAGTAAAACACAAGACCTCTGTAAGTTCCTGCCCTTTGTCACAATAACGTTGACTGATATCTATGGCTGTTTTTTTTTTCTTCTGATCATGATGATTAATGTGAGCGGTGTGGAATATCCAGTGTTGGTCTACTTCTGATTATCAGAACATTACGAAAACATGCCTATTCAAATATATAGAAAATTTCACCTCCAAAAACTGAAAATTTTCAGATAAAAAACTCTGATCTTTTTTATATTTATGCTCAAAACATAGATTGTGGGTACCCGTTAGAACCGCCTTGCCAAGGCGGTTCTAATGAGTATCCACAATCCATGTTTTTAAACAGAAATAAGAAAAATAATGTATACCCCTGTAAATCCCAGTTTTACTATATAAAAGTGGGGTTTAAGGGGGTCAAAATTATATAGGCATGTTTTCGTAATGAGTTTAATCTGAGTTTGGTGTTGAATGTCCAGTGTTGGTCTACTCCTGCTCATCAATAGTTTAGTCCGACTGAAGAAGACATTTTAGACATGTACACATGCTGCTGCCTGCATCAGGAAAACATACCTATATAATTTTGACCCCCTTAAACCCCACTTTTATGTAGTAAAACTGGGGTTTACAGGGGTACACATTATTTTTCTTATTTCTGCTCAAAACATAGATTGTGGGTACTCGTTAGAACCGCCTCGGCGAGGCGGTTCTAACGAGTACCCACAATCTATGCTTTGAGCAGAAATATGAAAAAAATATTAGAATTTTTATCTGAACACTTTCTGTTTTTGGTGGTGAAATTTTCAATATATTTGAATAGGCGTGTTTTCGTAATGGCAAAATAAATTTTGTAAGGTTACATTTAGTGTGCATGTTCAGCTGAACTATAAATACGGGATTCGTCACATCTTAATGGTGGTTGTTGCCGCCTCTTTTTTCCACCTGTTTGTCTCTGTCCGTCCATCTGTTATTCTATAGTAGCAAACAGATAAACTAAAGTATGTATATATATTTTTACAATTTATCTGCTTTAGATACCCGTCCTACGCTGGAACTGAGTTTGATTAAATTCGATGACCAGTCAGGAAGTCTAAACTTACATGTAGGAACAACCGACCAGTGGAAAATGGTTGACATGGAGACACAATATATGGTAATGTGCTGCATTACATAAGATTTTTTTTTTCCTTGGTTTACTTCGTGCATTACATAAGAATTTTATTTTTCCTTGGTTAACTTCGTGTTTAGGCAGGAAATCTGATATCTATAAAAAATATAAATGCTCCAAACAGGAACTACAGACTTCCCAAAAAACTGAAAGAAGAATAGATGAGAAACAAAAAATGAAACGTCACAACAGCACAGTAAAAAAACGACATACAAACAAAGAAGAGTGGCAACAGAGAAACTGCACTGGAACGGTCTTTAGGAAAACTACCAGCTTAAACTAGTTTTATTCGCTAGAAAACTCGTCCGTAATGCTGATGCAGCTCGAAATAATACATCACGAAAACGTACCTATTTAATTTTGACCCCCTTAAACCACACTTTTATATAGTAAAACTAGGGTTTACAAGGGTATACATTTTTTTCTTATTTCTGCTCAAAAACATAGATTGTGGGTACTCGTTAGAACCGCCTTGGCGAGGCGGTTCTAACGAGTACCCACAGTTTTTGTTTTGAGCAGACATTTGAAAAATATCATATGTTTTATCTGAAAACTTTCAGCTTTTGGTAGTGAAACTTTCAATATATTTGAATATGCGTGTTTTCGTAATGAAAACATGTTTGGTCCGCGTAGGGTCCTCTACTTATTCCATTAAACTACCTCATCCGTGAAATATCACAGTAGAACACAAATGAGCCCCAGTATCAGAAAACGTACCTTCGGACATGTGTACCCAGCGAAGATTAAGATCAGATTAAGATCAGAATCTTCTTTTGGCGCATTTTGGATAGATGATGAAACGTTTCTTCATGTGGATAATGAAGACGTGGAGGTGCAGTGTGAACTGAGTATTCGTTGGAGAATATTTGAGAAGATATGTTTTCTGACGATGCGGCCCAAATAATCGATAAAACTAGGTTCAAGCCCCATAATTGTTTTATTGTTGACCATCCCAAGTTGGTATTTCTTTTCCAGTGTCCCTTTATTGTCCTTTGTAGTTTCATTCCATGTATATAACCCTTATCCTGTGTCTGGCATGGATGCGTTCCGTGATTGTAGCTCTGCACACGTGCATTTCTTTTTAGTTTTATAGGGACTAGATACACTTTCTGGATTTCTACCATTTTGTATAAGGGAGACAAATTTTGTGATTTCCTGTTTTGCTTTCTCGCACACAAATCCTCTTCAGAAAAGGGGTCTTATTGAAAAAACAAGGGGAACAAATCAAGGGAGCAACTGTTTTTCCTTTTGGAGTAGATACCTTTCAGAAAACACTTAAAGTGCCAATCACATCTGCAGCAGACGACATTTTTTTTTCCAGAGAAAACAAGTCTTGACATTTCATGTGAATCGTCTCTGAAAAACGAAAAAAAAAAAATGAATGTCGTCTGCTATAAATTTTGCTTGGCGCTTTAAGGTTTAACGGAATTGCTCCCTTTGAATATATAGACATTCCCCTTAAAATTAGCTGGTGTATTAATATTGAACATGTTCTTAGTTTACATTACAGTGCTGCATATTCTTTAAAGAAAACGATACAAGATATTAGTGCTTAAGGAAAATTTATACACTTTCAGTGGCGACAACTCAGGCATAATTGTTTTGTCCCCTTCTGAAAAGGAGTCTGCTCTGTAAGAAAAAAAATCTTACTTTTTTGAGTAGACTACTTTTTATAAAGGGCTTGGTGTGTAGTAAAACAAACCGCAATTCAGCTAATTTTCTCTCCTTTGTTAAAACTGGCGTGAAAAGTACCCAGTGTATTCAGTCTCACTAAACACTGCCGTTTAGGCCCCCTCAAAAAATATGTGTGTTTAGGGTAACATTTTAGAAAAATAAGGAAGGGTAGGCAGGGATTCTTTTTACATTTTTTTTATGAATAATAATACCATAATTACCAACTATATTTGGACTTTGCACATAATGCACATAAAATTTTACCGAGTCTGTTTGATTTTCCTTAAATCTTTCTAAAAGTACTGATAGAATGGTAAACAGTGTAGACCCTGATCAAACTGCTCCTTTTAGGAGCAGTTTGGTCAGGGTCTACACTGTTTGCTCAGCCCTCCTTATTGGAATGTTTAGCACATATTTTTTTGAGAAAGCATGAAAAAAATAGCTAGGTTTCATCAGGAAAATTAGGTAGGGTAGGGTTACCCTAAACACGCATTTTTTTTATTTGGCCTTATTAAGGTACTCTCGTACATATAAGTAAAGTTATATACATTATAAATCGCCTGAGAGCAGTGTTTATCATTTCTTTATTCATCTGGGCCCAGTTGGTCAAAGAATCGTTAGCTTAACGAGCTCGTTAGTGGTCAAACTGTTCTAGCAAGTACAATATCTAATCCACAGGTATTTTTGCTGAAAAAATGTGAGCTGCTTTTGCAAATGCAAGAGCTACTCACATTTCTTCAGCAAAAATAATAGCGTATATGCCATATTTAATGAACAAAGTTTTAACGATCCTTTAACTAACGATATCCTTAGTTTTGAACAACTGGGCCCTGGTGTTTATGATTTCTGTATACGAGTATAACGAGTTATCTGGTGTTCTGTATTTCTGTAATCATTTGAAGATAAGCAACAGCATTTCAGAAGTTAAGTTCTCTGAATAAAAGATTATCTGTTATCTTTTCAGTTCACCGTAAACCAACAGAACACAAAAATATATCTCGAGAGGAAGATGAAATGTTTATTTAAATCAAACTTTATAATCTGTTATGAAAGGATGAATTTTTGTACAGCAAGAATGTACTTGCTGCATTTGAAAGTAATGTAAATACAAGGATCATTACGAAAACACGCCTATTCCAATATATAGAAAATTTCATCTCCAACAACTGAAAATTTTCAGATGAAAATCTCTGATATTTTTCATATTTCTGCGCAAAACATAGATTGTGGGTGCTCGTTAGAACCACCTCGGCGAGGCGGTTCTAACGAGTACCCATAATCTATGTTTTTGAGCAAAAAGAAAAGTAATGTATACCACTGTAAACCCTAGTTTTACTGTATAAAAGTGGGGTTTAAGGGGGTCAAAATTATACAGGCATATTATCGTGACGATACCCAGGAAAGCCTACCAGCTTCATTTAATTCTCTACAACAAAAGACATGTCCATTATTCCATAAACTAATATATGAGCGTCTCGGAAGAGAGAAGACCTTAAAACAAATGCGACCAGCGTAGCATCCGCGCAGTCTGATCAGAGTCTACACTTGTCTCTAACATAATGGAGGGGGTTTAAACATTCGATGAATGAATAATTAATGTACTCATCAGACTGCACATACCTCTACGCTGATATAAGTCTACAATGGTCGTCTGTGCCACAAGGTCGTTTGTTACTTGTATTATTTCTGCCAAGTAACTATTTTGGTTTCACATTTGTTTACTTTGCATGTGAATTTCAGTGTATCTTCGAATAATTCCATAGCTACACAGATGATACATCTGATTGCATGCTCACAAGGATGCAACTCTTGAAATTTTATTTGTCTTGCAGGTAAATGTTACGTACATCTACAGAGTGATTTATGATGGTCACGTGATTATTTTGAGTCTCGAAAGAGCAGACAGTTCTACAGAAGCGATTGTTATGCGGAAAGAATTAACAGGTATATCAGTAACCCATGCCAAGTAAAGTGGGACGTTTTGCTGCTTTGTGATTAGTGGTCCCAGCTAGCATTCTTTATAAATCTATAGCGGGCCGTTATCGGCCCGTCAGCTACCCTGACGGGTCGATAACGGCCCGCTATAGATTTATAAAGAATGCTTACTGAATAGGGGATTTTCTTATTAGGGTCACTGATGTGACTTAATGGGCCGACACTGGCTAACCGTGGCCAGAAAACATGGAAATTAGGTTGTTTCCGGACTTGTGTGCGTGCATTGCTCTCAAGTCATTCCTTTTAGAATTTATTTAATATATATATATACGAACAGTGAGCATCCTGATTTGACCACGCAACGGAACAAACTGATCATGGCATTGGCATTTCACAAGAGGAGTCTGGGGTAGCTAGGTCCCTGATTAGACTACGATAATGTGCAATGCGTCAGGTTCCCTCTCGTCTGATGCAGTTCATAAAAAAGGCAATCAGTCAAAGCGTGTCTTTAAGGGAACTGAATACACGTGATATATGTACCGCCGATATTGCCAAAGGGGACAACTTTGTGATTTCTTGTTTGCTTTACTGCTCGCCAAGTCTCTTTTGGGCTTCTCTATAAGGATACAATTTACTCCCCCAGGGACAGTAGAGGCCCCTGTTAGAAGGGGCAAAAAAAGTTTGACAGATTGTTCTCCCTTGAAAGTGTATCTATTCGTTTTACATATACATAACGAGAGGCAATTTAAGCTGTTATTCGGGTTCCTTGTAAACCTGCCAGTTAAATATCAAGTTGAATGTACATATATTATACAATGTAGTTTTATTCTAATTTCACTTTTTAACATGGAGGTTGAGAAATCTCCGCACAAATCGGGGGTGAAATTAGTTTATTACGACTGAACTATCTAAAGACTATGAGACAGTTCTTGATTTATAAAAATCTGGTGTGGGTGTAAAGTTAAATATATATATTTTCGAGCGTCTAGTTTGTTTACATATGATTTTTCCACGCTTCATACAACACAGCCGCATAAGTTGATTAAAGATAAACGTCTTGATTTAATTGAAAGAACCTTCTTAAGAGAGATTTTCTCTATACCTTGTAAAGAGAAACAGGTTTCTTTTTTTCACTTCTGAGGATCATAAACATTATACTTTGTGGTTTTGGCAGAAAGGTTTGAAGCTCTTTCGTTTCTTCTTGATAATACTTTTATTCGGGTTGGTACTAAATTATACCAACACTTTTTTTGCTATACATATGGTAGAAATTGTGCCGCCATCCCTTTATTGCAGATTTGTATTTGTTTTGTTACGAAAGAGACTGTATGTTTTTCCTTTCTCATGATAAGAAGGCCAATATTATTGAATCATTCAATTTAACATCTTAATACTTGGATGCCTTATTAAATATTGATAATGAATATTTTGATCAAATGGTTTATTCAATTTATCCAAAAGAGCTACAGTTAAATAAAACTAATACCTCTGACACCGAAGCACCGTTTCTAGATATATCATAATGACATAATCTCTACTAAAATTGCTGACAAAGTGGACGAATTTTGATATTGTAAATTTTCCATTATCTTATGGCGAACGTCCTGTGGATATACATATCATTTAATTCGTTTTGCTAGAGCATCTAGTTGATTCAGTGACTTTAATAATTAAGGTTTATTACCGCCATTCTGAAGTAATGTCCAAATATATCGTTGGTGTGAAAACATTTTTGCTAGACGGTCTGGCCGAACCTGAATTGTATGGCGACTAAATTTACTTTTCCTCATCTCTCCTTTCTTCGGCGCCTCGGGAGGGCTGCCCTTCGTGATAGTGGCAATTTCTAGGTATCTTTATTTACACTCTTTCTTTACATTTTTAGTCTCTAAATTCAGAAAGATTGTTGGCAAAGCTGATTTTTCGGAAAGAAAAAGAATAAACGATTGTCACTCACTCCAAGAAGATAGGTTGCACTATGGATATTCTGCGGCAAATTGCGTGCATGGTTGTTGACCCGATTATGGTTGATAACTTTGCTTCGCTCAATAACTGCACGTTCAACGGTGTGTCGGTCCTCAGACTGACGAATCCTTCCTCAATTTGTTTCAGATGTTTGGCGCCTAATCGATGTCTGTGGTCGGGCCAATCGTGGTCCTGTCTGTTTTGTTTTTCTTGTGTTCTGGCTTCAGATCGTCATTAAGCCCTTTACTTTGTTTCATCATAATGGTTATACAGTAGAACTTCAATGGCTCGAACCCCGATGGCTCGTTTACCATGGATGAGTCGAACACGTTCTTGAGTCCGCAGGGATTTCCCCCAAATACGATATACGGATATTAAGGGAGATTTTCTTCTTTTATCTTGTAAATGTATGCTGTGTGTACTCATTAGAATCGCCTCTATGAAGCGATTCCAATGAGTACACACAACATACATTTAAAATATAGAACACCGAAAAGATATCCCACAATTATCTCCATTGTGCCTCCTGGTGTGGCACTAATAGTAACCTTCCGAGGCTCGAACTGCCGCTGTCTCGAACAAATTATCATGGTTCCAAAGGGGTTCGAGCCATCGAAGTTCGACTGTATGTGTTTTACTGTGCTGTTTCCATTTATAATTGGGAGTTGTATCAGGCTGATGTTTAGCGCGCGTAACACTGGTTAAGCCCATCAGAAGGTTTCCTACTGACCGTTCAAAGGCGAGTTTTCTGTTGCAGTGTGTCGGTGTTTTCATATGTGGCGTTTATTTAGTCATTGTTTGTTCCTCATCTCTCCTTCTTTTGGTGCCTCGGGAAGGCTGTGTTACTTGACTGTGGGATTTTCTTGGTACCTTATACCTTTTAATTCATTTAAACCTGGTGTCCCTTAAAAGGGACATTGGCAAACAGTGTAGATCCAGACCAGACGCCGCAGAACGCGGCGTCTGATCAGGGTCTACACTGTTTGAATTAATACAGGAATTTCTGTAAACCATGATAATAATAAAAAACTTGCCAGACAACCCTTTTATTGGAAATGTACGGGTCCATAGAGTTAAGGTAAATGAATCCACTGGGCATAAATAGATTAATAAGCAAACTGGTAGATTTATTATGTATATTAATCAAACCTTCATTATTTAAACAAAAAAAAACAAACAAAAAAAAAACAACAAAAAAAACAACAAAAAAAACAGAAACACACAAACAAACAAACAAAAAATTTGACATCGATTATTTGTTTTTGTGAACTTATAACTGTTGTTCAGAGCCAGGCTCTCAACCAGCTATCTTGACTGAAACTAGGGTTGGGAATCGGCCAGAATTTCATAGTCGATCATCGGTTTTGTAACGCCGACTGATCATTGACTAAAAATCGATTTGTAGAAAATATATCCACTCCTACTTTAGCCCTCTTCCAGATACTTATTCATTGCTTCAGATCATTAAGACAGGTATCCAAATAATATTTTTCTTATTTCTCCATGAAAACATATGTTGTGGGTGCTCTTTAGAAGCGCCTCTGCGATGCGTTTCTAATGAGTATCCACAACATATGTTTTCATGAAGAAAGAAGAAAAAAAAATCAGTACTTTTGGGTTGACCTTTTGACGGCTATTTTAACATTTTTTTTTCACTTTTATTGACCACAAATCTATAAAGACCCAAACAGACAGCTTAGAATTTCATTTTTTATGGCTTGCCTATAAAAATAGAAAGTGAGAAAAATATGTCTCTAAAAATAGAATTTTCCGATTATTCGACTATAAAAATTCTTTCCGATCATCAGTCACAAGAGGCAAAAGTGACTGATGTTCGATTATAATCGATCATCAGTGGAAACACTAGCTGAAACACAGCTGCTTGTGACTTTTATTCTAATACTAAATTAATTTACTTAGTCATAATTTTGAGCTTCCATATTAATATGTTAAGTATAGTCGACTCTCATTATCTCGAATTCCAAGGGACTCTCTGAAATACTTCGAGATATCCGTACTTTGACATATCAGATTTGCAGAATTGAGTAAACACTAATTCGATTAACCACATTTATTGTGTAATTGGACTCTTTAAGTTAGAGATATATTAAAAATATTGTGAAAAAGAGGAGAAATTGCTCCTTAGGAGCAATCTTTTCTCTTTTCCACAATATTTTTTTACATGTTGTTAGATTTTCATGTTTAGGCAGGGAACAAATTTACACTTCGAGATAAGCGGTTATTCGAGATAAGCGAGTTCGAGATAGCGAGAGTCAACTGGATATTGTATACTGTGTATACGTACATATTTCAGTAGTAGGATGAACGGATAGCAAGGGCGATCAATCTGACGTTATAGTATTTGCTTTAAGGGGATACCGCTAAAGAAGAACATGCATTATTCCCACAGTGGAACAACTTTTTTTCCGTTATGAGTACCCCGTTTGAAAAGTGATTCCCGTGCCAGTAACACAGTTATCTTTCTGATACAGTGATATTGCAGCTTTTGTCGTGTTCGTCGTCTTTTTGTTTTGTTCGGTGGGTCCTGTCTAATATTTTGATCACCACGTTGGTGTAAAGGGAGCTATAGTGTTTGTATGTTGTTGGTTTGTAACATAGTTTGCTTACTCATACGTCTGATGTCATTGATAGGCTAGGTTCTGTAATTGTAGCTCTTCCTGAACATCTTCGATATTATCCCCTCTCCCCTCAACCCGGAGTAATTACAGTGGACTCCCGTTAACTCAAACTCGCTTATCTCGAATAACCGTTTGTCTCGAAGTAAAAATCTGGTCCTTATTTTGATATGGAAACTTAACAACAGGTAACAAAATATTGTGGAAAAGAGGAGAAATTGCTCCTTAGGAGCAATTTCTCCTCTTTTCTACAATATTTTCAATATATCTTTAATTTTAAGAGTCAAATTACGTATTCATTTTTGAAATGTGGTTGTTCGAATTATTTTTTTTTTTTTTTCAACTTTGTAAATCTGATATGTCGAGGTACGGATATCTCGAAGTATTTAAGAGAGTCCCTTGGACTTCGAGATAACGAGAGTCGACTGTATTTACCTTAACCAGGGCCCAGTTGTTCAAAACTAACGATGTCGTTATACGCTTATATTTTTTGTGACAAAAAGTGAAATGCAAAAGCTACTCGCATTTTTCAGCAAAAATGCCTGTGGATTAAATATTGTACTTACTAGAACAGTTACCATTTTGACCATGATCGAGCTCGTTAAGCTAACGATGCTTTGAACGACGGGCTCTGATCGCCATTAAGCCCTTTGCTTTTTTTTCATCACAGTGTAAGTAATTATGTGTGTTTCACTATAATGTTTCACAGATGCGGTAGAGGACCCCTAAGCAAGCAGTAATTTTTACTGACCGTTCTAATGCGGATCTCTGTTGCAGTTCATCATTGTTTGTGCGTCAGTGGTTTCATATGTTGTGTCTTTTTTTTTGTCATTATTTGTTTCTTAGCTGTGCTTCGTGATTGTGGTATTTCCTGGGTATTCTCACTTACGTAATTTTCCTACCTCTTCAAGAAAGGATTCACATACCAGAGAAGATAATTACTCTCAGCTGGAGTAGTCTCCCTTTGAAACGCCCCTGCAGGATCACTATAGGTCCAGCGTAAGACCTGAGTTATTTGGTCAGATGGGATGGTGTTTACTCCCCCCATCAAACCCCACTTTTATAAAGTAAAAGTGGGGTTTACAGGGGTATACATTATTTTTCTTATTTCTGCTCAAAAACATAGATTGTGGGTACTCGTTAGAACTGCCTCGTTGAGGCGGTTCTAACGAGTACACACAATCTATGTTTTGACCAGAAATATGAAAAATATCAAAATCTTTATCTGGAAACTTCCAGTTTTTTTTTTTGTGGTGAAGTTTTCAATATAGCTGAATAGGTGTGTTTTCGTAATGAAGAACAGACAGACACTGCTGATTCATTGCGTTATCTGGGTTAACGCTCGTTACGTCAACACACCTGTGTGAAATAAGTACATCTTAGCTGTAGCCCTAGGTGCTTTTGTAAACCCAAAATACAATGCAACTTCGATAATTCGAGGTTCAAGGGACCAAACAGTTTTATTTTAATTATTGAGACTTTGAATAATTGTGGGTTAAAATGCATGCATATATTTAGTTGGGACTTCAAAATGATTTTGAAATATTGAAAAGTTTGAATTATTGTTGTTTGAAGTATCGAGGTTCTACTGTATTGACATTAGATTACAATACTACGAGTATTGTACGAAAAGAAGATGTTTGTGGTATAAAGAAGTACAAGAGACCATTATGTATACTAAACAAATTGAAATGAGATATCAAAATTAAAATTCCTGAGCCCAGTTGTTCAAAGCATCGCTAGCTTAACGAGTTCGTTAGTGGTCAAAATGTTAACTGTTCTAGTAAGTACAATATCTAATTCACAGTTATTTTGCTGAAAAAATGTGAGTTACTTTTGCAAATACAAAAGCTACTTATATTTTTTCAGCCAAAATATTAGCATATATGCCATATTTAATGATCAAAGTTTTAACGATACGTTAACTTACGATATCGTTAGTTTTGAGCAACTGGGCTCTGATGTTTGGCCTAATAATGTAAACCCAAGTATATAATGTATATTATGGCTTAAACTAGATTACGCATTCACATCGACATTGTAACCTAATGTGGTCATTACATTACGAAAATATGCCTTTTCAAATATACTGAAAATTTTACCGCCAAAATAGGAAATTTTTCAGAAAAAAATCTGATATTTGTCATATATTTGCTCAAAACATAGATTGTATGTACTCGTTAGAAGCGCCTCGACGAGGCGGTTCTAACGAGTTCCAAAATCTATGTTTTTGAGCAGAAATAAGAACATAATGTTTACCACTGTAAACCCCAGTTTTACTGTATAAAAGTGGGGTTTAAGGGGTTCAAAATTATATAGGCATGTTTTCGTGATGAGATAGATCTTTGGAATGCTTTTACTTCATTTTATATTTTTATTGTATTTTACCCAGGTTTAATTGCCATACATCCAGGAGGTCTAAGATTTGCCCATTGCAGATATGAAGAACAAACTGTTGCATCCAATTTCAAGGGTAACGTGTATGAGGTAAGTTACTTTGAGGAGAAACGTTTATGTTGTTTTTCTTTATTTAAGAAATACTTTTTCGCTTCTGTGAATTATCCTCGAATAACGCATGGTGTTGAATGACAGATTGCGAAGTATTAATTCACGACGGGGAAGCCGTAGTGAATTAATATTCGCATCTGCCCGACAACACAATCAGATCAGTTTGCACATTCGCATAGTCTGAGCAGAATCTTCACTGGGCGCATTTTGGATAGCTAATGGTGCAAAGTTTCTTTGTGCGGACAGTGAAGATTCCATGCACGCGCAGATCTATATAGTCGCCGTTCGGACATCTCTTTAAATGCAGCTTTTGTTGGTCGCATTACGAAAACACGCCTATTGAAATATATAGAAAATTTTATCTCCAAAAACTGAAAATTTTCAGATAAAAAATTCAGATATTTTTCATGTTTCTGCACAAAACATAGATTGTGGGTACTCGTTAGAACCGCCTCGCCGAGGCGGTTCTAACGAGTACCCACAATCTATGTTTTGAGCAGAAATAAGAAAAATAATGTATACCCCTGTAAACCCCAGTTTTACTATATAAAAGTGGGGTTTAAGGGGGTCAAAATTATATAGGTATGTTTTTGTGATGGTCTATTCACGTACAATGTACAGTCCAGATATAAGCATGGGCTTGCGGAAAGATCCAACTTGCTTTGACGAACAGCAAAGATACAGACCAGCTAGCGCATTCGCACAGTCTTGTCAAGGTCTTTCCTGCTCCCATACACCCATTTATGTCGGTTGGAATTTCTACCTTAACCCTTTGGACCATTTCCAATATAAATGGCGTCTGATTAATTTCTATTATTACCATGCTTTAAATATCATTATTTAATGCAAACAGTATAGACAGATCAGACGCTGCGTTCTGTGGCGTCTGATCTGGGTCTACAGTGTGTGTCAATGTCCCTTTAAATGGGACGCCAGGCATAGATGGGTTGAGATATACAGTCAGAGGTCAAAAGTAATTCCACAAAAATGTTTTCTCATAGACTTTATTGCATTTTAATGTTTACAAGATTCTTTATATTATGTAACATCGTAAAGAAAATACTGGTGTTCTGTAATGATTGGAAAGGTAAATAATGCATGTCAAAAATATATGACTGATAAATATCGGATATCTGCCTTTCTGAGATACAACAATTTTAATCAATATGAAATTTTAAAAATGGCAGATTTCCATTGACGTCAATGTTGACGTCGCTCAAAAACTGCCGAAAATGTCTTACACATAATTTAATTCATAGTCTCTCAAGTTTTCATAGAGAAAATCCAATAAGAATCACATTGTATATTACATAAATCGTCCAGCTTTCAAATGATGTGAACGTTATAAAGATATAAACAATTATTTCTGTTATTATTTATTTTTTGTAAACATGAAAATGCATTGAACTCTATGGGATTTTTGATGATGTGGAATTACTTTTGATCCCTGACTGTAGATCTTGTAGGGCTTACATGTCAAGTAATATTAGCTACTGACTATTGCCCTTTCCACATCCGATAGAAGGACCGTTTTCAATGAAAAACAATTGTTGTGGTTGACATACCTTATCAGAAACCATTTATTTCTATTTTTGTGCACTTTGTGGGAAACGTTTACCACAAAGTATATAAAATTATAAGGTCTGAAACGCAATCCCTTTTTGCTTCATTTATTTATTGATTAGAAATTATTTGTTAGATTTTGGTTGCTGATTTTTTATTTATTGATTCTTCAAAGCAACATTATGAAATTTTTAAAATCAAAACAAAACAAGAACAGCTTGTTGAAAACCTGCCTCTAAACAACATACCATATCGATTTGTACATACTTTCAGCCATTTTTACAATGGGAAAAATATATGTAGTATTATTTTTAAACCAATCAATAGAATAAATCTTAGTCTATAAGTACATGTAGTCACGATAACAGGTTTTGCACTATATTATGACAACACTTAGCATTGTTTCTGTGTCCTCTGAGTAAAACGCCAGGAGATAAATGACTGTCTAAAAGTTATCGAAATCAGAATATACATAGTCATCACGAAAACATACCTATATAATCTTGACCCCCTTAAACCCCACTAATATATAGTAAAACTGGGATTTACAGGGGTATACATTATTTTCCTTATTGCTGCTCAGAACCATAGATTGTGAGTACTCGTTAGAACCGCCTCGTCGAGGCGGTTCTAACGAGTACCCACAATCTATGCTTTGAGCATAATACTACTACTATTCAGATTTTAACACTACCAGGCAAAAGAGTCACAAAGAGGCAGCGCCTGAGCAGAAATATGAAAAATATGAGATTATTTTCTCTGAAAATTTTCCTTTTTTAGTGGTAAAGTTTTCAGTATATTTGAATAGGCGTGTTTCCGTAATGTTTAGCTGTTATAAGATTGTAAGGATTATTTATCAGACGCCTTGCAAAGTTGTACCTTTCAGCATGGACCCAGCAAGCATTCTACTTAAATCTGTTTCGGACCGTTACTGGTCCGACCGGATTCCTATCGGACCCATAACGGTCCAATGTAGATTCAAGTAAAATGCTAGCTGGGTCCATGCTGAAAGGTGTGTGCTCACATCGCGAAATATGCAGGCCCTGACCAGACAGGGCAACTGCTGAAGAGAAACAGCGAACAACATTCTTCGTTTGTCAAGATTTGTCAGCTGATTCAACAGAAACGCATTACGAAAACACGCCTATTCAAATATATTGAAAATTTCACCTCCAAAAAATGAAAGTTTTCAGAAAAAAAATTTCTGATATTTTTTTCATATTTCTGCTCTAAATATAGATTTTGGGCACTCGTTAGAACCGCCTCGTCTAGGCGGTTCTAACGAGTACCCACAATCTATGTTTTTGAGCAGAAATAAGAAAAAAATAATGTATTCCCCTGTAAACCTCAGTTTTACTATATAAAAGTGGGGTTTAAGGGGGTTAATATTATATAGGTATATTTTCGTGATGGAAAGCTTCTTAAGTGGTCCTGTTTGTGGTTTTCTGGTATTCTGGCTTCAGATCGCCATTGAGCTCTTTAAACCTATGTGTTTCACTGTGATGTTTCACAGATAAAGTAGAGGTCTCTAATACGGACCAAACACATGTTTGTTATTCGTAGCTGCATCAGAATTAAGAATTAGGAAAACAAGCCTGTTCAAATATATTGAAAATTTCACATCCAAAACTTGAAAGTTTTCGGATAAAAATTCTGATATTTTTAATATTTCTGCTCAAAACGTAAATTGTGGGTACTCGTTAGAACCGAGTACCCGCAATCTATGTTTTTGAGCAGAAATAAGAAAAATAATGTTTACCCTTATAAACCCCAGTTTTAGCATATATAAAGTGGGGTTTAAGGGGGAAAATATATAGGTATGTTTTCGTGATGGATGAGGTTTCGCCCGAGTAAACCTAGTTTAAGTCCCTAGTAGTTTTCCTACTGACCGTTCTTTGTTCATCTCGAAAACATGTCTATATAATTATGACCCCCTTAAACCCCTTTTTATATAGTAAAACTGGGGTTTACAGGGGTATACATAATTTTCTTAATTCTGCTCATAAACATAGAATGTGGGGTACTCGTTAGAACCGCCTCGGCGAGGCGGCTCTAACGAGTACACACAATGTATGTTTTGAGCAGAAATTTGAAAAATATCTGAATTTTTATCTCAAAACTTTCAGTGTTTGCTGGCGAAATTTTCAATATATCTGAATAGGCGTGTTTTCGTAATGGCAGTTTTATCTTTCTTTGTGCGTCTGTGGTTTCGTACAGTCAAACTTCAATGGCTCGAACATCTTTGGGACCATGGAAATTTGTTCGAGAGATGGGTAGTTCGAGCCAATGAAATTTAATCATGGCGCCAGGTCAGGAAGCAAATGGCGATAATTTATGGAAATGTTTTCGATCTTCAACAAAATAATGGTATGTTGCGTGTACTCATTTAAATCGCATCGATGAGGCGATTCTAATGAGTACACACAACATACAATTTCATTATAAAATAAGAAAATTTCCCTCAATATTTGTTTTTTTGAGCTGTCGGAAAAATTCCGTTGGGACTCAAAAATGAGATCGAATCAGCCATTGTACAGTAAACGAGCCATCGGTGTTCGAGCCATCGAAGTTCGACTGTATATGGCGTTTGTCTTGTCACTAGTTAGTCCTCACCTCTCCTTCATTTGGTGCCTCTGGAAGGCTGTGCGTCGTGATTGTAGAATTCCCTGGTAATCTTTATTTATATTCGTAGCCATTACGAAAACATACCTATATAATTTTGACCCCCTTAAACCCCACTTTTATATAGTAAACCTTGGGTTTACAGGGGTATACATTATTTTTCTTATTTCTGTTCAAAAACACAGATTGTTGGTACTCGTTAGAACCGCCTCACCGAGGCGGTTCTAACGAGTACCCACAATCTATGTTTTGAGCAGAAATATGAAAAATATCGGAGATTTTTATCTGAAAATTTTCAGTTTTTTTTTAAGTGAAATTTTCAATATATTCGAATAGGCATGTTTTCGTAATGTTATGAGCGACGCATAACTTTAGATGAGGTGTTTTCTTTCATTTAAAAGCATTAATGTTTCTTATTTCTGCACGTAAACATATGTTTTGATACTCATTAGAAGTGCCTCGCCGCTACGCTTCTTATGAGTACTTGTACGACAACACATCTTTTCATGGAGAAATAAAAAATCTATATGCCGTGTCACGGAAAAAGAGCCTTAATAGCATATGCGAACAGCAATGGTTCAGTCGAGCCTGCGCACCCGCGCAGTTTCGCCAGAACCTATGCTGTTCGCTCTCGTAAGTGATAGACCCAGGGAAAAACTTCAGCCAAAGAACTAGACACGTGTCTCCGCTAAAGGACCAGCGTTCTGAAAAATTAATTCGACGGAATGTTCAAAGAGCCTTCTTTTTCTCGCGACGCGGCTCATATTATCTGGATACACGTCTATAGAAGGACGTGTAAAGAATATGTGCAAATTCAAAAAATAGTATTATTGCTACGCCAATCCCCTTTTGCTCCATTCTAATTGTAGAAATTCGAAACAATTTTGTCTTTTTTTTTTTTTTTTTGTCCGTAAAAATAAGGTTTGGCATTTCATGTAAGTCAATTCATATGAATTGTCACGCCCTTTTGTCGGAAAAATAATCAAAACTAAATCAAAGACATATTTTAGAATATCTTCCGCTGCTGTTATAATTGCCAATAGTAATATTTAACTCATGACTGAACATTGAATGAGCATCAAGCTAGATAGGAGCCGCAACGTGAGAAAAGATACCTTCTCACATTTGCGCCCAACGACTCAAATCAGCCAGCGCATCGGCGCAGTCTGGCCGGACCCTTCGTAGTCCGCACGAAGAAACATTGCATCCTTCACTATCCAAAATGCGCCAATGAAAATTCTGATCAGACTGCGCGAATGCGTACATGTCCGAGAATACGGTTTCTCAAACTGCGACTGCTGTTGTGTATTGAAGCGTGTGAGCAATGCGGAGATTCCGGTAATCTTAGACATTTGCTGAGTCATTTGTTGAGTCTCATCAGAGCATTTGCCTCTCTTTGATACATTTTACGTTATCTAATAATTCAGTCATCCAACACCAACTGCCCTGAGCGCGGATAAGGAGCTTTGCGGTACCCATATGAAACAAGAATACCTTTTCGAATGACGCGGCTCAGACGGTGTCCGATGAAATAGCAAATTGAAATGCAGTCATTCGTAAATATAGCAACAAGCTAATTGATATGCAGTTATTCCAGACAGACAATGGGTCATATCATGAGAAAATGGGTCTTTTGTATACTTGGTGTTTGGAAGAAGTAGAATGTGACTGGGTGACTCGTCGTCTTAATCTGTTCGTAGCAAACACTTAAATACTGACTTTCGCTTATACTAAGGGTTAAAATACAGGCCAGCCAGCTAATCTACACAATCTGATATGGGTCATTTCTACATATTTACATCAACATTGTCTAGACTGCCAAAATATTATGTAAGCGGACAGGGACGGCCCGATCAGACTGCGCGAATGCGCAGTCTGATCGGGCCTGCACTGTCCGCATATTACCCGAATACCATCTTTCCCGTGGCACGCTCCAATAGTTGTCTGTTTTCCTTTCTTTTCAGATAAAGTTTTCAAAATGCTTGACCCCGGAGATGAAGAATATCCTAAACGACGTTAATGTACCGTAATTTAATTCAAGTTTCTGCTGAATACAAATCCACTTTTGCTCAATAAATTTATTTTCTAACTTGTTTTAATTGTTTATGGACGACCGCATGCTTTGTCGTTCTTTTCCCTGCATTAGAAAGGTGTTCATGAGATAAAAGAAATTTCCCAAAATTTTTGGACACATAAAGTAATTACCATACTATTCCGAAAATTTTAATAAATCCTTTTGATAAACAAGATGAATGTGCCTAATCGTTGTATGTAAAATGGAACAAAAATACACCTGATCAAACTTGATATGTCCTTGGTAGCTGTGTCCTGTGATTGTGGCTTTTCCTGGACACCTTCTATACTACATGTATTTCATAAGCAGTTTTGATCCGGGTCTACATTGTTAACTTAGTCCTGACTGTCCGGCTTTTGAAGCAGTGGCCTTTACCGTAATTACATGTAGTACAAATGTCACAACATGAGAAAAAAATATACTCTAATATGTTCACCGAACGAAGATTGAGGTCAGTCAGTCCATCCGAGCAGTCTGATTAGAGTGTTTGCTCTCCGCATGAACCCCAGATATTTGCATTACGAAAACACGCCTATTCAAATATATTGAAAATTTCACCTCCAAAAACGGAACGTTTTCATATAAAAAATTCTGATATTTTTTTTTCAGTTATGTTCAAAACATAGATTGTGTGTACTCGTTAGAACCGCCTCGTCAATGCGGTTCTTACGAGTACCAACAATCTAGTTTTTTTAGCAGAAATAAGAAAAAATAATGTATACTACATAAAATGGGATGTATACTACATAAAATGGGGGTCAATGAAAATAATATAGGTATGTTCTCGTTATATCTATCAAAAACAAACCGCCGGTGAGGACTCTGCTTGTACTGTGCGGCTGCGCAAACTGTTCTGAGATTTGAATGAGTGCATATGTCTCTAGGTACACTATCACACGTTACGGCTTAAATGTTCGCACACAGTACATGTAATGTTTGCCGTACTTCCCTGAAGTTTGATCAAAGTTATCTTAAAATGGAAATTCTTTGGAAATACTGAAAAAAAAAAAAAAAAAAATGGAAACTACCAGACTCAGTTCGATTAAGTCTGTTTACGAGAGAAAATCTAGTTATGTGTCTGTTAGGGGCGAACAGTGAAGACCCTGATCAGTCTACTCCCTGCCATAGTTTGATCTTTTGATCTGTGATTATACTGTTTGCTCATGCATGATTTGCCGAATATTTATGGCTCTAGATAAGTGAATGGGCTTTGGGATTCTTCTAAGTTTGACAGATACGAAATAACTCTTTGCATGTGTGACGTGACGGGTTCATACTAATTCTTTACAAGTAACTGTACGAAGACTTCGACAGGAATGTGAAATGTGTTTTACACCATTCACCCCAAGTAAAACTAAAACGTACATCTCACTTGTCAAAAAAAGAACAATATCGTTCAGATCAACCCTTTATCCTTAAAACAAGAATGGACAGACAGGGAGTAAAATACAGTCGACTCTCGTTATCTCGAATTCCAAGGGAGTCTCTAAAATGCTTCGAGATATCCGTACTTCAGATTTGCAGACTTGAGAAAAAAAAAAAAAAAAAAAAAAAAAAATCGAAAAACCGCATTTAACAAATGTATATGTAATTGGACTCTTGAAGTTAAAGATATGTTGAAAATATTGTGGAAAAGAGGAGAAATTGCTCCTTAGGAGCAATTTCTCCTCTTTTCCACAATATTTTTTTTACCTGTTATTAGATTTTCATGTTTAGGCAGGGACAGGATTTTCACTTCGAGATAAGCAGTTATTCGAGATAAGCGAGGTCGAGATAACGAGAGTCAACTGTACAACAAAACAGAATCGAACAGAAAAGAATAGATGGTAGATTATTCGATGTGGGTATGTTCGAGGACAGCAACAGCATGTGGTCCCATATTGTCCTCTGTTAGGTTTAAAGCTTAATCATTGTGCAATGTAGGAATGGGGGGTCGGGGGTGGGGGACTTGCTTCAGGGAGTTACATGTTCTGCGTCTGTCTGTTTGTCATTTGATTTATCGAATAAATGTGACTTCCTACTTTTCCTTGTGCTTAAACCTTTTAAGCCATATCTGTGCAAACGCCGTAGATTCAGACGAGACGGCTCATAACGAACCGTCTCATCAGGATCTGCACTATTTGCCATTCTGTTTTTGATTTTACATTGAAACCCTGATTCAGATGCAAGCTTGGAAGAGTTCACATCAGAAACTCAGAGATGAAAGGGTCACGAAAACACGGCTTTATAGTTTTGAACCCCTTAAATCCCCATTTTATATAGTAAAATGGGTCTAGATTATTTTTCTGATTTCTGCTCCAAAACAACGATTGTGAGTATTCGTTAGAACCGCCTCGGCGAGGCGGTTTTATCGCGTACCAACAATCTATGTTTTGAGCAAGAATATGAAAAATATGATTTTTCTATCTGCAAATTTTCCTTTTTTGGTTGTCATTACGAAAACATGCCTATTCAAATATATAGAAAATTTCACCCAAAAAAACTGAAAATTTTCAGATAAAAAACTCTGATATTTTTCATATTTCTGCTCAAAACATAGATTGTGGGTACTCGTTAGAACCGCCTCGGCGAGGCGGTTCTAACGAGTACCCACAATCTATGTTTTGTCCAGAAATAAGAAAAATATTGTATACCCCTGGAAACCCCAGTTTTACTGTATAAAAGTGGGGTTTAAGGGGGTCAATATTATATAGGTATGTTTTCGTGATGAAAAGTTTCAATATATATGTATTTGAATAGGCGTGTCTTCGTAATGATGAGTGGGGTAGTAGTTGTACAATATTTAAATTTAATATCTGAAATTCGGCTAATCAAAGGCAGTAGTGAAAAGAAACACACATATTATGATGTAAAAAAACAACAACAAAAAAAAAAAAAAAAAAAAACGTAACGTACTTACTACACTTTTTACATTTTCTGAGAAATACTGCATATCATTTGGGTTTCAATATTTTCTGGTTAGTGGTGAATATTTGGAATCTTGCAGCTATCAATTTAAAAATAAAAACAATGCAAATTTCAGAAGAATCTATTGACATTTTATTACTCTGGATGATCGTTTTCAAAACTGCTTTCCGAATGCAACAAGCGGATTTGTTAATGAGATCGCAAAGTGTAGTACTTAGAAGATATCTGAGAGAAGCGATAACGTGTCGTGAAGACAATTACGAGAATACATGTACACATGGTAATTTTACATTTTTACAAGGGAGACAAATTTTGTGACTCCCTATTTGCTTCACTGAATACCAATTCCCTTCTGAAAAAGGGATACTCTAAAAGGAAACATTGAGCTCCACATGGGAGCCATCACAAAAACATGCCTATGCAATTTTGACCCCCTTAAACCCAACTATATATAGTAAAACGGGTTTACAGAGGTATGCTTTATTTTTCTTATTTCTGATCAAAACATAGATAGTGGGTACTCGTTAGAACTGCCTCAAAAATATCAGAATATTTATCTGAAAACTTTCAGTTTTTTGGTGGTGAAATTGTCATTATATTTGAATAGACGTCAGTGTTTTCGTAATGATTTTTTTTTTTTTTTTTGACTAGACCACTTTTCAGATGGCGGCAAAACATTATTCTGTAACCCTTAAAGCTCTCATCACAACTGCAGCAGACGAATTTTTATTGTTGTTTAGAGAAAATAAGAACTGACGTTTTATATTAATCGTCTGCCTAGAGCTAGTCACATGAAATATGAAGTTTTTATTTTCTCCGAAAATCAATAAGAAACAAAAAAAAAAAAAAAAAAAGAACAGAATCTAGTCTTATTTTCGGCAGAAATTGGAAATCTATCAAGGCAGCCGGTTTTGCCCCAGAGACTGCTTAAGGTTGAGGTTGTGTGTCCAATGCTTTCTATTCTTACCGGTCAACAAAATAAATGTAAAATTCACTATAACCCATAATATAGAAAAAGGTTTACTGGGGGGCATATTTGAACAGCGAGGGCCCAGATCAGTCTGCTGATCCACACGTATTCTTATCAGGGACGTAGCTCTCCGCTTAAAGAATTGCTGGGTGCTGATGAATATCACGACATATAGCACAGTATTCACTGATCGGCATCACGAAACCATACCTATATAATTTGACCCCCTTAAATCCCATTTTTATATAGTAAAACTGGGGCTTACAGGGGTATACATTATGTTTCTTATTTCTGCTCAAAACATATATTGTGGGCGAGGCGGTTCTAACGAGTACCCACAATCTATGTTTCGAGTAGAAATATGAAAAAAAAAAAAAAAAAAAAAAATCAGGATTTTTATCTGTGAACTGTCAGTTTTTGGTGGTGAAATCTTCAATATATTTGAATAGGCGTGTTTTCGTAATGGTCTGTATGACCTTTTTATTACTGACCTGGAGTTTTTCATTTTTTCGCGTACATCCCGAAGACATGGAGTAGCTCATTTTTATTCGTAAAAACTACAGTACATGTACCATCTAATTTTAAACGACCCTCTGTTTCAGGCAGACATGTGCGATTGTTTCCTTTCTTTCATTTCTATCTGTCTGCTTTTTTTTTTTTTTTTTGAAAATTTGTGGTAGAGTAGCATTATAATTACTTACAGAGTGCTAAATATATCAACAAAGCCATCAGTTTTCATATCACTCACGTATTACATTAATTATAGAGAAATAACACCCCTCATACGTAGGAACTGATGAAAACTGTTAACTGTTGTTATCGATCAACAGAATCAACAGTAACGGCAGTCAGTCGAATTTGTGGAAAACACAAAGATAAAAACTAAAACGATAAAAACTAAAACGAAAAAAAAAATACAACAAAAAAAAACATCCGTCTCATTTTTGTCTAACTGTGCTGTTCACATTTACAATATCTGTTTGTTTGTTTTTTGGGGTTTTTTTCCAGAGGACTTGATAACGGGGAGTGATTGATAATAATTTTGGGATATTGTTTTTCGTATGTCTGAAGAAACTATATGTTGTGAGTAGTCATTAGAATCGCCTTATAGAGTCTCTACTAATGAGTACCCAAAACATATGTTCTTATAGGGAATCGGAGAAAATTATCAAAGTATTATTATTAAATTATCATCAAATACTCTTCCTTAACAAGCCTGCTGTGATCGATGCGCTTGCTAGGAACTACATATACATGTATCTATATCCTGAACATTCAGACACCTTAACTTCTTACCATTCTTAACTTGAAATGTGAACAAGTCCCGTTACCCTCTGTTTATGTGCCTATAAATTAGTGGATGAATGGCAAACAGTGTAGAACATGATGATAGATAGATAGATAGATAGATAGATAGATAGATAGATAGATAGATGAATGGATGGGTGGATGTGTGGGTGGGCTGGTGGGCGGACGGACGGACGGACGGGCGGGCAGGCAGGCAGGCAGGCAGGTAGGCCGGTCGGTCGGTCGGTCGGTCGGTCGGTCGGTCGGCGGGTCGGTCGGTCGATCGATCGATCGATCGATCGATACAGACAGACAGAGAGAAAGAGAGAGAAATAATTGTTTAGAAATAATAATGATAATATCAATAATAATCAGAAACGACTGAGCCAATATTAAATCATGCTCGAACAGAACAATATCACGAAAACATGCCTATATAATTTTGATCCCCTTTAACCCACTTTTATATAGTAAAACCGGGGTTTACAGGGGTAAACATTATTTTTCTTATTTCTGCTCAAAAACATAGATTGTGGGTACTCGTTAGAGCCGCATCGTCGAGGCGGTTCTAACGAATACCAACAATCTATGTTTTGAGCAGAAACTGAAACATATTTTTTTTTTTTATCTGAAATTTTTTAGTTTTGGAGGTAAAATTTCCTATATATTTGAATAGGCGTGTTTTCGTAATGAAAATTCATTTAATATCTAAGAGCTGCAATATCAGAGAACGTACCTACATTGTACGGATAAGTGCACCCAACGAAGATTCAGATTAGCCTGCGCTTTCAGAATCTCCACAGGGCGCATTTTGGATAACCAAGGATGCAAAGATTTTTTATGCCGCGGATAACGAAGGCACTAAGTAGAATGCGTGGATGCACGGGTTAATTTGAGTCTCAGTTCGGCGAACATGTGGACAACGGAGGCTAATCAAACCGCGCGTCCGTGCAGGTTGATTTGAGACTTCGTTTGACGCACAGAAGATACGTTTTCATACGTTTTGGTTCATATTAAGTGATGATACGACTTGCAAATAGTGAAGTTCCAACTCGGACCAAATAATACTGCTAATATGTTTTCAAGTTATGCATGTATTTTCAGAGAGCGACAACATTACTCCGTGCTATAGCTTAAAGATTATAAGAATCTATCACGGGTGTGAGGGGTAGATAGAAAATCCGTCTCGAGGGCTACTGTCTGGCATCACGAGGCTTCCCGAGTGATTTCAAACTGTGATCCCGAGGGACCGATTTTTCTATCTCTCCCACACACCTATGACAGGTTCTTTACCTTGCATACCTTTCATTTCTGAAAATGGGTTTTTGATAATACAGTCACTTCGATCACAGACGTCCGCCATATTGTGATGACAATACCGTGACGTTTAGTGAGGTCACTACGTTAACGATGACGTACCTTGACCTCCTATATATACAACCAGTGTTTTTCTTACATAACGGATAAGAATTTCCGCAAATTACACCGGTGCTAGCAAATCTTATCTCACACACCCTTATCCGTCCTCGGGAAAGATACAAATCGAGAATTTTCACGTGTTTGATATACACTGGTTGTATAGGACGTCACGGTACGCCATTGTTAAGGTTGACGTAACTGAACGTAATGACGTCCCTTAACGTCCAGGTAGTGTCATCACAATATGGCGAAATGTCTGCAATCGAAGTGACTGCATTATCAAAAACCCACTTTCAGAAATGAAAGGTATGCAAGAAAATGAATCTACCAAGGGTGTGAGGGACATATAGAAAAATTCGTCCCTCGGGATCATAGTCTGACATCACTCTGCAAGCCCCGTGATGCCAGACAGTAGCCCTCGGGACGGATTTTTCTATCTACTCCTCACACCCATGATAGATTCTTATAATCAAACACGTGAAAAATCTCGATTTTTATCTTTCCCAAGGGACGGATAATAGTGTGTGAGAGAAGATTTGCTAGCACCGGTGGAATTTGCGGAAATCCTTATCCGGAATGCCAGAAAATATCATGATCCCTCAAAATAGATCTTATGGCTCAATGAAGGTCTTGTCTTAAAGTCCCATGAAACTATTTGTTTTCTTTAGACTTTAGCTTGTTTCTCAAAACACTATTGTGTTCCTTAATGTTTAGCATGCTGGGTAGAAAGCTCAGCAGAAGACATGAAATAAGGCTTTGGCATGTTATACAAATTCTCATAAGGCGACAATTTGCATGAAATTCCAAAGCTGATTTTCTAGAAAAAGTAGATTACGAAAACATGCTTATTCAAATATGTAGAAAATTTCACCTCCAAAAACTGAAAATTTTCAGATAAAAAACTCTTATATTTTTCATATTTCTGCTCAAAACATAGATAATGGTACTCGTTAGAACCGCCTCGCAGAGGCGGTTCTAACGAGTACCCACAATCTATGTTTTTGAGCAAAAATAAAAAAACTAATGTATACCCCTGTAAACCCCAGTTTTACTATATAAATGTGGGGTTGAATGTGGTCAGAATTATATAGGCATGTTTTCGTGATGAGAACAAAAAAAAATCAAAATGTCGTCTGCTGAATTAGCCCAAATAGTGGTAAAGGTTAAAGATACTTTGTTGCTTCTAGATAATGCATTTTGGTTTCAGAATTTTATCTTGTCTGCACAACATATTTTTGAATGATCAATTTGAAGTAAGCCAGTGCACGATAAAACCTACAATAAAACCTGTGTGACCAAAAGAGACTCAGATTAATCTGTACATCCATACAGTCTGGCGGGATAAGGGTGTGTGCGATAAGATTTGCTAGCACCGGTGTAATTTGCGGATATCCTTATCCGGTATGCAGGAAAATATCATGATCCCTCAAAATAGATCTTATGGCTCAATGAAGCTCTTGTCTTAAAAAGCCCCATGAAACTATCTTGTTCTCTTAAGATAATAGCTTGTTTTCCAAATCATTTTGTTCCTTATGTTTAGCATGTTGATTATTAAGCTCAGCAGACGGCATTTTTAAATGCTGTTTTTAGTTTTTCCTGAAATAAGGCTTTGGCATCTCATAAGGAGACAATTTGTACGATATTCCAAAGCCGATTTTCCGGGAAAATTAAGAAAAATATTTCAAAATGCCATATGCTGAATTAACTCGAAGAGTGGTAAAGGCTAAATTTAAAAATACTTTGTTGCTTCTAGATAATACATTTTGGTTACAGTATCTTATCTTGTCTGCGCAACAATAATCTTATAGCCTCAAGATCTTATCTTGAATGATCAATTTAAAGAAAGCCAGCGCACAACAAAACCTACAATAAAGGCCTGTGTGCCCAAAAGAGACTCAGATTAACCTATACATCCACCCATTTTGGTTCTCGTTTTTCCCTCTTTGGATAGCCAGGAGGCTGAAGACGGCACATGCAATCAGCGAAGACTCTGATCAGATTGCACGGATGCGCAGTCTGGTCTGAGTCTTCGCTGGTCGCATGTCTTGTTGTAGTTTTGTCGTGCGCTGTCTCGTTAATATTAAAAAGAAACTTTATCAATGTCCCTTGGCTATGCTTTTTGTAGATATTACGTTCATTTTTGCGTGTTTGCTACAGCAAAATGAATGAAAAATACCACCGTATAATGAACAAGGAAGAATAAAAATATACTCAATAGTCAATAGTCAATGTAATATGAACAAGGAAGGCAAGGCAACTTATAATACGCTTCATAAAATGAGTCGTAATCCGCAAAAAGGTACTTTCGGGCATGTGCCCCAACGAAAAGTCAAACCAGTATAGGCATAGGCAGCCTGATCAAAGCCCCTATTCTTTCTGCCTATAGAAACGTTGATACTTTGGCTATACAAAGAACAACAAGCGACGACCCTGATCAGACTGATCTTAGAGTCTTCGCCAGGAGAACATGCCCGACGATACAGTTTCTCACGTTGTGCCTCAAATAATAATAAACAATCCAATGTTCTGTAAATCCATCTAGCTAAACAAATCCAGCCTATTTCCTGTTTTTGAAAAAAAAAAAAAAAATACTCATTGCGCCAGATAAGAGGATTGTCCCAATAAATATTTTATTATTTCTCCACAAAAAAAAAAAAAACAAAAAAAAACAACACATACGTTGTGGTACTCATTAGAAGCGCCTCTAGGCGCTTCTAATGTGTACCACAAAGAATGTTTTCAAGGGAAAATAATAAAACAAAAATATCAGCACATTTTGGTTGACAAAATGTTTTATCCAGTGGTCTGATAATTTAATATCGGCTCACTTTCTCCAACACAATAGCAAGCGTGTCAAAAGAGGAAATGTATATTCATAACTCCAGATAAGATTAGCCTTCCGATAAATATTTTCTTGTTCCTCTTCGAGGCGCTTCTAATGGGTACAACAATGTATGTTTCGTGGATTTGTTTTTCTAAGAAAACGTACGTTGTTGTATGTTTTAGCCCTTCTTATAAGTACCACAACATGTGTTTTCGTTGAAAAAAAAAAAAATATCATCACGTTTTTTTGGTTGAAAAGAGACATAAGTAACACCGTGATATTTAAGCTTTCTCACTTTCTCCAACAGAACAGCAAGCGTGTTAAATATTGTCTGAATTCCAGATGGAAGAATGCATAAATCACTGGGTTAATCACACTATTTATTAAATAGCTGTTCAAACAAAACAGGTTTAAAGGTGAAACTATGAACAACACAGCAGACTGACTGGCAGAAAAGTTTCTCCATAAAGAGTAAGTGATATATGGCATAAAACTTACGATAAAGCCAAGAGTAATGAAAAAGAACATGACAGTGATTTTTGTTGAAGATGCGGTAGAAGATGCTTTTGTTTCACTCTGGCGGTCTAAAGACTTTTGTCTCGTTTTTTGATTCTCTTTACTTGAATTATTTGTTGTTGTTGTTTCAAGTGTCTTGTAGATGCCATCTGTACCCGTTTCTATTGTCTTGGACATACCTTCAGAATGGTATGACGTGGACTGGCTTGAGTAGGGATGGTCCTTCATGTGTTTGAATTTGGACATATTTCTATTCAACTCAATGATTGACCTTGCTTGCAGGCAATAAAGTATGATGAGCACTCCAGACGAACCAATGAAACAGAGAACATAAATTCCTTCCAAAATTGTCTGGAATAGCTTCAACTTATTGTTCGAGGATTTTAACGTACAGCCCGACCCAATTACTGTCACGTTGTATTCATTTGGCACTTCCAGTTCCGCTGTCTCAGCGAAGAATATTTGAGGGAATGAAAGAGCTAAAACAAGAAATATCAAACAGCCAACAATAAGTCTGGCTCCTCTCAAACTGAGCTGTCCGTTCAGTGGACGACATATCTGTCTGTATCGGTAAACAGCAATGGTCACCAGCACAAAACCGGAAAATAACGCAGTGAAAAATTTACTAAACACATATAACTCACAAATCGTGTCATTTGTGAAGATGTATATTTTGCAGTACTCAAAAATTACTAGAGAGATAGTCAGACACACTAAGCTATCAACTGAGGCTAAAATTAATATAAAGAAACTAGCAATACATTTTCCTGCTTTACGCCAAATAAATAGCAATACTAGTGTATTTCCCAACAATCCAAATATCATCAACAATCCAAGAATCACGTAGAACGGTATCAGTTCGTTCACCACGGCTCTGTTTAAACCACGTAAAATAGTTTCCGCATCAATAGAGGAATTCATAGTTCTGTTTAAATCCTTAATCGTTATTATATAGCTTAGACATGAATAAATCCAAATGATCACATTCTGAGATTTTCTCTGAAGTTAAATTCCAATCTATACGATATATCTTGATACATCCAAAGATCACATTTTAAGATGTTCTCAGAAGTTAACTTCCAACATATACGATATTTATGTCTGGATACTGTCAGCTTGCTATAAAAAGCGAAATTTGTAGAAATTAACCCTTTTTCATAGAAATTTTAAGGGGAATAAATACACTTCTAAGGGAGGTAACTCTTTTAAAACTATTTTGCTCCCTTCTGAAAAGGAGTCTACTCTAAAACGAAAGTGTTTGCTCCTCGGGAGCAAATTCTTTCTTTTTAGAGTAGACCCCTATCCAGAAGAGTTTTTTTTTTTTTTTTACTGGAAAGCAAACAGGAAGTCACAAAAGTTGTCTCCCTTGTACAAAATAGCGGAAAATTTACATAATGTATCCAGTTTACTTAATAAGATATCCGTAACACACCTTTACCCAGCAGACTGTGACATGTTTCTAGTAAATAAAACTTAAAAACTTCCCGTTTTGTATGATATCATACTTCAGTGTAGGATAATCCAAGGGAATATTGTTACACTAACATAGAAAAAACTAAATGACTCGAACAAGATGGCTCGTTTAACATGACTGATTCGAACACGTTTTGAGTTCCAATGAAATTCCTCCGATAGCTCAAGGAATTAAATATTTAGGAACAATTAAGAGATTAAGAGATTTTTTTTCTTATCATGAAAATGTGTGTTGTGTGTACTCATTACACTCGCCTCATCATGTATTTACGATCGTCTATACAATATGGTAAAATGGGTGTACTCGTTAGAATTGCCCCATCGAGGCAATTCTTATGAGTACAATAAACATATCATAATTGTATAGAAGACGACAAGACAATTCTAGAAAAGCCAACATACCATTATTTTATAGTAGATCGAAAAGACGGCCCTAAATTAACCCATTTGCCTCCTAACTTGGCACTATGATTAAACCTCTGTGGCTCGAATGTAACTAACCATGTCAACCCATTATCCAAAAGATGTTCGAGCCATTGACGTTTGATTTCTTGAAATATCTCCGTGAATTTAAGAAATTTCGCAATATTACAGAAAGGTTCGCTCGCATCCTTACTGAACAGGTAACTATCCATACACTAAACCGATAATAATGGAATTCACATATGAAAGAATTTCTCCCGAGTTTTACGAATGGAAAAATAATCTGTTTTATGGGCCATGCGTTCAAAGTTCAAAAGGCGTATGCTTCAATTTATTCTTGCAGGCTGTGTGTAATATTTCATAACTGAGTCATACCACAGAATAATGTACTTTTGCACATGTGCGCCAAGCGAAGACTCACATCAGCCTGCGCAGGCTGATCTGAGTCTTCACTAGGTGCTCTTTAGATAGAAAAAAAAACACATCTAAGGTATGTTCAGAAGACCAATGAAGACTGTGATCAGAGGCTGATCTGAGTTTTCGCTGAACGCACGTGTCCGACGGTCGATTTTCACACGTTGCGGGTCGACTACTCACACACCTGTGTTCCTGTGTTCTTTCCCGGTAGAATAATAAAACCTATCATCGCAATATATACTGTATATATACCGCTGTATTATATGGACTGCGCCATGCGAAAACGTGTCTTCGGGCACATGCGGACAGCGAAGGCACTGATCAGCTTGCGCATCCACGCCGTCCGATCAGGGTCTTTGCTGTCCGCTAACAAACACATTGGATACAACAGAATGTAAGACCGGACATTGCGCATGCGCAGGATGTTGTGAATCCATACATTTTGCGCATGCTCGAAGTCACTTTTTTCGCTGGACGCGGACCATACACCGGAAGAGAAAATAGATGCACTTATTGACAAGAAAACATTTATGTTATATTGATTAATCATTTATGTTGTTGTTAAGGCTACAAACTACCAATGATCTTCTTTATATATGTCATACATTTTTGCAAACGTTCTACACCCACAGCTTTTTTTTTTTTTTTTTTTTTCAAATGGTATATTCTTGGTACTTGCCTAACAGCAGTCTCTCTAAAATTTTCAAAACAAGAAACAGAATAGTACGTATGTGACCGGTAATCAGCTTCCGCCTCTTCGGAAACACTGGCACAGATCTTGTAAGAGCTCACGACAGGTGTAAGGGTAAATTATACCCTGACGTTTTTCTACTTTCAAATTTAAAGCATCCACCAATAGTATACTAATATCTATTTCAGAATTGCTTGATTTACACATTTGGACCAATTCTGGTAATAAAGCAGGCAAAATGCACTTTAGCCCATTGTAGTCGGCAGACCCCTAAAAGAGTAAATGGCAAACAGCGCAGACCAAGATCAGACGCCGCATAATGCGGCGTTTGATCAGGGTTTCCACTGTTTGCAAATAGTTTAGCCATTTTTCTCCAGGAATATCTAAATCTCATAGCCGGACGTACCTAAAATTGAAATTGAACTCTTCCAATATATAGTCTAGGAGAATCTATTCAGTCTACAATGGGTTAGAAACAGGCCAAAAATTTGGAACTACGAGTATTTATTATGAACCGAACCGGTGCTCTATAAAAGTTAGCAGTCCGTGACCTTAACCCATTTATGCCTTGCGTCCCATAAAACAAAAACGACGTAAGCAAGGTCTGTCGGAATCCGAGTGCTATGGTCACCTACTGTAAAGTGTTGTGATTAAGTCTGATTTATCAGAAAACTTATAATATTATTAATCGATATAAAAGGACATGGTATAATTTAGATGTTATGCGACAGACTACATGCAATAAGCATAAAGTTTCGCCCAGTCGAGGCTAAGAATTTGCTAACCTCTTTAACTGCACGACGGAGGGTCGGAACAGAGACTCATTGACGGGCAAATCCCTAAACTGTTCTATAAGTTTTGTGCCTGACCTTACATGGCTGGTGTTGGGTTCTGCGTAGTTCTCCTTGTGTTTTTCTTTTGGTCTTTGTTTAGGTTTATGGTCAAGTTCTCATCCTTGTTTCAACATACTGTTGAAAATTAATCTGTCCTAAAAAAGGGACAATGGCAATCAGCTTATACCCAGATCCGACACCGCAGTACGCGGCGTCTGATCTACAATGTTTGCATAACATACAGGAATACATAAATATAAAACATAGTAATAAAATTTTTACCAGACGCCCCTTTTGTTGGGAATGAACCGGTCTAAATAGTTAAGGCAGAAGAGTTCACTCGTATAACTGGATTAAAGTTATATACGGTAACATGTCAATGCCTCGAACACCGATGACTCGTTTATCGTTCCTGATTCGAACTGTCTTTATTGTCCCCAGGAAATTCTTCCGATAGCTCAAGAAAACAGGACCGTCAGCGGCGGTCCGGATATAGCTGGACCTCTTTGGGACCACCAAAATGATCAGCAGAGAACATAACTGCTACTTGTGAGGGGTTTCAACCAGTTTTACTCACGCGAAACCTCGCTCTTAATTCAGATGTAGCCCAAAACTAAATATATTCATTTAATCCGCATCGGGTGCCCTCTGCCTTATCAGTAAAACACAAATCATCACAAAAACAAAACATTTAAATTTTGACCCTTTAAACCCCACTTTTATATAGTAAAACTGGGGTTTAGAGGGGTATACATTATTTTTTCTTATTTCAGCTCAAAAACATAGACTTTAGGTACTCGTTAGAACCGCCTCATTGATAAGCCGGCCTTGGTGGCTCAGTTGGATGCGCAGTCCGATTGGAGACCAGGAGGTCGCGGGTTCAACCCTCGCCGAGGTCGACAACATTCTTTCGTGGAGATTGATCATGAAATATTTTCTACGGTCATTCTCTCCCTTCCGCTGATTCAAGAAGGGCAGTTGTCAGTTTCTGGCGAAAGAATGTGCACAATACCGGTTAACCGCTTAGAGGACTAAGCCTGCTCAGTAAACGTATGGTAAGTTAAACCGACCGCACTCGACATGACCCCAATGGGTTGACTGGGTCGTAAAACCGCAACACAAACAAACAAACCGCCTCGTTGAGGCGGTTCTAACGAGTACCCACAATCTATGTTTTGAGCAGAAATATGAAAAATATCAGAATTTTTTATCTGAAAATTTTCATTTTTTGGTGATAAAATTTACAGTATATTTGAAAAGGCATGATTTCGTAATGAATCACAAACAGAATGATGAAACAAACTAAGGGCTTAATGGCGATCTGAAGCCAGAAAACAAGAAAACCACAAACAGGACTACGATAGGCACCGACCATATTCAGCCGCCAACTTTCTGAAACAGACTGAAGACAGAGAGCCGTCATTTAGTCTGAAGTCCGGACGAACTCACCCTCTTGCAATTAAAGACGACTTATAGATCAAATGTAAAGGCGTACGCTTAGTGTATTATTTGAAGTACGCGACACAAAAATGGAAAACAATTGTGCATTTTTCCATACTGTGTGTAGCGTACTTCAAATAACACAATAAGCGAACACATTTATATTTGTTCTATAAGTGGTCTTTCTTCATATGATCTTAAATAACATGATGCTTACAATTTGTGTTGCGTTGGCGTTTTTTGTTTACACGAATTGCAGCTTTTCGCCCCTTTAACAATCCCCAGTCTTCCCAGACCCCTATCCCTAAACCTAAATTAGAGGTATTATGAGACATACTTTTTCTTTTGAGATTTCAACTTATCAAAGAAAAAAGTCAGTTTATTACATTTGGCGTTATTACATTAGGCGTTGATTGTAACGCTAAATGTAACAACGCCTTATGTAATAAACCCAGATTTTTTTCACATGGTCTTGAATATCACTCTGCTTACGATTTGTGTTGCTCTGGCGTCTTTCACAAATTGCAGCCTTTCTCCTTTCACACAAGCCCACGTTTCACTAGACCCCTTTCCCCTCATCCTCTTCAAATATGGAATATTTTATGAGACATATTTTTTTTTCTTTTGAGAGTCCATCTTGTCAGAACAAAGTCAGTTTATTTTGTTTGGCGTCATTGAATTTGATTCGAGTTGCCTTAGCGACTTTCACCTTTTCCCCCTTTCCCTATGTCCCGTCTTTGCAGACTTCCAAAATAAGGATATTATATACGCCATCTTTTTATTTGCGATTTTATCTTGCCATAGTCTTTTTATTACATTTGGCGTTATTACATTAGGCGTTGAGTGTAACGTCAAATATAACAACGCCTAATGTAATATACCCAGATTTTTTCATAAGGTCTTTAATAACTTGATTCTTAGAAAAAAAATGAGATATTATATGGGATATACTTTTTTCATTCAAGTTTTCAACTCGTCATAGAATAAACCCCCACCCCCACTTAATACGGATATTATATGAGTCATACTTTTTCTTTTGAGGTTTCATCTTGTCATAGAACTACGTCAGTTTATTACATTTGACGTGACTGTATTAGCCGTTGAATGTAACACCAAATGTTATAACGTCCAATGTAATAAACCCAGAATTTTTCGTATGGCCTTCAACAAAATACATATGATTCGAGTTGTCTTCCCCTGCCCACCTTTTCCCATCCTCAGCCTCTCCAGACCTTTCCAAAATAAGGATATAATGTGAGGTGTGCTTTTTCGTTGTCATAGAACAGTCAGTTTATTACATTAGGCGTTGAGTGTAACGCCAGATGTAATAATGCCTAATGTAATAAACTCAGTTTATTACATTTGGCGTTGTATAACATTAGAGGTTGCTACATTCACTCAAGAGATATAAAGAGTTTTAGTTTGAAATGTAATTTAACTTGATAATAATATTACCTTCATTTAGGTTTCCTTAAATATTTATTAGGATTTCTATGATGCCATTGTTACATCATAATTTTATTTTAAATTATCAAACACCTTGAGTTTAGTTTAACCCATTTATGCCAGATGTACTCTTCTACCCCAACTGTTTGGACCGGTCCATTCCCAATATATGGGGTGTCCGATTAGTTTTTATTAATACCATGTTCTGTAGAAATTCCTGTATTTGATGCAAACAGTGTAAACTTTGATCCACGGCGTCTGATCTGGGTCTACACTGTTTGTAAATGTTCCTTTTAAGGGACGCTAGGCTTAAATGGGTTAAATATTGGTTCGTATAAATCACATCAGCATTTACAAACAGAGGTTGAATGTTGAGATATTTTATACAAAAAGAATTCAGAAGAAAGTCTAAAGACTTTTGTCACTCTGTATCCCTATATGCAGATATATAAAAGCACAAAATCTAACCTGTGATATGTAAAAGCTAAGACATATGACAGCTGTAATCAATCAATGAATACGTATTTGTAACAAAATTACTGTTATTGTCAAAATTAACTGAGATAGATACTTCATAAAATGAAACATGATAGTACTGTTATGACAGCACTGTTATGATGACATCTTAAAAAATAAAATTTTAATAATGCATGTTATAAATAATATTTATGAGAGTAAGTAATGACAAAAAGAATATTATACTAATACCATATTTTTAGTTTGGTGGTTCGGGGTGGTTGTTAATTGTTGTTGCTGTTTTTTTTTTTCTGTAAGATATAATGTAATTACAATAAAAATTCATTTTTTGTCGTTTTATATTTAATTTTAATGTTTCCCATGTGGCCAAACTGAATAAAACCACATAAAGGTAGTTTAAATGGTTTCATACGATAATCGCTATCAGTTAGAACTGGAAGAAAACAGTTTAAATTCGTTTTATTTTTTCTTTTGAAATTTTAATTTATCCTTTTCCAAGGAAGTTTAATTGAATAAAAGATTCATAAACGTTGTTTACATGGCCTCAAACAATGGCGATTGTGTGAGGCGTGGGAATGGATTATAACATGCGTTTTTTATTACAATTTTATCAAAAAATAAACTGATGATAAAAGTATGGCGATACGTTCTTTTGAAACTTTGAGCAATATCTTCGTTTCACATTATCACTTGATTATACAATAGTTGACCATCTTCATTTAAACATATGACGACAGAGTGCATAGAAAAGTATCACACCGGATAAAATGATCTTGTCGGTTCATTTTATATTATATGCACGCCTTTTTAAAGCAAGCACTAGCTTTCTTAGATACTGACAGGTATGTGTCAACAATGCACCACACCGTTGATTTAATCGTTTGCATTTGGCAATATGGGTTGCGTAAAACTACAAAAGAATGCAAAACATTTTAGAATGTGACTGTAACATCTTGATAACAACATTTCTTTGAATATTTCCGTAGCATGTAATGTTTATGGCCTGTGAATATAAATAATCATCACGGAAACATGCCTATATAATTTTGACCCCCTTAAACCCCACTTTTATATAGTAAAACTGGGGTTTACAGTGGTATACATTATTTTTCTTATTTCTGCTCAAAAACATAGATTGTGGGTACCCGTTAGAACCGCTTCATCGATGCGGTTCTAACGAGTACCACTCGTTAGAACCGCCTCGTCGAGGCGGTTCTAAAGAGTACACACAATCTATGTTTTGAGCTGAAATATGAAAAATATCAGAATTTTTTATCTGAAAATATTTAGTTTTTGGTGGTAAAATTTTCAGTATATTTGAATAGGCGTGATTTCGTAATACAAGAATGGAGTGATGTCATTGCGTCTTTAAAAAACTAATTCTAACACTCCTCGCCTATATAGCCAATGGTTAAACTCAGTGATTTATTCTGCAGTAAATCACTGGGCGGAAGCGCGCGACGCTATCTGGCGCCATTCCGACGTCATGTTGACTCTTTGCTGACGTCAGTCATCGTTTCCACGGCGTTAGATGGTGTAACGTCGTTTTTCTCGCGTCAACAACGTAAGAAATGCATGTAAACAACAGCGTTACAGTCAAAACTGTTGGCGTGATTTCTTTATGTGATGGCGGACAGTTCGAAGAATCTGAAGGATACAATTACTTTTACGTCGTTTTCTATGTGTTAGAATTGAAATAGATCAGCTCTTGTGCGTGATTTGTTGAGTAATAAATCACTGTTTGTCGGTCAGTTGTAAGTAGATAAATCACTCGCGCTCCGCGCTCGTGATTTGATATACTTTACAACTGACCTCCAAACAGTGATTTATTACTCAACAAATCACTGCTGGAGCTGATCTATTTCTTAATTAAATTAAACGATTTTTGTAAAATTGCAACAGCAATAGCATTCAAGTCTTAAATTTAGGAGAATCGATAAACTATTATAGGCAGAAACTGTCAAAGTTTTGCCTCCCTTCTTAAAATGGGTCTAGTAAAAGGAAAGAATTACCTCAACACGGAGAGAAATTCTTTGCTTTTACAGACGACCCCTTTTAGGAAGAGGATTTGTGTGCTGGAAAGCAAACAGGAAGTCACTAAATTTGTTCCCTTTAAAAATGGCTCAAATTCTTCAAAGTATATCCAGTACCCTTATCCTATCCCCACCCCTGTTTTGCTAGGCCAGCGGAAAGAAAGAACGGCAAATGTTATTTATTCGGACAACTTAATTCCTTTAATACTTGTCTTACAATTTGAACAAGTCCATGGCACTACCTAGGAATGTGTCCAGATAGCTGTTGAATGAGTGGCGAACAGTTTAAACCCTGATTAGCTGAGCCTACACTGTTTGCTCAGGCCAGTCTGTCCCAATATTTAGGGCAAACACAATATCAAAAAGAAATATGTTTATAAATATTTACCAATAAGCAAAAATGATTTTGACACTTAATAATCAGCATTCATAGTGGTGCACACAGGCGAATCTACAATATCTGTGTAAACTCTTTGAATGTCTGTAAAGAAATAACTACGTATAATATACCGTCATTGTTTGAGCTGACCTAAGATCATAATCTTACAAAATGGTCAAATAATATGTAGTATGGGCCTCGCCAATCGAACACGTATATTCGGCCATTTGCGGACACTGAAGGCCCAGGCAAAATCTTCACACAAGTTTTAAATATTGTAAAATAACAGAAACGGACATCAGTCTGATGTGTTGATATAAATATGATATCAGTTTGACGTGATGGTATAAATCAGATATCAGCTTGACGTGAGGTATAAATATGATATCAGTTAGACGTGGTGGTGAAATTTGACGTGGTTGTTAAAATATTGCATCAGTTTGACGTGATTGTATAAATATGATATTAGCGTAATCTGATGTATAAATCTTGTCATTACGAAAACTTACAATTATCAATGAATATAAAAGTGAAAACCAAATTTCTATGCAAACAACATTGGGCTATTACATGTATCAAATTACTTATTTTCTAATTTGCATAATTTAAAACTTCCGGATCTTTTGATTGGGATGGGATTTATCACACGTTTTCTTTTTAAAACTGATCTGAGCGGCAACATGAAAAGGTCATTATGTCGAACGTGAACAAAGAACTTTCAGACCAGCAGTATATCTGCACAGACTGATCAGGACCTTTGCTCTCCGTAGATATAGCCTACAGTATCCAATTATTATGTAAGCAGACATCAAAAGCCAGGGAGATGGGCAGTCTGATCTGGGTCTCGGCTGTCCGTTGATACAGTCTGCAGAATCCAATGGATCTGTAAGCAGGTAATAAAGGCCAGCGAGCTGGACAGTCTGATCTGGGCCCAGGCTGTCTGTTGATACTGTCTCCAGTATCCAATGATTCCAAGTGGACAGCAAAGGTCATGATTATGCGCATTCTGATATTTAGTGGGCTTTTAGTGTCCGCGTATACCAAAAAGACCTCCACTCGCATGGTACGGCACATATATTAACCCTTAATTGCAAGACTTGTTTGAAAAATAAACATAAATCAAAATGTCGTCTGCTGCATTTGTGATTAGCGCTTTAAGGGTTAATCGTCCCTAATATTTGAGTCACTGATTTTGAAGTATTTAATTTCATTGGCTATACCAGCTCTTATAATGATTCAATCACAGAGTTGCCTTTGTTGTTGCTTACAACTTCTGAGCAAATGTTAACAAAGCTTGTACATTGTACCAAACTGTATTTGTTTATTTTATGATTGCTTGTTTGTTTGTTTGTTGTTGTTGTTGTTGTTGTTGTTGTGTGTGTGTGTGTGTGTGTTTCGTTTTTGTTTGTTTTTGTTTGTTTGTTGTTTTTCAAATTTGCAGATGCTATGTTGCACATGCTTCTATAATACGTTGTTTAGGTATTCAGACAGCTTTTCAATCCCTGTTATAACATTGATGAAATACATTCTGCGGTCATTCTCTCGCTTCCGCTGATTCAAGAAGGGCAGTTGTTAGTTTCTGGCAAAAGAATGTGCACAATACTAGTTAACCACTTTAGAGGACTGAGCCTGCCAAGTAAAAGTGTGGTTTGGTAAACTGACCGCGCTCGACATGACCCCATTGGTTTGACTGGGCCGTAAAAGTTCAACACAAGCAAACAAACAAACAACCATTTGAACAAGTCCATTTCAGTACTTGTTGTTTGGTAGGAGTGACAAACAGTTTTGACACTGGTCCACATTACGTAAACACGCCTATTTAAATATATTGAGAATTTTTCCACTAAACAATGGAAACTTTCAGATGAAAACTTCTTGAAGTTTTCATATATCTGCTCTAAACATAGATTGCGGGTACTCGTTAGAACCGCCTCGGCGAGGCGGTTCTAACGAGTACCCACAATCTATGTTTTTGAGCAGAAATAAGAAAAAATAAAGTATACCCCTGTAAATCCCAGTTTTACCATATAAAAGTGGGGTTTAAGGGGGTCAAAATTATATAGGCGTGTTTTCGTGATGCGTTTTGTATGTTTGAATATTTAAGATACATGCGGTGCTCCTTTGAAGTTGTTGAGTATACGCTGCTGTTCAATTTGTTGAAATAGTATCTGCACAGAGGTAAACATATCAAGGTGGTCCTCATCTGCCTAACGTCATGAAAATGGGGAGTTCAACCATATGTAAATCGCAAAGGCCGTTATCCGTTATCAGTCTGTGCAATGTGCAGACCGATCAGGACCTTTGAGATTCGATTTCAGAATCAAAGTGTAATTGCGAACGCATAAACCCTAATCAGACTACGCGAAAGTGCATGCTGATCTGGATATTTATCACTCGCACCTGTAAAAAGTCTTTTTACGTTTGAAATAATTTAGTTCTAGCTAGAAGTGAGAATAAAATAAGGGAAAGTAAACACATGGGCGGAACCGGCAGAGAAAAGTGTGCCTTCCAAGTGGGCATACAACGTTAAAATGACATCATATCAACGTCGATGCGACGTGATCACGTCGCATCGACGTTGATACGACGTCATTTTGATGTTATGTGCCTGCTGGGTTATGTTCCTTGATCAACTTGCAAAACTTTTGGAGTTCGAATTAGGTGTACACTATTTGCTCAGGTCTCTCCGTCTAATACGGTAAATGCAGTACATTAAAATGCCTAGTGATGTACATAAGTGTGTTGTAGTTGCATGGCAAACAGTGCAGACCCACAATCAAAGCACTGACAGCACTGATGGGTCAAAAACCTATATATGGGGCCAAAACTCACAGTTTTTACCACATTCTGTTGGCGTTAGTTAATTTGTCCTTTCCTTATATAGGCGAGCTAACAAATGGGAACAGTATGGAATACTAACAATGGAAAAAATTCCAGAAAAATCATTTAAAAAGACCAAAAGTCACATTTTAATATCCAGTCCTGTTGATGTGAATTAATTGGTCCAGTCCCCTATATAAGCAGAGATTAAAAGCTATAACTAACTAACTAACTAACTAAATAAAAGCAGTACTTTTAAAGCAACTTTTTACCAAATTCTCTTGACATGGTCCCGTGCTCTATAGAGAGAGAGAGAATAAAAAATACTTTTATAGAATTTCTTTACCAAATCCTCTTGACGTGAATTGATTTGTCCCGTTCGCCATATAGGGAGAGCAATTTGGTTTAAACGCATTTCATTTAATCGAAATCGCAACATAGTCATACTCATTAGGATTTGAACGAAAGCATACTGCCTATTTAGTTCATCTCCTAATACATACAATATCTATTGTGAACATTTATGGCCAAAGCATATTTATAGAAGAGAAGGAAATCATGAATAGTTACATTAGATTAGCCTATAATGCTATCAACAAAATGCAGTCTAGTAAAGCGGGACAAGAAGAAAAAAAGAGTTATTAATGTAAAAGGAACAAAAAAGAGAAATATTTCATAGGCATGATCCATACAAACGGAGGGTAGAGATTAATTATACCAAATCTATAGGGGTTAAGAACATGGGGAAAGCGTACAAAGCCCGGGCAGCTGAGGGATATTATGATCAGTTTCTAGAGATTCTATCTCATGTATACATATATACCTTTCCAAGACTAACAAAAAAAAAAAAAAAAAAAAAAAAAAAAAAACAAGAAAGAAAAAAGTACTCTTTTCGAAGCCAATACAAAATCAAAATTATAAATCATAATAAATTATAAGTTTATAAGTTAGGCTACAGTGCCAGTAGACATGTCTTAGAATCTTTTACTGTCTTTGATGTATGCTTGCACAGCCTCGAATATACGGACATTTCTTTGATATGGTAAATCATTGTTTCCACGCAACAAACAATCAATAGTTACCCTACAAAACTGAGAAACAATACGAATTAGTTCCGCTCGTTGGTTTCTGTAAAAAATGCACTTCAAAAATAGTGTTCTGCGTTTTCTACTTCTCCACATCGACATAACGGTGAGGTACAATATTTTTTTATAAAAAGGTCGTAATTAAGAGCACTACATTTTGTTCTCAAGCGAGTATGCAAAACCTGTAGCTTTCTATGTCCTATATAAAAATGTCGCGGTACAACTTTTTTTATTATGGTTTAAGTGGCATTTAAAAGAATCAACCGTGGTTGCGTTTCTATGGTCATCTGGCAGAAAATTCCGATCACGGACCACAGAAGGAAGGAAGGATTGATAGTATAGAGTTGTCCTTGCATTAACTGTCTGAAGATCATTCTCGTTTCTTAGATGATAACTTGAGATAGAGTTCACTGTTGGTGGTACAAGAGAAGAACGATAAGCTGGTGAAAACCATTGCACGTTTTATAGAAAAGTGTTAATTTTTGTTTCTTTCTGCGAACTTCTAAGGTTTCCCGCCCTGTTTCATTGTATAAGGCCTGAAATGAAACTAATTTAGTTGCACCTGTTACAATCCTTGCCGCCTCCAGCTGTATCTTTTCTAAATTTTGCTTTTCATGTAGAGTACAATTATCCCAAACTCCACTGCCATACTGTACTCTAGCAAAGGACGAATAAAAGAAGTATATACATGTATAATGTCTAGGATTTACGGTCTAAATCAAATTTAAATTTCCTCATTATATTAACCCTTGCCCATGCTTTTTCTGAAATGTATTCAATTTGCTTACTCCAGGAACAATCCTTTGAAAACTACAGCCCTAAATGCTTATGAACGTTAACCTCTTTTACTGGTTGATCCTGCATGTAGACCGGTGGATGCAAAACTTGATTATGTTTTCGTGAAATAAGAAGAGATTCAGTTTTTAAAGCGTTAAAGGTAACTAACCATGTTTTAGCCAAAGCTGCCACTTTCGCTAGATCTGTGTTTAAAATATCTGCTGCAACTTCCGGATTTTCAACAATAATGTACATGTATAAACTCGTATCATCAGCGAAAAGACGGATATTTGAACCTTTGTCTTTTACAATATCACTAATATATAGTAAGAATAAGAGTGGTCCAAGGATAGACCCTTGGGGAACACCACCGCGAATATAGTTCCAATCCGATTTTGCTCCAGGAATAACTATCCATTGACATTTGTTATGTAAGTAATTTTCAAACCATCTCAAGAGATTACCGGAAACACCAGACGCACGTAATTTATGTATGAGACCGGCGTGCCAAACGCGGTCAAAAGCTTTGCTTATGTCGCAGAAAACCACTATGTGAGAGCAATTTATTTATTTATTTATTTTTATTTATTTATTCATTTTTATTTTTTTACACAGCACAATTATTGATGAACTCCTTGATTTTGCTTTTGATTTGTTGTTATTTGTTTTTTTAATATAGAAATGTTTCCTCATTGTTTGATGTTGGACACTACCCAGTGTTTTCTCATTGTTAGTATTTCATACAGAAGAACAGTTTGGAATACCAACGATGACAAAAACTCCAATTTTGGTCAGTTTATTGAAATGTGTCTATATATTTGCTGATATTTTAAACGTGCAGAAAAATTCCTATAATTAATGCGTCACGGGTATAGTGGTGACTCGCCTGGATAATTTAGTTACGTATTTTACCCTTTCATAAACATGCAAAAAAAAAAAAAAAAAAAAAAAAAAAAAAAAAAAAATACGCCCCAGTCCAGATGTGTCGTGTAAATATCAAACACAAAAAAAAAATATAAAAATGGCATGACACCCTTATTAATTTGTGTAAACAGTTATTTTGGCAATTTGTTTTTGTAAACACTGAGTAAAAAAAATTCAAGATACCCCTCCATACCCCTCACCCGCCCCCACAAAAAAGAAAAGAAAGATACAAAATCACCGGCTGTTTGAACAGTTTCAATAAAACAAATAAATAAATGCTATTAACATACCGTTTGTTGTTGTTGTTGTTTTTAAATAAATACCCAATACCCCCTGTATAGTCGGTTTTTGAAAGTGTGACATTTGGACAGTTTTCAAAAAAAAAAAAAAAAAAAAAAAAAAAATGATATAAAAGTACTTTTTTGTTGTTGTTTTTTTTCCCTAAAAATACCACCCTCTATAGTTTTTTTTTTTTTTTTTTTTTTTTTTTTATTTTAATTTTTTTTTTGCAAGGTGTAATTTTGGCCTTCTTTACATTTTTATTCACCACCACACGATAGTGGCGGGGTATTATGGTATATCCTCCGGTGTCTGTCCTCGTCCGTCCGTCCGAACTTCATTTTCGGATAACTCCTCCTACAGTTTTCATCGGATCGCGTTGAAAAGTGGTGGACAATTAGACCACGAGGTTGTACAGCACATATCGCTTCGAGGTAAAAGTACATTAAATTTTTATAGAGTTATAGCGCTTTAAAGATTGTTCAAGCATGACTTCATTTCCAGCTCGTTCCTCCTATTATCTGATTAAGCTGTTATTAGTGTGTTGTTGGATAGAAAGAAGATATGGAGAATTGCAACCAGATTACAATACACCAAATTTTCATATTTTTTAAAGTAAGCAGTTCACACAATTTTTCAGACTTGATTTTGTTTCCGGATAACTCCTCCTACAGTTTTCATTCGATCGAGTTGAAACACGGTGAACAGTTTGACTATGAGGTCGTGCAGCGCATAATGTTTTGAGGTTACTGTATACCAAACTTGCAAAGAGTTATATCTCTTTAAAGATTGTTCAAACAGGATTTCATTTCCAGCTCACTCCTTTAGTTTTCGTCTGATCAAGCTGTTATTTGTTTGTTGTTGGATACGAAGAAGATGTGGACAATGGCAGCAAGGTTACAGTACCCCAATTTTTTATATTCTGCCAAGGTAACAGTACACCAAGTTTTCATAGAGTTATGACTTATTAAAGCATCCTTGCTTGCTTTCAGGCTACTCCCCGCTCCCCCTCCCACCCACACCTCCAGTTTCAACCCATGTTGTTTGCTAGAGTTACTATACCTCAAACACGGTCATCTTCTCTACAAATTTTGTTATCCCTGCAGTGGCGGGTATCACGCAGTGTCTGCGATGCTTTTATTAAAACACAGTTGCTATAAAAGTATTGTTTTCATCCAAAAATACCCCCTCCCCAACCTCTTCTATAATTTTATTATTGATTGTGGCCATATTAAAAATGTTTAAAAAAAAAAACAAAAAAAAAAAAAAAAAACATGATATAAACGATTTTTTTTTTCAAAAATATACAAAAACAAACAAACTCGATAGTCTTTTTAAATGTGATTTTTGACATTTTTTGACAATTTTTGGCCGGAATTTCTTTCATCGTTAGTTTTCCACACTGTTTCATTTTTTTTTTTTTTTTTTTGCTCTCTCTATATATGGACGACCAATTAATTCACGTCAGTAGGATTTGATAAAATTTCATGCTATTTTTGCTGTTTCTCGACAGTGTGGAACACATTTTGTTGATGTGAATTAAAAGGGCCCGCCGCTATATGGGGATGGAACCAAATTAAACAAAAAAGGCAGCATACACACATAGATAGTTAGTCATTTATTACAGACAGTGACCAGTCTTAATCAAATGCGTGAAGTATTACTGTTTTTGTGTTATAAGATCGCTTATGAGGCAAATCGTAGCTTTATACTGCCTGTTGCAGATAAAAACAGGAGAGTTCTGAGGAAGAAAGCTCTGTTGGTGATGCCTTAGGTCTGGTTTTTCGCTGAGCTCATTTCTACTAGGCTTCGATGATTCTTTTTTGCTTCGTATTCACCAGCACCCCTTCTTATGAGGCCTTGCCACTTTGCTCGATCCAGTGGAATTTGTTGGTATACCGAGGGTGTCCTTGTATCGTTTCTTTTGACCACAATGAGAGTATTTCCCATTTGTAGTTCTCCATAGAGGATTTTCTTTTGCAAACGTTAATCAGGCATTCTGGTAACATGGCCTGCCCATCTTAATTGCGCCAATTTCAGAAAAGTGTGTACACCCTGCATCCCTGCCCTTTTCAGGACTTCTATGTCTGGAACCCTGTCTTGCCACTTAATCTTTAGATGTTTTCTAAAACAGTGGTTTAGTCTTTTGTCATGCAGTTGGTAAACTGTCTAAGTTTCACATGCGTATAATAGTGTTGGCAGCACCACAGATCTGCAGGCTTTAGCTTTGTGGTAAGTCTGATTTCACTTTGATCCCAAATACTACCACGTAGTCTGCCAAATGCTGCACTGGCTTTGGCAATCCTGACATTGACTTCATCATCAATGTGCATAACTCTTGACAATGTGCTTCCAAAGACGATGAATTTGTCTACCACTTGCAATCATTGACTTTTCACTGTGATGGTAAGCTCCTTATAAGGCTTTCCAGGTGTTGGCTGATATACCACCTCAGGCTTTCTGATGCTGATTGTGAGATCATAGCTGTCGCATGTCAAATACTTGATCCACACCTTTTTACATCTTCTCTTCTGTTAGAGCACCCATTGCCATGTCATCAGCAAAGAGGAAGTCGTCTAGCACCTCTGTCTGCACCTTGGATTTAGCTTGCAACCGTCTCAGGCTGAAAAGCTTCCCATCAAAGCGATACCTAATAGGTATACCAATGTCACCATCCTAGAAAGCATCTATGTGCTTGGCAGAAATTATCGTGCTGAACAGCGTTAGAGCTAGTAGACAGTCTTGCTTAACTCCATTTGTCCCAGGAAATGGATCAGAATATCATCATGTAACTTCCGCTCCATTGTTATGAACTTAGCCGGACAGACAAACTTTGCCATAATTCTCCAGTCCCTCACGACTGACTGTGTCAAATGCTTTGATATGGTAGACAAAGGTCATGTAGAGGTCCACATTCTGTTCCTGGCATTTCTCTTGAAGCTGTCTTGTGTGAAGATCATGTCAGTTGTTCCTTAGTCTTGCCTGAATCCACATTGGCTTTCTGGTAGAAGCCCTGACTGTTCCAGATGTTCATTCACTCGGTTAAGTAGGACTCTTGCAAGGATCTTCCAAGCAGTTGACGATAGAGAAATTTCACGATGATTGTCACAGACTTGAGGAGTCCCTTTCCGTTTGAATAGTTGGATAATTAATGCATCCTTGAATGTCTGAGGGATGGCATCTTTTCTCCATATAATGTGAAATAACTGTCGGCTTCTTTGTTGATCTCTGCAAAGTATTGCATCTGATCCTGGAGCCTTGCCAGATGACAGGAGTTTTATTCCTTTCATTGTTTTAGAGAGAGATAGGAACTCATCAAGCAGCGGATTATATTCCACCTGTAGTACTCTGGCCCCGAGGTTATAAAACTTTTCATGCTCAACTCAGCTGAGCATAAAAGTTTCTCTGCTAATAAATATGAAAATGCCAACAATATTTGGCATTTTTATATTTATTAGTAGATAAATTTTCATGCTCAGCAATGTCTAGCAAGACAAAAAATGCAATTGTCAGTAATTTTAGAGAAATTTCAGGACAAATTTCGTGCTCAGCTGAGTTAAGCATGAAACAAAATATAACCTCGGGGCCTGTTTATAACTTCATTATTGATAGATGATGGCCGTTTAAGGACACCATCAAACTGTTCAACCCATCTTTTCAAGATAGCTTCTTTGCCAGTCAGAAGACTAGTTCCATCAGCACTAAGGAATAGGGTGGTTCCTGTGCTCTGGGCACCCTATACTGTCTTGCGTACATCAAAGAACTTTTCATATCCTCCCTGTCTGCAAAGGACTGGATTTCATCAGCCGTTTGCTCAGCCAGGAGTCTTGCATGTCTCTTAGCATAGTCTGGTTTGTCTTACATATGTTTGAATAGGTAGTCTAACTAGATACTGAGCTGGTATCACTGAGGAATGCCTTGTGTTTTTGGTGTTTCTCTTCAAGGAGTCCATGGATTTCTTCGTCATTCTCTCAAAGCAGTCTTGGTGTTTGCGAGATTCTGGTCCTAGGGAATCCATTGCTGAAGAGTGAACGGTGTCTCTGAAGACTGTCACTTCTCATCAGCATTCTCGGGTGTTTTTCAATGCATCTTAACGTCTGCAGATTTCATTGCTGAATGCTTGCCTCTTGCTATCTTGTTTCAGCTTGGAGACTTCCAATCTCTATGGCACTTTCTTGCCTTGTAGTCGCCGTACAGGCTGAATGTTCAGGTTGAGTTTGCTGGAAACAAGCCTGTGATCTAACCAACAATCTGCACCACACATAGTCGTTTTCACTCTGATATCCTGTCTGTCCTTCCTTCGCACTACGACATAGTCAATGAGATGCCAGTGTTTTGAGCGAGGGTGCATTCATGATGTCTTGTTGCGAATTGGTAAAGCAAATACTGTGTTGGTGATAAGTGGTTTGTGCTCTACACACTTCCTTAAAAGGAGGAGGCCATTGCTGTTGCACTTTCCCACTCCTTTAGTTTCATTCTCTCCTTCGCAGGTTTGGTAGTCTGTGTCCACTCTGGCATTGAAATCACCAAGGAGGATGAGTTTGTCTGTCCGGGGTGTTGCAGAAATCACAGACTCCAAATCATCATAGAACTTGTCTTCAACCTCATCTGGGTTGGTCATTGTGGATACATAGGCACCTACGATTGATGCATCCTTTTTGAAGTCCTGAGAGCTTGCTGACAAGTGTGACTTGATGGCGAATCCTGTTCCTGCTTCACGCCGTCCTTCATTCTTGCGTCTCCTCCAGAAGAAAGTGTGGCCAGCACCAACTCGTATATATACGTGACGTTACAATTATTATGCAACAGTCCTGATGAGCACAGCGAAACGCGTTTACAATTTTATGCATAGTTATATTTAAATAAATCAAAACATGTAATGTCAAACTTTATTTCACACACACACATACACACACACTATCTCTCTCTCACACACACACACACACACACACACACACACACACACACACACACACACACACACACACACACACACACACATATATATATATATATATATATATATATATATATATATATATATATATATATATATATATATATATATAGCCACATCAACAACAACAACAAAAACAAACAGTAATAAGAAAAAAAAAAATAGCACGGGGTTACAAAGACACTTATCTAGAGAAATATGGAAACATTGCAACAAATTATGTTGACGTGAATCAAAAGGGCCCGCCGACATATAGAAACAGAGACACATTTTCATAAAACAGTGTGGAATACCGATCATAAGTACGAGGTTGGTGCTCCAATCAGTCTATTCTATTTATTCCATTCTAGTAGTAGGATGGTGCTGGGTTTTAGCTATATCGTAGAATACGTGACGATACATTTTATAGCAGCTAGGTAACAGGGTAGAAATGGCGACGGACCCATTAATTCACGTCAATCGCGTTGTACTGCCATGAAAACAGCAATAGCTTAACTCTTTCAGCTCTGTAGACCAAAATAAATACCGTTGCAAACAGTGTAAACCCAGATGAGACGGCTCATCAAGAGCCGTCTCATCTGGATTTTTACTGTTTGCTAATCACTTCTTCATTTATTACTAACTCCCGTATTCGCAAAGAGCAGACGGTATCTTCTTTTACGAGGAACTGCGTGAAGCATTTCTTCAAATTTCCATTTACTCGTCAAAGGTATAGTAAACAGAAATACTTCAAATACGTCCAAAGGTGCATTTTCTCACGTTGCGGCTCATCAAGACGAAAACTAAAATTATTATACAGTAACAAAAAGCAAAACCTGGACAAACTATTAATGTATTACGTCCTTCAACCTCAACTCAATACATACATTTATATTTTCTACTATCTGTCACTTTAAGGATAATGAATTGAAAATTTTATCATTGAAAAAGTTGTGTATAATCTCAAGAAAAGCTTGGCTAACTTCTTTTTATCGCGTTTGTTTTCATCCTCTTGGCAACCACTCCAAACACGTATCTAACTACGTTCTGGGGCGATGCGAATTTTAAAGATGTAACATAACTTGGGCCCTGTCAAGCAAAAAAGTGCCTTCGAACACATGCAAAATGCGCGGATTCACATCATCATGGGCATGCCCAAAGTATCATCCAGGCCTTTGTTCTCCATTCATACATCCTGTAGTATCCAATGACTCTGTTAGCCGACAAAGAAAGCCATGATCAGACTGCGTAAATGCGCAGGCTGATCTGGGTCTCCGCTGTCCGCAAATGCCCGAAAACACGTTTTTGCATGGCGCGGACCTTTTCGGATATTATTTTACGTTCATCAGATAATTCACCTTGAGCTTCGACATGTACACAGAAAAGCATTAAACATGCTTATCTTATTTAACTTTTGTCTTAGCGGGCGATATTTAAAACATTTTCTCCAAAAGATCAAAGAATAACTAAATTAACTAGAACACGTACGTTCTGACATCTACGCCAAACGGAAACTCAAATCACTGAGCTACAACGTGAGAACACGGTCGTTCTGACATCTACGCCAAACGGAAACTCAAATCACTGAGCTACAACGTGAGAACACGTACGTTCTGACATCTACGCCAAACGGAAACTCAAATCAGCCTGCACATCCGCGCAGTCTGATCTGAGTATTTGTTGTCCGCATAAAAAAACAAAACAAAAAAACAACAAAAAAACTTTGATTCCTTGGCAATCTTAAATGCGCCCTGTCATTACGAAAACACGCCAATACAAACATATAGAAAATATCACCTTAAAAAACTTAAAATTTTCACATAAAAATCTCAGATATTTTTCATATTTCTGCTCAAATAATAGATTGTGGGTACACGTTAGAACCGTCACGGCGAGGCGGTTCTTACGAGTACCAACAATGTATGTTTTCAAGCAAAAGTAAGAAAAATATTGTATACTCGTGTAAACCCGAGTTTTACTATATAAAAATGGTGTTTAAGGGAATCAAATTATACAGGCATATTTTCGTGATGGAATATTCTGATCAAACCTGCGCGAAAGCTGGGCGCGCATGTTCGAACGTACGTTTTCTGCATCGCGACTTAACTTATATCATTTTGGAATCCCTATAGAGCGTTATGCCATACGCGGTTATGCGGGCATTTGCGCAGTCATCGTTGCCCGCTTACAGAATCAAAGATACTGTAAAATATACCCGCTGAATAAAGAATGGCATGATCAGACAACACGGGTGTGTACGCTGATCTACGCCTCCGCTGTTTTTTGCATAAGATCCTTTTATCATTTTACGTACTATTTGTACAGTCAACCCTCTTTATACCGACACTCGATTCAACGACAAAATTTGTTATAATGACAATTTGAATGTCACGAAACCTTCGCTCAAGAGGTGACGGTTAATGAGAAATTATGCAAAAACACTGCTAAAATCTTCAAGCAACATATGTTTTGGATATTTGTTAGAATCGCCTCAGAGAGGCGATTCTAACAAATATCCAAAACATATGTTTTATGAGGAATTAAGACTTAAACAAGGCTTTTTTTCTTATCATTCTGTCTATTATAGATTCTTTACAATAGCAAATTCATTACAATGGCAATGTCTTTGGGAACAAATGCTGTCGTTGTAACGAGGGTTCACTGTACCTTCTTCCGAAGATTCGCCGTATTTACCTTTACTGCTTACCATACTTGTCCTAAAATGTGAAGAAGTCGTCTCTTCGTTTGGTGACTCAGGAGGGCTGTGCTTCATAATTGTGGCATTTCCTGGGTATTTTCATAAATATTTTTTTATTGTATGTCGATGTGTCTTAAACTTCTAGATGAGAAGTAAACAGAGCAGACTCTGATCTGACGCCGTGCGCGTTCTGCGGCAACTGATCTGTTTCTACATTGTTTGCCCAATAAAAATCTAAAAGATTGCCCTTGGAAACAAAGAACACATAACAGATAGAAAATGGGAGTCTCGGTTTTATTGAGAATCTTCATAAGCAATAATGAAGTTTGCAACACTGCTTACGTCCTCTAGCGTATACATGAGCAGAACTACATTTTCAAAGATACAGCAATGGGCCCAATGATCCCAAAGGAAATGAAAATATAATCTGCACTATGGTGCTATCTGCATAATTATGTAAAATAAAGTCCGTATACGTGTGAAATAAAATAAATAGAACACAGCTGAACTATTCATCTACGTTTATCTCTTGTTGAAAACAGATTTTATCGCCGTATTAATTTTTACAAGCCAAAGTTCGAACAGCAATATACAATTATGTCTAGCGTCCTATAAGATAGACATTTTCAAACAGTTTAAACCCAGATTTGGTGCCGCAGAACACGGCGTCTGGTCAGGGTCTACACTGTTTGTTCTCAGAACAAAAAATCTATAAATAAATAATAGTAATAATGCATCAGTCATTTGAACCCCCACCACTACGGTGCTGGGGAGTAGCAGGGCTTTTGACTTTTCAGTTTACGAAGCCCTGATAAACGCCCTGCACTGCGGGGACATATTTATGGTAAAATCCCTACTAAAAGCCCCTATGTCCCGGGGATTGAAACAAATGAGGAACAACAAATGCACTGGTCCATTTTGATAAACTTTCTTTACCTGTTCCGTGAGCGCTCTTCATGAAATTTGACTTTACATGCGGCAGTTATTTTTTTGTTGTTGCTTTTTGTTGTTTTTTTATAACACACACACACACACACACACACACACACACACACACACACACACACACACACACACACACACACACACTAACACACAACATACACGCGCGCGCACAGTGAGAGAGAGAGAGAGAGAGAGAGAGAGGGGCGGGGGGGGAGGGGGGGGAAACGTACATAAACTGTATTCTTACACAACAGAACTCATATTCGGCCATTTTAGCAGGAAATTAAAACACGGGCACATCTACGATGCTGCCAGGACTCATTGGAGGTTAAATCACGGCACTTAAGCCCCGCCATGTTCTCGCTATCCCCGGCCCCTTAATGGCGGGGTTTCCAAATGGCTTGTGCATAATAAAGACTGATCTGATACCCTGCTACTTGAAATAGGAGTTACAGTGTATGATAGAAGAATCCACTCGAGCTAAATGGGCCAATTATGTTTTTTCCCATATAATCTCTCGTGTATTTATAGATGTATGAGGTATTGTCTATAAGGTAGGGCGGATGAAAAAAAAAAGAAGTTCAGGAAATGCCACAATTACAGATCTATGGTAACCTACGATAACAAGACTGTTTGTAAATCATTTTTTATTTTCAAAACAAATAAAAAAGAATGTTACTCGTTGTAACAATCTTAGAACATCGATATTAAGCGGCAGACAGCTTGCCTATTCACTGACCCAGTCACGGTTGATAGTTATGCTTTCCTCTTCATTGACAGTTCCAATCTTAATCTTTATCCAAGTAGATAAATACTTTTTCCTCGTCCACCTTGGATCAATTAGTGGTTTCCTTATGCCGTCACAAGTCTCAATTTGTTTCTTCGGAGTTATTTTACTATGATTCAATTGTTTTCTGTGATGATGCATGGATTTTGTGAAATTCTATTTTGTTATATTTTCGCTTATTTTTTCATTTTGTTTTCGTTTTTATAGCGTAATATGTTCAGCGACAGAGTTATAGCAGGCGACCTCCGAAAACTTCTCTTAAAGGACCCTGCTTCCTGCAGTTCACAAGTATTGCTCAAATTGGATTAAGTAGTTTCCATTTTGCAATAGTAGTCAAGATGTGAGGGTACCTAGGTTAAAAAGTGTACAGCCTGAGATCAGTATTCGTGCATATATCTGTTGTTTTTTTTTAATTTATTTATCTATGTATTTATTTATTTATTTGTCCGTGTCATACAATGAGAAATTGTACTTTCTGGGCATATGCTAACAGTAAAGATCCAGATCAGCGAATCCTACAATCTGATAAGGAACTTTGGCATGCACATGTAAACCGATATGTTCTTAATATTGTTGACGCCGACAACACCAACGGCGAAGCCGAAAAATGCTCCCTGTGTCGCTACTGCCTCCACAAGTTTAGCTAGTTTGGCAAGGGCGTTCTGTATTTGAAGTAGTAAGAAGATTGTCTGTTCTTGTCTGCAAGACAGACTTAGGGTCCCATTTCACCGCCAAAAACTGAAAATTTTCAGATAAAAAATCTAATATTTTTCATATGTCTGCTCAAAACAGATTGTGGTACTCGTTAGAACCGCCTCTGCGAGGCGGTTCTAACAAGTACCTACAATATATGTTTTTGAGCAGAAAGAAAATTAATGTATACTCCTGTAAACCCCACTTTTACTGTATAAATTATAAGGCATGTTTTCGTGATGGAATTGCGTAGGATGTTCTCCTACTGCTTCAAAGGGTTCACCCAGCACCTGGTTTAAGTCTTATAAAGATGTAGGAAAGGCGATTTTGTGGAGGACATTGTGATTTGACATCTACACAATGTGTCAGTGATGTTGCCCACTGACGTATCGTTTTTCCAGAACATCAGACATGGATTGTTGTATTTCTGGTAGTAAGAAATTTTTGTCAATATATTCTACGATATCCATTAATTCTGTATTTAGATAATGATAGTTCGTACCATGCTGAAAGAAGAGCTCTTTTCTCAGGTTGTTTCACATAAACTTCAGATTGTCATATAATAACTTGCCTGCTTCATACAGTGATATACAAGGGAGTCTACAATTTGATCCAGTTTAATGCAGGAGCCTTTTAACTCAGTCTGCACAGGATGCCAGGTAAGTTATTTTGTGCCTAGGCATAACAGAGGCAAGAAATGTCCCACTGTATTTAACCTAAATATTTGGACACCCTTTAACTTACCATACTTGTCCTGAAATATCAACAAGTCCATTTAACCACTTGTTGATGGATCTGTAAACTGCTGGTTGAGTGGCAGACAGTGTAGACTGATCAGATGCATTCCGCATCATCTGCTTTGGGTGTTGCTCTATGTCCCAATACTTAGGGTTATTATGGCATTATGAAAACATGCCTATTTAAATATATTGAAAATTTCACGACCAAAAACAGAAAAAAATTCAGATAAAAATTCTGCGAGGCGGTTCTACCGAGTACTCACAATCTATGTTTTTGAGCAGAAATAAGAAAAATAATATATACCCCTGTAAACCCCAGTTATACTATATAAAAGTGGGGTTTAAGGGGTCAAAATTATAAAGGTATGTTTTCTTAATGGTATTTTATGCATACTAGGGGCTAAGACAAGTCTATACAGATGAATCTTTTCGGAGGCTTCGTATATTTGAACTTTACAAATTCTAGATTACGTTTAGCATACAGAGAACCCTACAGAAATAGACATGGCCGGCCACTGATTTTTTTTTACAAACTCAGTTCTTATGCCGTGTTTGCTGTTGGCTCAAAGTAATCGCACGTTCTCTATGGTATACGAGAATGGCTCTTTATTACCATTTCTACAAGCAGTCATGAAAATATGCTGTTTTAAGCCGAAAAAGATCGAAATCCAACTGAAAAAAAAATCCTAAAGGGTTAAAAAAACAAACTGTGCACAACATTGAAAGTGGTGATAATCTACACGCGTTGTGATGATGTGGTTATTTTCCCCACTCACAGACAATTTGAAAAGTGGGTAGATTGAGTATGTATTTGCTTGACTGAAGTTGCCTACAGTTGGCTATGATAAATTACCCACTGGTGATGAAAGTTGCCTACAGCATGCTTAAGGTTAAAATCGTTAAAGTTTGTGACTAGACCGTCACATAGATATGTATGCAGGTATGGCTTTCGCTGTTATAAACCCCAAAAAAGTTAAGCTTCAGTTACTATAATTTAATCCTAAAGATGATGAGCAAATAGAACGCATAACGAAAACATGCCTATATAATTTTGACCCCCTTAAACCTCACTTTTATATAGTAGAACTGGGGTTTACAGGGGTATACATTATTTTTCTTACTTTTGCTCAAAAACATAGATTGTGGGTACTCGTTAGAACCGCCTCGTCGAGGCGGTTCTAACGAGTACCAACAATCTATGTTTTGAGCAGAAACATGAAAAATATTAAATAACTTTATCTGAAAATTTTCATTTTTTTTGGTGGTTGGTGGTAAAATTTTCAGTATATTTGAATAGGCGTGGTTTCGTAATGGAGAGTGCTATCTGTGGGAGAATAGACAATACAAATAAACGCTTAACTTGCTGAGAAAAATTTACGTACAGGACATTTTAAAATATTTTTCTTATTTTTCCAACACAATAGGCTTGGCATGGCATTGAAATTGAGAGATAAGGAGACAATGTCAGTGAAATGTCAAAGCCTATTTTCTATGAAAAATAAACAAGTATCACTATTGCGTCCCTATTCTAATATAGATTGCCTTACTCACTGTAAGGATACTGTTTCAACCAACAAATACAGTCGAACTTCAATGGCTCGAACATCTTTGGGACCATGGAAATTGTTCGAGACATGATTAGTTCGATCCATTGAAGGTTCATTATGGCGCCACGTCAGTAAGCAAATGGTGATAATTTAGGGAAATCTTTTCCATTTTCTATACAATAATGGTATGTTGAATGTACTCATTAGAATCGCCTCGATGAGGCGATTTTAATGAGTACGCACAACATACAATTTCATGATAAAATAAGAAAACTTCCTAAAAATATTTGTTTTGGAGCTATCGGAAGAATTTCGTAGAGGCTAAAAAACAAGTTCGAATCATCCATGGTAAACGGGCCATCGGTGTTCGAACTATTGAGGTTCGACTGTATAGATATTTTTCTTATTTCTCCACAAAAGCATGTTATGAATACTCATTAACAGTCCTCAGAGTACCCAAAGCATGCTTTTGTGAAGGAATAAAAACTTATTTTCAGAATATTTTGTTTGTGTTGAGGTTTTACGGCCCAGTTAACCCAATGGGGTCATGTCGAGCGCGGTATTTTCAGTATACTCCTCTTGTCTGAATCTATGTTTAAGTAAAGCTTACCTTTTCTGAAGTAATAGTCAGATGAAAAGAATGGTGTTGTATACAGATGGACAGGGGTGGGAGGGGCAGGGGTGGTGAGAAGAATAAATTTGGGAGCTCCTTATAATGCTCATCAACAAATCAGTAAAATATGGTAACTCCATAAAAATAATGAAGCTTCTGTTTCTACTTCGTCTGTTATGTTTTCTTCTTTCAGGATACAATTTGCATGAAATTTCCAATTTTAGTCTGGTTTGTTTTTAAGATTATCACTTGTTATAGAAATTCCTGTACTTAATGTAAACAGTGTAGACCTTGATCAGACGCCGCGTTCTGCGGCGAGAACGCGGCGTCTGATCTGGGGCTACACTGTTTGCAATGGTCTCATTTATGGGACCCCAGGCTTAAATGGATTGATGTTCTGTCAACTCACTGTGGGAACGGTTAAGCACTGAAATTTTTCATTTGCTTCAAATGTTGTGACGTCAGTAAAACCAACTGTATCCTATGTGTAGTCTTCACGTCATTTTCTGACTGTTAAATACCATTTTGGTCATATTAGTGATTTTGTAATGGGTCAGAATCTTAAGTGCATTTTCATCTCACATGGCTTTCTTTTTACGGCCTCTTTGGTGAATCATTCCGCTAATCAGCGCTTTTGAAACGTCATCTTTTATCAGGGGGTCAGGCTTTTTGAGCTTGTAGTTAGGTTCTCATCTTTGTTTCATTACAGCGTTGAGAAGTCATTTTACCTTCTAATCTCTGCTGAATCATTGATGCGTCAGGGAGCCCTACGTAGAGGTGGAATTGTATCATGATTAGCCCAAGTCCTGCCGAACCCGGATATGTCCTGCCTTTGCAAACAGTGCAGATCCAGATCAATTGGCATCTGAAGAAGCCAACTGATCTGGATCTGCACTGTTTATCATTAAGTATGTGAATTTATATCAACAATCTAGATCAAGTAATCTGATTGGCTGAAAATTAGAAATGGGCGTGGCATCTTTATTATTTATTCAACAGGACAAGGGTTAAGAGTTCGCGTATGCGGTTCCCACGTTGATAAGTGCATCAACACACGGGAATATATATGAGCCGGGTCTCATCATTGGGTAGCCAAGGATCGAAAGCTTCGCCAAGCGGTCAGCGAAGACTGGTCAGTCTGCGCAGATGCACAGCTGATCTGTCTGCACTGGGTGCACATGCAATTGTGCAGGATATGTTTTGCCCTAGCTCATACGAATTTTAGTTCTCAACACTAAGATGAAACAATTGAGATAATGGCTCAACATTGCGAAGGGATTCATACACCAGAGAGATTTTTTTCATCTTGCAGAAGGCCATGTGACTTGGTTTTTTTTTTAAGGGTACACACTTTTTTAACGTTAAAATCACTCGATTCAAGGTAAGGAAATTGCTTTTTTCTCACTTTTCTCAGGTTATATCCTACCGATTATCATTTTTGCGACGGAAATGTTCTAAGTGCTCACACTTACATTTGCTTCGAAAGTTTGCAAATACTGCACGCAGGATTTAAATAAGCTGCATGTTTATGAAAAGTGCTCATATTTGGAAATGCAATGCGTTTTGTTTGATAAAAATTGATTAGATATTACCTGAAAAAAGTCAATTACCTAACCTTGAATCGAGCATTCAAAAAAGTGTGCACCTTTCCAAAAAAAAAAAAAAAAAAAAAAAAGAAAACACGTGACATAGCCACCTTGTTACAGGGGTCTACATTTTTGAGGAGGCCAACAGATTTATCACTATCTGGGCTAATTCAGCAGACAACAAACTGATGATATTTTTCTTATTTTCCCAGAAAACAAAATTTGACATTTCATGCAAATTGTCTTCATTTTCTGGGGGAAAATAAGAAAAATATTTCAATATGGCATCTGCTGAAGTGTTTACCCAGAGTGCTAAATGTTAAACTTTGGGGATTTGATACACTTCGAAGAGTTTCCGTCATGATCACAAAGGAGACTTTTGGTACTGTCGGTTTGCTTTCTATAACACTAACCCCTTCTGAAAATAGGTCTTCACTAAAAGACATTCTATGACCGGTTTTATCCATACCAAATTTTGTGATGGTCCGTTGGTCGTGTTAGAAGACATGGTCCTACAAGAATATTCGGATTTTAGGGACAGGAAGGACGGACGAAGGGTAAAGCTTATGCCAACGTCCACTTCATGCAAGGAGACATACATCATGTGGTCCCCATTAATGAGTTATAAACTCATCCAACAGAGAAAAGCTGAGAGCAATAGTTTACAGATAGGTATAAATTCTACAAGTATCAAATCGATAAGGAAAGCAAACCTTTTTTCAAAATTTATTGGTCCAAAACTCAGATTTAGTAATTCTAGTTTTCAAACATTGGAACCTGGTCAATAGTACTATTTAGAGGTTTTGCCGTACCACTAACTATCACTCCACAGGTAAGACCTCACTTGCAAAGCACAAGAGTTAGACCATATAAAAATTAACCTAAATTTAAAAAATAACACGAGTTGTCTGTAATATGTTATGAGGTCAGGGAAAATATGCAAGAATAATATATAATATTACGTCAATTACAAATGGTACACATCAGTTTATTACATTTATAATTAACTAATAAAAAGTGCAGCTCGTTGCTGACGGTTTGTCCCCATGTATATTCTCCATATACTTTAATCTGAAAGAGAAAAAAACAAAACATGAATTCCTACAATGTTAGAGTAAGCATTTAGTCAAGGTACATCAGAATTTTAAGGCTCTTCATAGGTGATACCACTATCCAAATAACTAAATTTTCCTAGGGGTTTGATCGACTCTGTCACGTGGCATGGTCGATGCCAGATGCCATTCTACCAGAAACAGACGGGAGTACGTGGCTTACAAATGGCGAGGCCACGTGACCTAACTGACACTCGCTGGGCAAAAAACTACAAGATATAAGTAATAACCTTCGTAGATTTTGTTTGACATGGTGGAATTTAATGTAATTATGTGGCTGATTTTGTAGCATAGTAGAAGTGGTTAACCTTGAACGCGGACATACTGTGGCTATTCATATCAATAAATATAATGAAAAAACATATAACAATGCGGGAAAGGAGTACACTCTCAGGAGAGACATCTCTGTTAAATTTGTCTTGTCTTCCTTCTAAAAGGGATGAAACAAATCTGTTCTCCCTTCCATTAGGGCTTGTTATGCAGAAATGTAAACGTGTGTCTCCCTTGCGACGAATGGCCGGGGCCCAGTTGTTCAAAGCACAGTTAGCTTGACGACCTCATTAATGATAAACTCGTTAACTGTTGTAGCTAAGGTATTTTCAAATATATTGATAATTTACTGCCAAAGCTACTCACATTTTTCAGTAAAAATATGAATGTATTTACTATATTTCTAGAAGGACATTTTAACATCACATTAGCTAACAAATTCGTTAAGGTTTGAACAACTGGGCCCTGGTGTATCCAGTCCTTTTAAATTAGAATGGATGTAATTAGACCGTTGGCTTTTAGCCAGTGTGCTTCTCCTCTTATTCTGACATCACACTCATCGTGAAACCATCTTCTTCATATATTTCACACTGTGAGTGTTTTGTCATCACGAAAACACTCCTATATAATTTTGACCCCCTGAAACCCAACTTTTATATAGTAAAACTGGGATTTGCAGGGGTATACATTATTTTTCTTATTTCTGCTCAAAAATAGATTGTGGGTACTCGTTAGAACCGCCTCGCCGAGGCGGTTCTAACGAGTACCCACTCTATGTTTTGAGCAGAAATATGAAAAATATCAGATTTTTTTTTATCTTGAAATTTTCAGTTTTTGGAGGTGAAATTTTCTATATATTTGTATAGGCGTGTTTTCGTAATGTGTATCAGTTCTGATTAGTTAAATGCCATTATTTATAAGTTTTTTTTTATGTCATTTGGAAAACAATGTTTTGCGATTGAGACCTTTCTCGAGTTACCACATTTCTATTCCTTATATTTAAGAATGTCTGCAAATACAATGATGGACTGCGCTTGCTTCAGATGTATTTGCTTACACCTAAAGGTCGAGCATACACCTGGCTGATTGGCGGCCTTCCATTTTCATTGCAGAATAATGCATGTCATCGCTCTCACTGAAATCGTAAACCAAACCCAAACCGCAAAAGTGTGGTTCTGCTATTACTGGGCCGTGTTAAGCCAAAACAAAAGTGACTTCGAACATGCCCAAAATGCACAGATTAAAATCGCCCTGCGCATATGCAAGTATCATCCGGGCCTTTGCTCTCCATTCATATATTCTATAGTATCCAATGATCTTCTTAGCGGACATAGAAGGCCCTGATCAGACTGTACGGATGCGCAGGCTGAGCTGGGTCTTCGATGTCCGCAAATACCCGAAGGAAAGTTTTCGCATGGCGTGGTTCTATTAATCTAGCCTTAGAATAGGCTTGATAACGAGATATATAGTGTTTGCAGTTCTCCACGTAAACCTGCGCTGAGTGTATATAATGTATGTTTAGCGGAGTAATAAGACAAATGTCCATATTATTTTTATGGACAAATTCAGCAGACGACCATATAAAGATTTTTTTTCTTCCAGCAGTTAATTGTTTTATATATACATTCCAGACAAATTGGGGGATACAAATTGGATGAAACCTCAAACATTATTTAAGAAACAAAATAAACCTGTATTTCAAAATGTCGTCTGCTGACATGTTAAATCCAGCATGCTAAGCTTTTAGATGTTTTACTGTAACACTGTCAGTTAACCGTTTAATGTTTAGCCCAGCTAGCATTCTACGTAAATCTACATCGGGCCGTCATCGGCCAGTCAGCTACCCTGACGGGCCGATGACGGCCCGATATAGATTTACGTAGAATGCTGACTGGGAGCATGCTGGGTAAAAATGTCAGCAGACGACCTTGTTGAAGTATGTTTATTATTTTCCAAGAAAATAGGCTTAGGAGACCATTTGAATTAATGTCAAAGCCCGTTTTGGGAAAAAGTAAGAAAAATGTAATCTATTCGTCGTCTGCTTGATTAGCTCAGATGAATAGTAAAGGGTAAAAACTTCGCATGACTTACCACACTGGAGTTTGTTGATATCAGCAATGCTGACAGACTGGGTGCCGACCATATTACCGGCGCTGTCGGTACAGTAGCAGCCGGAGCCAATACACTGATACTGTTGGTAGTTACCATTCCGTCGGCAGGTGTGGATCTGACCAAGTACACCAAGTGACTCAAAGTGATCCTTATCCCTGGCACATTCTATAAACATACTTTGATGCTTTAATGATCTTTATGAGTAGGCAACTTAAACCTCAACTCTTTTCCTGCTGGGTAATTGTGCATGCTTTTCATGTCTGCTGTGGATTTGTTTTTAAATTAACTTTTTCAAAAAAAAATCTTTCAAGAATACCATCAAACAGTTTGGATCCAGATCAGGCCCGACAAATTGTCCCGACATTTTGTCGGGCCTGATTTGGGTCCAAACTGTTTGCAAAAATTATCAGCAGATGACAAAAGTTGTCACTACCGGGTAAATAATTAAAAACAATAAATTCGTCTGACTTTAAATGTCACAGAGCATTTAATTATTAACAGTCTCTAGGCAATTTCGGCACATGGTAAAATGGTACGTTTGCCCCTTTTTTCAGAAAACAGGGCTGGACAATAAGCCCCTAGTGGTTTTCCTACTGGCCATTCCAAGGCGGACCCTTTGCTGCGATTCTCCTTTGTTTCTGCGTTGTTGTTTACATATATGGTGTTTCATCACGAAAACATACCTATATAATTTTGACCCCATTAAACCCCACTTTTATCTAGTAAAACTGTGGTTTACAGGGGTATACATTATCTTTTCTTATTTCTGCTCAAAAACATAAATTATGAGTACACGTTAGAACCGCCTCATCGAGGCGGTTCTAATGAGTACCCAAAATCTATGTTTTGAGCAGATATATGAAAAAATATCAGATTTTTTTATCTGAAAATTTTCATATTTTGGAGGTAAAATTTTCAGTATGTTTGAATAGGCATGTTTTCGAAATGGTTTTGTCGTTGTTTGTTCCTCATCTTTTCGTCTTTTGCTGGCTTGGGATTCGTGATTCTTGTATTTCTTGGATATCTTCAATTACTTTTCTGAAATATCATGGTTACTCCTTCGAGGACAATTTGCATGGAATGACAGCCCCTGTTTACTGGGACGAACAAAAAAAAGTTCAAAGTCAGTGTGCTGAAATGTTAACCACCATGCTAAGCGTTATAATACTAAATTGTCGGAGCACTTAGTCTCATGTGTAGGTAACTGGAGTCCTCATTCCATTACTGACCATAATAACGTACCAGAAATAAATATCTCAACTCTATGAATGTTAGTACACTACACTCACTGTTTCTGCTAGTGGATAAATAATTATCGGTATATACTAGCAGACAACATTTAATTCTTGCCTCCACTTTTTAACCTGAAATAGGACCCAGAAAGAAAGTGAATGGATATACCGGAACACAAAAATGCGATTTTCTTTTGCAAACAATTTTAATATACAGACAGGAAGTTGACTGTCTAGATTTGATTACTATTTCAAATTAAAGGAAAGAATTTGATCCAGACAGGAGAAGTCCCCAAATAGAAGGGATTTAAATATTTCTATGTCAGAGTTATTTCTCTTCTTGGTGACTACATTGTCCTTAAACTAGTGCTTCCAAGTTTCTACCATTTTGTTCTGAATGAAGGCAAACCCTATTTTAACGCTCAGCACTCTGGGTAAAATTTTCAGCAGACGACTTCTTGAAATATTTTGGAGATAATTTGCATGGAATGTCAAATCCTGTGTTCTGGGAAAAAATAATAAAAATATCAATTGTTGTCTGCTGAATTAGCCCAGAGAGTGGTAAAGGCTACGCAAACCAAGACAAGAACACAACTTACGACAAGTTATTTGGTATTTTTCTGCTATTGGTCCAGAATATGTGCCAATCTTCGTTCCATCTTTTCTCACACAATAACACCTGCAGTAAAAAGATTATAGTAATGAAAACAGTTTTATACTTCAAGGGTTTAAAAAAGCAGATGTCGCATTGTGTTTAACTTGATTACACATTGCATGCCACAGTTTCTTGTTGTAAACAGACTGCGTGTGGCGATAAAGAAAGTAGTTTCACAGTTGAAGCAAATATACAGCAGATCGCCATTTAGTGATTGCGTCATTTACTCGCTACAAAATGTTCCGCGCTATGATAAAATGACAGCAAAATTCATAGGATGCCTTTGACTGCTACTCCAACCACCTTAAATTGTGTCTCAGTTTAAGAAAACATGATACACTTGGTGGATTTTCCTCCATTTTGACAAGTGAGACAACTTTTACGACGTTCTATTTTGCTTTCCTGCACACCAATCCCCTGCCGGCCTCGGTGGCTCAGTTGGATGCGCCGTCCGACTGGAGACCAGGAGGTCGCGGGTTCAACCCCCGCCGAGGTCGGCAACATTCTTTCGTGGAGATTGATCATGAAATATTTTCTACGGTCATTCTCTCCCTTCCGCTGATTCAAGAAAGAATGTGCACAATACTGGTTAACCGCTTAGAGGACTAAGCCTGCCCAGTAAACGTGTGGTTAGGAAAACTGACAGCGCTCGACATGACTCCATTGGGTTGACTGGGCCGTAAAACTTCAACACAAACAAACACCAATCCCCTTCTAAAAGGAATCTCCTTTCAAAGGATGAATTCTCTCTCAGAGGGAGCAAATCTTTCGATTTAGAGTGCACACATTTTCAGAAGTGAGGCAGAAACTATTTGTCAGAGTACGTCTCCTGAAAGTTTATCCCCGTTAAGCACAAAGTGCATTTGCTTCAGGCTCCTTGACAGAGTACTGCCTAAGAGCTGCTAATACCTTCAACAAAAACTTGGTATGGGTTCCTGAATTCAAAACGGAATACTTGTCTGCCGTATGGATTTTGTGCTATGGAGCTTCAAAAACAAGCACATGCTTTGACAGCTAATACGAGTATGATCCAAATTCTAATGTTTTGAATTTTGAGAGTCATCGCATAGTAGTGAAGTCAAATGGGTCAGGTGGAGCTTATTATATTCATTTTTATTATGCTTTGCCATAGATGATTACAATGATAGCAGCATAGCGAGGGATTGATCATTCAACAAGAAGTTTCCGAGCCCATCCTTAAGTACTCAGAATTTTAATGAAGTCACTTGAGTAAATCTGTGAAGTGCACCCTTCAAACAACTCAATGGTAGTTCTGAGGTACAGTTATAACAAACTACTGTATATATATTTAAAATCTTGATTATGATATATATGCGGTTCAAAACCTGCTAACTCACCCCCTCTGTGTGTGTGAAAGATGAGAGAGAGAGAGAGAGAGGCAGACAGACATATGGACGGACAGACAGAGACAGATAGAGATACAGAAGATACTTTGGAAGATATTTGCTGTTTTGGGTTTTTCTTTCTTATTTTGTTTTTGTTTTTGTTTTTTTGTTGTTGATTTTTTTTATTTATTTATTTTTTTTGTTGTTTTTTTTTTTCACATCCGTTATTAAGTACTCATTGACAGTATCTTAATGGGGCGATTTTAATTCGTACTCTCAACATAATTTAGAACAAAGGTAACAGACAGTGTTTTAAGGGGACCGGATACCCTTCCAAGGGACACAACTCTCTCCTTAAAAGGAGTCAAATCTAATAGTAAAGACTTCACTTCAAGTTGCGAACTAATAGTATTTTTAAGAGCAAATCTGTTTTCAGAAGGGACGGTGTGCTGTTTAGGAAGGTTGCGTTCCTACATCTAGTCCACAGGTTATCAACAGAATTATCCTCTTATGTAATGCTACATGATAGGCCAAATAAATGAACCGAGGCACAACATTTCCTAAAAGATTGCATGGGCGCCAAGCGGAGACTCAGATCAGCCTGCGCAGTCGCGGAATCTGATCAGTCTCCGCTGGCACTCTGTGGGTATCCAAGGATCCAATGCGTCTTCTAAGGGGGGATACTTTGATTAGACTGGTCGGATGCGCAGGTTGATCTGAGTCTTCGCTGGGCGCACATGCAATCTTGTAGGAAATATTGTGCCCCGGCTCAAATGTTCGCCTTGTTCTCTGACTTACTCTGAACCAGAGCACTGTCTTGGAATGTAGTAACCATCATAATCACATTCTGGGACAGGTGTTCCTAACAATGACTGAGATTGCACTTCCGACAATCGCTGGGCACACGGACCTGCAAACAGAATACCACGCAAAAGAAAAAACAAATGTATCGAAGATATGTCCTAGCAGATACCCACCGAGCGGGCATCGACATTGAGGCGACGTTGTAATAACGCCATGTGGCCGCTGGACATAGCCTCATAATAACACTCTTTCTGGGATCCAAAGCGCAAACACGTATAGCTGAACAACCGTGTTGTATCCGAACATATCTGTATCGAATATATAGAACATGTAGAACCAATTTTTGTTGGGATATAGCACGTCTGTGGTTTATCAATATGCATTTGTATAGCCGAAGCCGTGCTAAACCAAACCATGCTATAAAACCGTTCTTGTGTGTGTTTATAATAACATAATTGATCACCTTTAAATACACATGCACATTATCGTTATCAACATTACGAAACATGAGAAACAAACATAAATTATCTAATCATTAACATTTAGAGACTCAGACAAGAGAAATGCATATAACCATTATCATCAGGGACATTACGAAACAGGAAAAATAAACATAAATTGTACCATCATTAACATTTAGAGTCAAGAGAAATACAATACACATTATCATAATTTATAGTACGAGACAGAAGAAACGAACACAAATAGTCCCATTATTACCATTAATAGACTACTGAAATACATAGTATTATCGTATACATTAAACGTCAAGAGACGACTTAGAAAAAAACCTGCAGTAACACTACAACGCAGTCGATTTAAACGTGCACACATTATCTTCCACATTATTAGCATTAGTATAGAAGATGATGTCCAGGAAGAGCCACAATCACAGAACATAAGTCTACCAATGCCACCAAGAGGAAGAGCAAACAAATCAAGACAGACAGTATTCCAGGCACAAACCAATGTAGGGTAAAGCAACCAGTTCCGTCCTTCCCGACAAGGTGATCTAAGTTCTAGACAGGATCCACTATACACAAGTTAACAAACACGTCAAAACATTTAAAAAAGCATTATGAAATGCATTATTAGGAAAGGGAATATAAAATATGATTTAGTTTCATTTTCTGGGAAAACTAAATAATGTCACTCATTTATTTTTTGCTACATTCATCCCAGCAGGCACAGAACATCAAAATGACGTCGTATCAACGTCGATGCGACGTGATCACGTAGCATCGACGTTGATAAGACGTCATTTTAAGGCGGTTCTTCTGTTGCAGATGTTCCTTTTCCGTGCGTCGATGCTTCATATGTGACGTTTGTTTCCTCATTGTATGTTCCATACCTATCCCTTTTAGGGGGCCTCGGGAAGGCTGTGCTTCGTGATTGTAGCATTTGAGTATCTTCACTTATAACTTAACCCATTTAAGCCTAGCGTCCCATAAACGGGACAAAGACAAACACTGTAGACCCAGATCAGACGCCGAAGAACGCGGCGTCTGATCAGGGCCTACCCTGTTTACATTAAATTCAGAAACTTCTACGAAATACGAGGGTCCTGCAAAAAGTTTTGTCACTGGGTTCGGATTACTTTAGTGCTACGTTTTATCAAACATATTTGTATTACAAACCTTCAAAGTATTCCCCCTTTACTGAAACACATTTTTGTAACCTTTTTACCCAGTCGCGAAAAGCAGATAAATAGTCTTCTTTTGGTATCTGTTGGAGACACTGATAAATAGCACTGCCAAGAGAACTTCTAGACGTATACTTATTTCCAGAAAGCATTTTCTTAAGCCTTGGAAATAAAACGAAGTCACAGGGACTCAGGTCAGGTGAATAAGGTGGATGGTTTAAAACTTTCACCTTTTCAGAAGCCAAAAAAAAGACTTAACAACCTCACTCTTATGGGAGGAGGCGTTGTCATGTAAAAGGTGGACTCCTGACCATCATTTGCTTGGTCGTTTCTTATTGTAAAACTCTTTCACTTTCTTCAGTACAGAATTCTTGTAGAATCGGCCAGTGACTATATGACCAGATGGACAAGGCACTTAATCCACTGGCCCACTTGAATTAAACAATATTGCATACATCTTTTTCGAACTTATGGTTCTCATCGCGATACACGGGCGTTTTTGATCTTTTCGCTTCCATTGCTTATTATCAGCCCTTCTTTGTGGCTCAAACATGTGCACCCAGGTTTCATCACCTGTTAGCAAGTTAGAAATAACCCGACTATTACAGCCTTTGTACGTTTTCAAAAGTTTCCGGGCACATTAAAGGCGTTGTGTCTTTTGCTCCTCAGTGAGCAAATGTGGTACCCACCTCGCGCAAACCTTTCTCAGGTCCAAACGCTTTTTCAGAATTGTTTGCACACTGCCTTCTGATATGCCAGTACAACAAGCTATATCTCTGATAGACAATCGCGCATCCTGTTCGACCACAAACTTTACAGCAGTGATGTTAGCCTTGGTAACAGAGGTTTTAGGCCTTCCAGGACGGGTATCATATTCAACAGAAAATTTCCCAGCTTTGAAAGCTTTAACCCACCTAAAAACTGTGCGCATTGAAATGGTCTGAGGTCCATATATACCACACAATTCATTAAATATCTGCTTTGAATCTATATTAAGCCTAATGCGGCATTTAATATAGCTACAAATTTCAGTGTCCTGGTCCTTGTTCCAATGTAACAAGTAAATTGGTCAGTGTATATGACTGCATCTATTTCAATTTAAAATAACTCGGTCAGTTGGAAAGCAATTTGCACGAACTAAACGGGTATCGTTAGCTATTCAACACACCATTCAAGTGCAGTGAAGCATTTTACAATACTTCGGAAGCCTATTAGTGACAGAACTTTTTGCACGACCCTTGTATGGTAATAATAAAAACTACCCAGACACCCCTTATATAGGAAATGAACCTGCCCTAAGACTTGAGGTAGAAGATTCCACTTGGCATAAATGGGTTAAAGCGTAAGTATTAGGCCTCCTGGGTAGGTCGGTTTGCTGAGATATTGTACGTTCTTCATCCATCCTTCATTGATGCGGAGGGAAGGCTGTGCTTCATGACTGTAGCATCTCCTGCATTACGAAAACACGCCTATTCAAATATACTGAAAATTTTACCACCCAAAATTGAAAATTTTCAGATAAAAAATCCTGATATTTTTTTATACTTCTGGTCAAAACATAGATTGTGAGTACTCGTTAGAACCGCCTCGTCGAGGCGGTTCTAACGAGTACCACAATCAATGTTTTGACCAGAAATAAGAAAAATAATGATTACCCCTGTAATCCCCAGTTTTACTATATAAAATTGGGGTTTAAGGGGGTCAAAATTTTATAGGCATGTTTTCGTGATGGTATATTCGCTTACAATTTTAAGCATAAGAATTAGTTTGCTGGATAGGTAAGTTGAAGTATTTTTCATACTACGTAATGGTCGCTGAACGTATGATGTAATAAACCTAAACAAACCGTTTGAACCTAATACAATGTACCATTTATGACTTAAATCTGCAAACCTTGTTTTGTTGCTGTCTGGGTCCCAGTTAGAAACCCAGTTCCTGTACCAGTCTGCGTACCAGTCTGTGTACCAGTCTGTGTACCTGTCTGACTTCCGGTTTGTCCACCTGTAGTTTGTGTGTACATATAGTTTCCATTAGCATCGCAGTTAAAAAGTTTACCAATCAAACCTGTAGCCGTGTATGCAGCTTGGTCCACCGCACATTCTGTAAAATATTACATCAGAGTCGATTTGTGAGACCTTTTTATTGTCCGTTCCGTAAAGTCGAGTATAGGTATTATTAAAAAAAAAAAAAAAAAAAAAAAAAAAAAAAACATAATGCCCTTAGCGTCTTATGAATGATATAATTGAAAGTTTGTATATACCGTATTAAATCTAGTTATCGCATATACCCCTACAAGCGCATAGTCCGGCAATTTCGTAGGCTTTAGATTGCAGTCCGTGTAATATTATCAACTTCTTTATAACAGCATCTGTTGTGGGTTTTCATAAGTCGAGGCATTTCGAACGAGTACCCACAACATATGCTTTTTATAAACTTATCGCGGTAATTCAAATGAGTAACCACAATATATGCTTTTATAAAGAAAACCAGAATACATATCACATAAACATCATAAAATACGCCCTTCAGGAAGGCCTCTACTCATATTCTTTCAAAGTATGGCCTTATTAGGAAGATATCTTACTATATTTTTTCCTGTTATTTCGAAAAAGTTAAGCACACAGTGTGAAATTAGGTCGAATACAGTATCCGTTCACATGTAAGAAAATTGATTTTCGCCATTTCTTAATAGTATCTTCTTGTTTGCTTTCCTGCATATCAGCCCTTCTGAAAAGGTTTCTCCTCTAAACGAACAGAATCGGTTCCCTACGGCGGGAGCAGTTTCTTTCCTTTTACGGTAGACTACTTTTCAGAAGGGGAGAAAACCTGCAGAAGGCAAAACCATCGGTTTAGACAGAGTAGCCTCCTACGCCAGTGCAATCATTCTCATTAATACAATTGAATATACGTATTTCTAGACTTGAAAGTCAGTAGCAAACGGATATAGGCGTTATGAATCTGATCGTATGAGATTGTTTGGACAATTAAGACTATATATACCGTATTCGAAACTACCGTGCTGTGCACTCAAGGTCTTGTTGTTTTCTTTCTTGTTTTGTTTCGCTTTTTGTGTTGTTGTTGGTTTTTTTTTTGTCTCTTTTTTTTTGTTAATTAACTGGCACAATTTGTGATAGAATATCAATCTAATGTTAGCATACTTAAGAACTGATCAGCAAAGGACTTCATGAGGGGAGTTATTAAAGGGATATCCTTTTCTGATTTATCTATATATATGTTGCTAGTACTCGATTATCGAGGCAATTCAAATGAGTTCGCACAACATATGATTAAAAAGAAGTATACAGAGGTAAACGGGCTTTATCTGAAGACTCAGAAGTTGCTTGAGTGTTGCCTTAAAGGGAAATGCGTAGTACTTTGGTGGAATACGGTCAGTGGCCAGGAGTAAAAATACAACTCTCCAAAGGCGCAAAGCAGCACCTTATCGATAACAAAATGATCAAACGAAAATTAAAACTTGGAAAATCAAAATTCTGTGACCTTGACTTCAAAATCATTTCGGGATGGGGTTGCACTGAGCAAACGTACAAACCATATCTAACGGAAATCTGAGTAACAAAAAAAATCCATTTAGGCAAGCAGGCAATGCAGCTCTTCAAAAACTAACGTAAAGATATGAATCATCACGAAAACATGCCTATATAATTTTGACCCCCTCAAACCCCACTTTTATATAGTAAATGGGGTTTACAGGGGTATAAATTATCTTTCTTATTTCTACTCAAAAACATAGATTGTGGGTACTCGTTAGAACCGCCTCGTCGAGGCGGTGCTAACGAGTACCCATTATCTATCTTTTGAGCAGAAATAGGAAAAATATGAGAGTTTTTCATCAGCAAATTGTCAGTTTTGGGAGATGAAATTTTCTATATATTTGTATAGGCGTGTTTTCGTAATGATTTTAAGTTTGTGACCAGGATTACGTGCAGAAATGAGGTTGGTACTGTATAAAGCCATGTATTAGTATCTACCAAGAGGGCCAATAAGGGATTGGATAATTTGTCATCTTAAAAAGACTAGGTGCAGGGGAGGCAACTGCCAAACTTAGCTTTGTCCCCTCTGGAAGTGGGTCTATTCTTAAAGAAAATAATTTGCTCCCATGGGGAGTAATTCTGTCCGTTTAGACCAGAGCTCATGTCGGAATCGCCTCAGTGTGCAGGAAAGCAAACTGGAAGTCACAAATGTTATCTCACTCCCTTGTAAAAATGGAATTAAGATCATCAAGTGTATCCCTTCTCCGTAAATCATTACGAGAACACGCCTATTTAAATATATAGAAAATTTCACCTCCAGAAAATAAAAGTTTTCAGATAAAAAAACTCTGATAATTTTCATATTTCTGCTCAAAACATAGATCGTGGGTACTCGTTAGACGTGGGTACTCGTTAGAACCGCCTCGTCGAGGCGGTTCTAACGAGTACCCATAATCTATGTTTTTGAGCAGAACAAGGCGGTTCTAACGAGTACCCACAATCTATGTTTTGAGCAGAAATAACAAAAATAATGTATACCCCTGTAAACCCCAGTTTTACTATATAAAAGTGGGGTTTAAGGGGGTCAAAATTATATAGGCGTGTTTTCGTGATGCACTGACAATGTAAGAAAGCTCGACTTTACCCACACCTTCATAAAGTTAAAAGGACGGAGCTCAGAAAACAAGCTTGCAAGATGGATATATTTTTTGGTAAGTCCCACAAATAGGTATAATCCTTAGACGGATTACACTGATCGGGAATAGATACGCTTTGCACTTTCAGGAGGGGGAGGCATTTCCGTCAAATCTGTTTCGCCTCTAAAATGAAAGAATTTGCTCCATTTGGTGGTGGTAAGGGGGTGGCGGGGGGTGGGGTGGGTAAACTCTTTCGTTTTAGGGAACACAATTTTTCAGAAGGGGCTATGTATACAGGAAAATAACCAAAACTGTCACTAAATTTGTGTTCTTTGAGGATAAAAATCTCAATTAGCGATTTTCTAAACCATATTTACACAGTTATGTTTTCAATAACACAATACGTGCATCGATTCGTCTTCACCAGGCCAACAACCTAGTCATGAACATGGTTATATGCACGTAGCTGCGACTGTAACATTCGTACGGATTTATGGCAAAGTCCCGAAGATTGCGTAATGCAGAGAAAAATTTAATACATGGACCAACGTGTCACTTTTTGTACTGTATTTCACCGGAAATGCAAACCTAATACATATTCTAGTTACTGTGAATACTTCGACCAACTATGCTTCTGTTATTAGCATTACTGAATATCAGCATGGATGGTCGAAGTGTCTGAATATCCGTTGCGATTCCGAAGCCCTATTTTTCGAAAGACAGACAGTCCTTATGACAAAGAATTTTCCGCCGTAGTGAATATTCTGAATTTCTCAAAACACTAATTAATTCAGCAAGATTCGGTGGAACTAGTTACTGATGACAATACCTATCTTCATAACCGTTATGACGTAAGTTGTAAATGGTGATTACGTTTGCTTGGCTGCGCAACTTGCGACAAGTTCAAGGAATCTATTTTGAGGAAGGCAGTCTGTAATTTGTTGAAAAAATAGAAGACAGGAAAACATATATTTGGTATAAATTCATTTTGCTTTCAAAGAAATAAACGTTTCAGCTAACAGCAGGATGAGCTAAAACTTAATTGATAAAATAACAATATTCTAAGGTTTTTTTTTTTTGTTTTGTTTTGTCTTTTTCTATCTTCATAGTTAGCGAGATGGTTGCAAAAAATAACCACAAAACGTCTCGGGAAGAGTTAGTGAATTATTTTTTTCTTGTGCATGTACTGGGCCTAATCTGCAAACAAAACATGGAAACACAACGCGAAAGCCCAGATACAGCCTGAAAAGCATACGAAACTATCAAATGTGAGTAATTATTAAGACGCTCTGTGGGAAGAAAAAAATCGAGTCTCAATATCAAAAAAGTACTTTTGAACATGTGCGCCCAGCAAAGATCAACCTTCGCATTTGATCAGAATTTTCGGTAGACCCATTTTGAATAGACAAGAATGCAAAGTGTCTTCATTTGGACAACGAAGACTTTGACCATACTGCGCGGATGCGCAGGCTGATCTGTATCTTTGCTTGGGCATATATCCGATGGGTTCTGAATAGATATGTAAAGGAAATATGACTTACGACAGTCCATGCCAGCGGAGTTGACCCTGTTAACTTGATATGTTTGCAACTGTTTTCCCACTTTATCTACGCAGTAGCACCTAAATAGAAGCAGACTGTCATATTCTATTCGAAAGACTAAGCATGACAAAAAGGATGTTTACAGTCATAAGAATCACAAGTGAGTATCAAAAATAGAAAAGAGTGAAAAAAGTGAATATGATTTACTAACATCAAAACAAGTAACTAATAAAGACCAAAAAGAATTGCAAAATCTTCAGTATCTCAAACTGTCTACAGTAAAACCTGTGTAAGACAGCCACCTTTGAAATTGACCTTAGTGGTTGATGTGGAAAGGTGGTTGTCTTTTAAAGGTACATGTCATGTAATTTTGCTAGCAAAATTACATGACATGTACCTTTATAAGACAGACAACTTTTTCCACATCTACCACTATTTAAAGTCAGTCTCGAAGGTGGCTCTCTTACACAGGTTTTACTGTAAATGGAGAATACGCTTAGAATATATGACCCGGAGCACAGCATCTCCTTCAAAATTGCATGTTCGCACAGTAAAGACTCAGATTTGGCCGCACATCCGATCAGAGTCTTAGCTGTCCGCCTGAAGACGCTTTAGATCCTTGACTATCCACAGCACGCCCTGCGAAGACTCTGATCGGACTGCGCATGCGCAGGTATGTCTTCGCAGGGCGTACAATTAATCTGGTAGGACATGCTGTGAGCCCGCTCATGTGATATTTATTCAAGTATTTTTATGCAAGGCGTTTTCAGTAGCCTTGCGCATTTATTTCGCTCCTCACTGATAATCTCATAAGATAATCACAGACATTTTCAGCAGCCATCGTCCAGCGAGGCGTCTGGTCAGGTCTTAATTCTGTGCCACTCACCCAGCAAGATTAAATTTGTAAGTGAAGAAACACAGTAAATGCCACAGCAACGAAGCAAAGCCTTCTCGGGGCATCAAAACAAGGAGAGATGAGGAACAAGCAACGAGCAACAAAAAAAGAAAAAAAAAAAAAAAAAAAAAAAAAATGACACATTTGAAATCATCGACGCACAAAGAAAGAACTGTAACAGAGGAATACGCATCAACCCAGCAAACAAACAGCGTCGCTACAACGTCGCTGCAACGTCGTGACGTTGCAGCGACGTTGTAACGACGTTGTTACCAAGTTGTATGTTTGCTGGGAATAGGTTTTTGATTGTTTGTGTTGAGGTTTTACGGCCCAGTCAAGCCAATGGGGTCATGTCGAGCGCGGTCAGTTTACCTAACCACACGTTTACTGGGCAGGCTTAGTCCTCTAAGCGGTTAACCAGTATTGTGCACATTATTTCGCCGGAAACTGACAACTGCCCTTCTTGAATCAGCGAAAGGGAGAGAATGACGCTGGGAATAGGTATTCAAACTACTATGCGTTTCACTGTGATGTTTCACTGATTTAGTAAAGACCCCTATACTAACCTAACATATGTTTGTAATTTGGAGCTGCATCAAAATTAAGGGTGAGGTTCGAGAGAGTAAAACTGAAGAAGCCAACTGATCTGGAGCTACACTGTTTGCTAAGACATGGCATGTCGTGTTCAGCAAGAGAAGGGTTAAGGCAAGTCGATAGGAGGTTAAGTTGTCATTATAGTTTGTGTTAATATAGTAGGTATATCTGTAGTGTGTAGAGTGAAAATGTTTACATATCAGCAGGCACTATTTTAATGTTTATTCTGTATACCCCAAGAAGGAACAGACTATTCATTCCAATCGAGACGATATGGATGAAATGTTTTCTCCTTTCTCTGTTTGTTCCTCTGCTTTTCTTGTCTTCAATTTGAGAAAACAGAATGAAACGTATTCAACTTTGTCAAGTGTGTATTAACAGATGCTAGTTATCACTCGAGTTACCGCTTTTACGCTAGATATTCGGATACCTTAATACCTTATTTATAATTAACACCACTATTAACAAAAACACTTGCTCTAAAATTTGAACAAATAGAAAGGAATGCAATGATGAGGAATCGATACAATTACCTAACACCTTTCCCTCCAAGACACCAAAGGGAAAGAAGGACGCACTTAAAGCAACGGCACCACAGTCAAAACACTACAAGCAGAAGGCCAAAAGGACAGTTTCTTTCTCAAATATAGGCCAGCAGCTATCCAAAATAAAAAAATCACCAGGACATACATGCAAAGACATACAATCAGAGAAATAGTAAACCACAGCAGAAGCACCGCCTTGGAACGGTCAGTAAAACATATACTGGGTGGGGTGGGACGGTGGGGACTTAAATCGATTTTACGCGGCCACAACCAAAACCCTCGCCCTTAGTTCTGCCATGGTATACATAAGAAATTTGTTCAGTCCGCGTGAAGGGTTTCTAACTCATCAGTGCAGCATCTCCTCGACGTCTACCTAGCAAATGATTCACGTGAACTGCCGAGCCTTATCTTCTCAAATAAAGTTTGACATTTTATGAATTTTGTCTGTCTTAGAGAAAATAAAGCTTTACAGTTCCTGTAAATAGTTTGCTATGTGGACTATTCACAATAACTGTTCAGCCTTTTCTTCCCGTGGAAAATAATGAAAAAAAAAAACATCAGAAGGCTGTCTTCTAGAATTTAGAAAGCTTTCACCTATGATTTTGTATGGCCTTTAAGGGTTAAAATACGCATCACATTGTTTAGATTTGTCCCAGGAAGGGTCACAGAGACGGGATCCGTTTGAAATACGTATACTCACTGTGAACCCGTACACTGTACTGGTGTAAAATAACCAGAAGCGTCACATTTGGGTTCTTCTACTCCTAACAAGGGCATGCCATTCTCCTTGGACTGTCGAATCTCCTGTAGTCTACTGCTACACGGCGCCACTGTACAAATAACACAAAAATAAATATTTGTTTTTAAAACCGTACGGCAGATCTTGCTGACATAAATATTTTAGTGTCTACCCAGCTAGCATTCTTTATAAATCTACAGCGGGCCGTTATCGGCCCGTCAGCTACCCTGACGGGCCGATAACGGCCCGCCGTAGATTTATGTAGAATGCTTACTGTTTTTTTTTGTCTGTGGTGGGCCACGTTTATTTATATAGTATAATGTGTTTCCCCTAACGATTTAAAAAGACACATTACACACAAAACAAAATACAACTGAAGATACCCAGGAAATGCCACAATCACAAAGAACAGTCTTCCTTAGGCACAATAAGATGGAAAGATGAGGAACAATGGCAAAAAAAAACTCGTCACATATGACTGCAACAGAGGAACGGCATAGGCACAGCAGTAAAAATACTGGGGGCTTAAGTTGACTGGTTCCCTCACCCTATAGCTCAATACTTCGCATATTCTTATAGAACACAGGAAAAAAATTAAGGCTTAAAGCAGTTTTACCCTCGCGTAACCTCACCCTAAATCAAGTCTTCTGTTCCTTCACACTCCTTAAGTCTTCTATTCCCTAACTTTCATCCAATTTAATGCGATCAAGGTCTACACTGTTTGCTACTCAGCCAGTGATTTTGTGATATATAAAATAATAGGTAATAAACATGGTTTAAAACTTTTAAAGAAACTGTGGAGCAGAGATGTTACACAACATTTAGACTAATAATGGGGATTGAAATAAAGATTTAAAATTTTAAGTAAAATTTAAAAGCAGTTCGACATCATAGAGTTCCGCATTGTGTGAAAACCATTCTACAAATCTATAAGTAGGGCCACATGCTGCCGTAAATGCATGTAACGTTTGAGCCAATAGTAAATGTAACATTCTTATCATCACACTATCTCTTTTATACTCTAACAATAGATGATCTTAACGAGCGCATGACGATACCTACAATAAGACCTGTGCGACCAGAAAAGACTCAGATCAGCCTACGCTTCCGTGCAGTCTGATCAGAGTTTCCGCTGATCGCATGTGCTTTCTACAGCCTCCGAGCTAACCAAAGAGGGATAAACGAGAACCCTTGCCATACTGGGTGAACATCACGAAAACATACCTATATAACTTTGACCCCCTTAAACCCCACTTTTATATAGTAAAACTGGGGTTTACAGGGGTATACATTTTTTTTTCTTATTTCTGCTCAAAAACATAGATTGTGGGTACTCTTTAGAACCGCCTCTATGAGGCGGTTCTAACGAGTACCCACAATCTATGTTTTGAGCAGAAATATGAAAAATATCAGAGTTTTTATCTGAAAATTTTCAGTTTTTGGTGGTGAAATTTTCAGTATATTTGAATAGGCGTGTTTTTGTAATGGTACAGGCTGATCTGAGTATTTGCTGGTTACACAGGTCTTATTGTAGGTTCCGTCGTGCGCTTGCTCAATTTGGTCATCTTTAAGACAAATTCAACTGTATGCCTGAGTGGCTGTTCTTCCATCACTATTGTAAACTTACCGTCTGTTTGTCTCTTTTGAACAGCTGAAAATATAAAGAACACCATCAATACTGCAGTTTTATCAGGGGCCGTACTATTCGTCGTTCGGCTAGCACTTTTAGACATACCAAGTTGTATAATGAATTTATTCATTTTAAAGGAAAGACAATGTTTGCGATGAACATGCCTAAAATAAAAACAAACTTGACCATCATGAAACCACGCTTATATAATTTTGACCCCCTAAAATCCCACTTTTATATAGTAAAACTGGGGTTTACAGGGGTAAAAATTATTTTCATATTTTTGCACAAAAACATAGATTGTGGGTACTCGTTAGAACCACCTCGACGAGGAGGTTCTAACGAGTATCCACAATCTATGTTTTGCGCAGAAATATGAAAAATATCAGAGGTTTTTATCTGAAAATTTTCAGTTTTTGGAGGTGAAATTTTCTATATATTTGAATAGGCGTGTTTTCGTAATGAACTATCAAAGTATTCATTTTGAATCAAATTTGATGAAAATTGGATAACAACTACGATTGTTGTGGGGGTTTTGAATTATATAAACAACTGAGATGATAATCTCTTCCACATATTTGGATTTATATCTCTATATCGACAATGGAAAGTTAATTACTAGGCATTACGACAAACGGGATGACTTGAACTTTCTCATAGTCATCACGAAAACACGCCTATATAATTTTGAACCCCTTAAACCCCACTTTTATATAGTAAAACTGGGGTTTACAGGAGTATACATTATTTTTCGTATTTCTGCTCTAAAATATAGATTGTGGGTACCCGTTAGAACCGCCTCGCCGAGGCGGTTCTAACGAGTACCCACAATCTATGTTTTGAACAGAAATATGAAAAATATCAGAGTTTTTTTATCTGAAATTTTTGTCGTCAAACATTTACTCATTATAAGTCTATAAGACAATTCCGCTGCCACTCCAACCATTCAAAATGCCTGATCGGCGTTCGTTAAAGCCATACACCACAAGTACCATTACTGTTAGTTTTGGCTTAAATTATCTCGGTGTTTTTTGAAGGTGTCGTTTGAAGGATTCCTATTTTGAAATTAACCGTTACCATGACATTCAAATGAAACAGTGAATGGGCAAAGAAATAACAACCCAGTAAGCATTCTACATAAATCTACAGCGGGTCGTTATCGGCCCGTCAGGGTAGCTGACGGGCCGATAACGGCCCTCTGTAGATTTATAAAGAATGCTAGCTGGGAATGAAAATCAGTGCTAATCTTTGTTCAGATAGCTTCAGTGGTTATGAAGATGTCATTTTACCCATTCATTGAATGTGTTGGAGTTTAACGACACGTCAACACTTAAGGGTCATTCCGTGTCGTCTACCAGTGAACGAGAGAAGACATAGTAGAGGACATGAAAGAAAGGGACATGGGAGAAGGAGGAAAATGAATGAAAGCGAAGAAACAGAAGAAATAAAACCATTCCCACTCTATCCTTTCCTGCTGTAATGATAGCACGCCTTGCCCAACTGTAAGTCAATATCAGTTGGCTGCACCGGTTACGCAAAATACTAGAAACCTTTGCCTCACTCAACCACCCCCATCACCCTTTCAACCCCGAGTGTATGAAATGGACCTTTCCATCTCTGACATTGGACATGTCCATTGATGCAAATAGGGGTTTTAGTCTAAAAACAAAAACATAAAGGCAATCAAAGATGAGACGCTCGTTACACCCAGTACAATAGGTTCAAACCTGTGTTCCTCCTACCCACACCGCATTTTGCCATTAGGCTCAAATTACTTAAATGGTTTGGTAAAAGTCATTTACAAGTGTGCACAGACACGTGCAAGAATGTACTAACGGACAATGGACGACAGATCATCGCTATGTGTAGTATATCCTATGAGGTAGACAAAAAATCAACCAATATAAAAGTTCGAGTATAAAAGTCTTACTTTAAAATACATCAAAATAAAAAAATAAAAAAAAAAAAAAAAAAAAAAAAAAAACAGTCGAAGATTGCAGGCTGTTTATTTATTTATTTAGTTTGTTACCCAGCAAACACACAACATCGCAAAAACGTCGTTATAACGTCGATGCAACGTCACGACGTTGCATCGACGTTGTAACGACGTTGTTGCAACGTTGTCTGTTGCTGGGTAGTTAGTTAGTCAGTTATTTGGAAAGGTAGGTCAGTGCAAAAGCTATGCCATCCATTTGAACGCTTCTAAGTAATATCAATTTATGAAAGTATCATTTCACCATTACAAAGGAACCCTTTCATCCCTGAGTTTTTAAAGTGAACTCTCCCATCCCTCAATTTGTACTTGTCCACTGATTCAAATAGGGGTTTCAGTCAAAAACACAAAAAACAGAATAGCCAATAGTGTAGATTCTGATGAGACGACTCTCTACGAGCAGTTTCATCTGGACCTACAGTTTGCACAAGTATATGTTTGGGCTTGCCGAGCTGAAGAAGGTTAACTCTATAAAGGTCGGCTTTAAATTTGAAAATGTCAAAAATATATAGGCAAAGCAGAACCACATAGCATTTACGCTGAACGCAATGCATGTGGAGCAACATGAAAAAGGATCTTATCCCACATACGGGAACAGAAGGCCCTGATCAGCCTGTATTTGCGCGTAGTGTGATCAGAGGTTTCATTACCCATTCCAAAATCATCGAATAGTGTTGATTTTGGAATATATCGGCGAACAGAGGATCCTAATCAAACTACAATAATACACAGGTTGATCTTCGCTGTTTACATGTGGATAAAGGTCCTTTTTCTAATGTTATCATATGAGCCAGCGCATAACAAAACCAACTAAATGGCATGTGCGCCCAGCGAAGACTCAGACCAGCCTGGGCATTCGCCTAGTCTGATCAGGCTTTGCTGTTTCCTCTATGGATAGCAAAGGACTCAAGCTTTCTTCATACGAACAGCGGGGACTCTGATCAGACTGGGCGGATAGCCAGGCTGATCTGAATCTTCGCTGGGCGCACATGCCATTTTGTTGGTCTTATCGTGCGCTGGCTCATATATAAGGGAGGTAACTCAAAATTGGTTCGCCTCGCTTTTGAAAAGGGATCAACTCTAAAAGGAAAGAATTTGCTCTTATAGGGAGCAAATTCCTTACCTGTAGATCAGACGCTTTTCAGAAGGGATCTGGTGTGCAAGAGAGCCAACAGAACGTCAAGAAAGTTATCTCCCTTGTCCAGACAAGTAGAAAAGTACCACGTTATCCATTCACCTTACACTTGTCATCACGAAAACATGCCTATATAAAACTGACCCATTAAACCCCACTTTTATATAGTAAAACTGGGGTTTGCAGGGGTATATATTATTTTTTTATTTCTGCTCCAAAACATAGATTGTGGTACTCGTTAGAACCGCCTCGCCGAGGCGGTTCTAACGAGTACCCACAATCTATGTTTTGAGCAAAAATCTGAAAAATATCAGAGTTTTTTTTATCTGAAATTTTCAGTCTTTGGAGGTGAACTTTTATATATATTTGAATAGACATGTTTTCGTAATGTACTGACCTCGGACACATTTTAAAGATTTTCTGTCGCAGTATGTGCCAGCCATACATTCTGCAGTAGCGGGAGCACCCAGCAAAATCGTACTGATACAAGAGTCTCCTTCTCCTACAAAACATAATAAAACAAGAAAGGTCAATAAGCAGTGCTTATGGCGCTGCCTCTATGTGACTCAGTTGCCTGGTAGCGTTAAAAATCTGAAAGCTGAACTAAACTGAACAGCAGTGCTTATCAGATACCCCCGAAAAGACAAAAACGAAACGGACGGACGGACATTTGGACGGACAACGTAAAAGCAGAGTACACCCGCGTCAAACATGGTTTGCAGAAGGGGTATAATAAAGTTATCCGCAACGTCAAAAAACGTACCTTCGGACAGGTGCGCCCAGTGAAGATTCAGATCAGTCTGCACATTGGCATAGTCTGATCAGAATCTTCACTGGGCGCATTTTGGATAGCCAAGGATAAACGGTTTCTACATACAGACAATGAAGGCTCTGATCAGACTGCGCGGATCGCAGATTGATTTGAATCTTCGTTGGGCGCACATGTCAGGGTACTTCTCACGTTGCGGCTCTAATTCTTTCAGGCCCCGAGGTTAAAAATCTTTTTTCATGCTCAGCTCAGCTGAGCATGAACTGTTTTCCTTATAAATCTTAAAATATTGACAACATTTTGAAACTTCTTTCATGCTCAACTCAGCTGAGCAAGCTCAGCTGAGTTGAGCATGAAAAAAGTTTTAAAATTTTAGGTATTTTTAATTTTATGACCAAGTGAAATTTCATGCTCAGTTGAGTTGAGCATGAGAAAAGTTTTATAACCTCGGGGCCAGGTTAATGGCAAGATTTTTATTTGTCTGGTCTGGAACGAACATTGTCCGTCTTACTTATCGCAGCCTACAATGAAAAATAATAGATTATAATATGTTGTTCCTCCAACAACTGTTTACTGTCGTGTCAAAGGTTAGACGAGTCCCCCTAAAATCCGTATTTAGGTAAATCATCACTAAATACAGCATCTCGAACCTTTTCGGATATATTCGTGAAGCATTCGGTAATGTCGCCTCGAACATGTGTGAAAAAAAAAACAACAAAAAAAAACAACAAAAAAAACAAAAAAAAAAAAAAAAAACAAAACAAAACAAAAACATGCCTATTTAATTTTGATCCCCTTATAACCTACATTTATACAGTAAAACTGGGGTTTACAGGGGTGTAAGTTATTTTTCTTATAACTGCGAAAAACATAGATTATGGGTACTCGTTAGAACCGCCTCGTCAAGGCAGTTCTAATGAGTACCCACTATCTATGTTTTGAGCAGAAATATGAAAAATATCAATTTTTTTTATCTGAAAATTATAAGTTTTTTGGAAGTGAAATTTTCCATATATTTGAATAGTCGTGTTTTCGTAATAAAGCTCAATCATATTACGAACTTCAAAATATCAGTTAAATCAGATTCACTGTCAAACTAGAGCTGGTGTTTGTAAAATACTATGCTTCCAACTGCCTGACTCTAACACTGCTCGACTCCAACACTGCTTGCCCATGAAGGTAACAACAGTACAAAGATATGAGATTTCAATGTAATTTTATTAAAGGGAAATAACTCTACTAGAATTCCGAGAATCGGATGTGTCGCCTGCTTAAAGCCCCAACCATTCGATATGAAAAAAAAAAAAAAAAAAAAAAAAAAAAAACAACAACAAAAAAACAACACTGGTCCTTATAATCGCTCCTATAGGCGACTAAGTCGAAAAAAGACCGTAATTTGCCCAAAAATTACCAATATCGAACTTGACCTGTATTTTACAACAATATATCCTTCTGCAAACTTTCAATTAAATCAATGCATCCCTGCAAAAGTTATTCAGTGGAAACCAATATCAACACACCAACAAAAACTAAGTCGAAAAAGGGCCATAACTCAGCCAAAATTTTGCGGATGATTACTAATATCGAACTTGACCTGTATTGTACAATGCTATATCCTCCTGCAAACTTTCAATAAAATCCATGCATCCCTGCAAAAGTTATTGACAGGAAACCATTATCAACACAGCAACAAAAACTAAGTCGAAAAAGGGCCATAACTCAGCCAAAATTTGGCGGATGATTACCAATATCGAATTTGACCTGCATTTTACGGTAATAAAAAGTTCTGCAAAGTTTGAATAAAATCAATGCATCCCTTCAAAAGTTATTGAGCAGAAATAAACAACAAAACTAAGTCGAAAAAGGGCCATAACTCAGCCAAAATTTACAGAATTTATTCAGAAGTTAATCAGGTCATCTACTCATCAATACCAATCTATTCACCAGATTTCAAGGCTCTATCTTGAATGGTTTTGGAGATGTTTTGCTGACAAGATTTCATTCATATTTTTTCAAAGGGTCATAACTCAGAAAGGGCATAATCTGGATGAAAAAAAAACAACAACAAAAAAAAAAAAAAAAAAAAAAAAAAAAAAAAAAAAAAAAAACATGTGTCAGCTATTTTTTCATGAGAAATCCATACAAGAAATTTCAAAACTCTAGCATGCATGGTTCAGAAGTTATGCTATGTATCAAAAAGCATACAATATAAAAATGCCCAAAGTTACAAAGGGCCATAACTCACAAAGTATTTTTCAGAACTTATTCAAAAGTTAATCAGGTCATCTACGTATCAATTCCAGTCTATTCACCAGGTTTCAAGGCTCTATAGCTTCAATAGTTTTTGAAATATTTTGCTGACAAGATTTCATCCATTTTTTTCAAAGGGCCATAACTCAGGAAAGGGGATAATTCTGATGGGGAAAAAATATGTGTCAGTTATTTTTTCATGAGGAATCCAAATATGGAATTTCAAAATCCTAGCATGCACGGTTCAGGAGTTATGCTATGCATCAAAAAGCGTAACGGACGGACACACGGACGGACGGATTGAAGGACGCACAAACGTCCCATTATATGTCCCCCCAACTTCGAAGAAGTTGGGGGCATAATTAACAGCCTCATCACCTGTGTCTGCGGACGTGCACCAACAACCCGCACGTCTCACTCTTGCTTGCCGTATCAGACTCGTAGGAATGATAACAAATGAAAAACGATGTTTAAAAAAATTGAATATTCTTTTCGTGTCAAGGACTTAACACAGTTGAGGCGGGGTATAAGAAAACATCTAGAATGCTATATATACGTGATGTTTATTATGGCCCTCCTACATCCACACAATATAATCGTGATTTTTGTGATGTGGTTGAAATATTTAATAGTTTGCAGAGATCAGAAGGCACAGATACCCAAAGATGATCATCAGGGGTCGGTTTCTTTTTTTTTTTTTTTTTTTTTTTTTGCGAATGCATTAGATTGTTTTCTTTACTGATTTTTGTTGTTTTTTTTAATCATTTTCATGTGTTTTATTATATTATTCATAGCTACAGATAAGAGGCGGTATCCACATAATATTTTTCTCATTTCTCCACGAATACATATGTTGTGGGTACTCATTAGAAGCGCCTCGCCGAGGCGCTTCTAATGAGTACCCACAACATATGTTTTTATTGAGAAATAAGAAAGATATCAGTATTTTCGGATGAAAAAAGCGCCTTATCTGTTGCTATATTATTGTTTAGATAATGTACTATCAATCTTACATGAAACAAAAATACAGAACATGTTCAAGATCCACCTGCTTGCACGAGAAAATATGGAAATATGTATAATATAGCATTCGTCCTGCTTATTCCATGGTACCGCTAAGAGCACACGTGGTACCGCTTAGAGCACTTTTTTGTAGGCTTTGGTATTTTATGCAGACTGCTACATTTTAAAAATGATATTTAAAGGGAATTTGTTTGTTTTTATTTTATTTTATTATTTTATTTATTTTTTTTTTCTGTTTCGGGACCCAAACAAGAATAATAATAATAAAAACAAACAAACAAAAAAAACAACAAAAAAACAAAGAAACAAAACACTCACATGGAGTAAAAAAAAAAAAAAAAGGAAAAAGAAAAAAAAAAAATGTGATAATAATATAAGAGAGTCGAACTCCCAACGAAACGTCTCAACAAATGAACCACATGAGCTATAATATTTATACTTATGTCAGTCAAACACAGCAACTTACCGGAAAATACCGAGTGTCGAAAGTTTTCCTTAACTGCCTGCTTTACCGAGTGTTGGGAGTTTTCCCGTAACTACCTACTTTACCTTGATCCTGGATTAGTCCAATAATAAAAGTACATTGACACGACAGTAAACATTCATCGATCTATACAAGCGGGCACTTTCAGGCTTGCAATCAACAAAATGGGCATACAAGACATAGGTAATATATGCAATGAAGAGAGAGCCTTTTCGGACTAACAATCTACACTCATTACGAAAACACGCCTATTCAAATATAATGAAAATTTTACCACCAAAAAATGAAAATTTTCAAATAAAAAAATCAGTTAGTTTTCATATTTCTGCTCAAAAAATAGATTGTGGGTACTCGTTAGAACCGCCTCGACGAGGCGGTTCTAACGAGTACCACAATCTATGTTTTTGAGCAGAAATAAGAAAAATAATGTATACCCCTGTAAACCACAGTTTTACTATATAAAAATGGGGTTTAAGGGGGTCAAACTTATATAGGTATGTTTTCGTGATGGTTGACATTAAAGACATATTATAGGTCTTTCCCGATATGGTGACTTATTGTACTATTCCACTATTACTAAGATTGAATGCAAATGCTGGATTCTGGAGAACTGTTTTGTTATGGCCCTACTTAAACAAAATCTCCCATGCCACAGCTGCAATATTTACATGCCAGCAAGATTAACTCTTGTCTGTATAAGCCTCACCTGAACGACTTTTCTGAAGCTAAAAAGTCAGGAGTTTTTAGACTGAGGAGTGTCAGGGCAACCATTCTAAGTCAATTGTCAGATTAATTTGGACTGGTGAGCGTCTACAGCTCATTACATTTAGCCCTCATCTTAAAATATACATCTGGAAAAAAGGTTAAGTATCCCTGGAAAAACTTGATCCAGTAAGTTCGATGTATATATACATCTTAAATATCAGTATTATGGTTACTCATAAGAGAACTATGACGACAGTAGATATTTGGCGTGAATTGCCTCTACCGGAAGTCCGACGCTTGACAGAAGGAATGAGGCGCAGAGTGGAAGCTGTCAATCTGGCATACGGTACTGGAGGTATTAGTTTGCTAAGGTAACCTAGAGACAATAAATGACATTTTAGAATGAAATACCCACCGTGCTTAACTTAACGAATACTGTGGACTCGGAGGTGGAGGGGTTAACTTGGGGGTAATTATGGTACGGGTGTTCGAGTGAGTATTTCGAAACCTACCCCATTCATATACCTGGCCATATACCTGGCCTTTGAAAAAACGGACCCATTCATATACTAGATCGTCTGAAATGTTGAGCCATTCATATACTGCCCTTTGATGTTTTTGTACCCATTTATTGCTGGTAGTTGGACAAATATAGCAGTCAATTCACTGAATACCAAGAGAACAAGCAGCTTCGGTAAACCTCTGAACGAAAAATATGTGCATGTACCGGGATACATCAGAAAAGTGGGGCCTTTCATAGACTAATCCAGAAAAAAGGGGTCAATCATATACTTTGTGCTGAAAAAGGGGCTAATCATATACTTGGCAGCGCTGAAAAAGGGGCCATTCGACACGCACATTCATACTATGCCATATATAGGAAGTTACCCACACCCCCACCCAGCCTCGAAACCCCCGAGACTGTGGACCAATACTTATAAGAGCATTTGTATCATGGATTTTCAAGGGATGATTGCCCAATAACCCCATTAATGTGTGAGAGTTCAACCATGTTTTGTTGTTTTATTTTGCCAATGTTTACTGGTATGGCAAACAATATATTTTTTTTTTTATCTCAATTTGAAGCTATTTCAAAGAGAGAGATTTTCTTCATGTGTATATTTCCTGAACAGAGTGTTTCCTGAACAAAAGTTTATTGTGCTCTCATCATACCTGTGCCCCTGAATGCCTGAAACACGGTTGCCGAGACGTTAACACATTGAATTACCAAATGGGCCGCGTCAATCGAACTGCCTTCGAACATACGCATCCGCGCATTTGCTATCCATTCATTACGAATACACACCTATTCAAATATATTGAAAATTTTACCACCCAAAAAATTGAAAATGTTCAGATAAAAATTCTGATATTTTTTATATTTCTGCTCAAAACATAGATTGTGGGTACTCGTTAGAACCGCCTCGGCGAGGCGGTTCTAACGAGTACCCACTATATGTTTTGAGCAGAAATATAAAAACTAATATATACCCATGTAAACCCCAGTTTTACTATATAAAAGTGGGATTTAAGGGGGTCTAAATTATATAGGCATGTTTTCGTGATGGAAACATTCGGATGATTCTGTTTGCGGACAGCGAAGGCCCTGACCAGACTGCGCCGAAGGTACATTTTCGCTTTCATGATCAATCTCCATGAAAGACTGTTGCCGACCCGGCGGGGATATATTCTTATTAACGTGCATGAAAACTGATTATATTGTGGTGTGTGAGTAAGACACAAAAATGAACGAAAGGAAAACTCATTACTCATAGACTTTTCTTATGGAACAGCAGTTTGTACGCTGGTTCTGTAACAACTGTTCGACCGTGCTTTTTGCAGGTCTTGGTGCTTGCAAAGACATTCGCATCATACGTTTCATTTCCAAACGTTTGGGGTTTAGCCACACTGATGAAGTTTAAATAACAGAAAGGCCTCTTTGGCATTGAATTAGGTATAGTTAAGCTCATACTGATCGGTCAAAGATCAAGCTGCAGATTGTTAAAGTCGTTCAAATATAAGGTTATGTTTCGCATAGTTAACCATAAGACCTGGCCTAGATGGCTATTAACTGTAAGTGGTTCTGTAACTACTGTTCGTCCGTGCGCGCACGATGACACTTAGCTTATCGTACTTATAGATTCAAATGGAAGCTGCCTACAGCCGTGCGTCAAGTCCATAGGCATAGCGCTTTTTACGCACATTACATACCACAAATTTAAAATGACCCAAACAGACAGTTCAGTATTTCATTTTATAACTTGCCTATTAAAATAAAAATTTGTTCCACAAAATAGTCTTTTTTTTTCCAATTAGACGACTATCAACATTTTTCGATCACAAGTCGCAAGAAACAAGTGCGACTGATGATCAATTATATAACAGTAGTACTCACCTAGCTGTGTAATACAAACATCACAACAACCACACATCCCACCGTTCGACTTGATCCTGCCGCTACATGACGTCAGGTCGTCACACGGCAGGCTGTCACAGTAATTTGGCGGACACAAGATCATCGCGTGAGAACAAACCAGCGCGATCGCGATAATAAAAATTCTCAACATTTTGTTATATTTCTTGATAAAGGCAACAACAGTAGTTAAAGTCTTGGCACTGTTTACAAACTGCTGATGATATCAATCGTCGCGGTATTTTATACTTGGGTCGCAACGAGAAAACTGACCTTATGATGTGTGCTTTCTCATAGGGTACATTCGATAATGTTCATACCGATTTTGATTGTGATGGGGTTTAACGATCCGTCAACCCTTGTAGGTCATTTTGTGTCGTCTCCCAGTGCGAGGGAGAAAAGAGACAGAAGAGATAGTAGAGGAGATGAAAGAATGACAGAGAAGAAAGAGAAACAGGAATGAACGTGAAGAAACAGAAGAAATAAAAACATTCCACTAAAACTCTTACCTGCTATAAGGATAGCAGTCCTTGCCCAACTCAAAGCCAATATCAGTCGGACGCCCCGGTGACGTAAGATACACGATACCTTCGCCACACCCGACCACCCCCATGTACATACCGAGCAAAACCAGACTCTGTCTTCCTTCAAAGACTTGACTAAGGCTGCGCACGTTCCGGGTAGTCTGATAAAGACATTCTCGCTTCATTTTATTTTACAGTAACCAACAAATCTATAGGTGGACAACGAAGGCCCTGATCAGACTGCGCATGCGCGCAGTCTGATCAGGGCTTTCGTTTTCCGCACATGAGATAAGAACCCTTTCCTCATGTAGCGGCTCCCTTGATTCTGTTCAAGTTAAAACCGACCTTATGACATTTGTGACCTGTATATACCCAGTTCGCTCTGTGCATTGCGCAGCCTATTCAATGAGTATGTTCATCGCTAAAATACTGTATGAATCTACTTCGTTTCTACGATCAAACAGCGTAGACCACGATCGAAATTTGCGGACGCACAGGCTTGGCTTGCTCTAACAGTCTAAAAATAGGTTCTTGATTATATGGAATGTCCACTTTTGAATAAAAAACGGGCGAGGGAGCGATAAGCACGCTTGAACATTTCCTAATTTGACCTAATCTCTATCCAACAGATGAAGAATTTAATCTTTGTTTGGGGCTAGGCGAAGTTCTTCTGAAACCACGAACAAGTGATTTTGGTGTTAAGTCTTTGATAAAATATTTCAGCGTTTGTCTCATATTCAATTAAGTTACTTCCGAGCGTCGAACCTAGGCAGGCAATAAACTCTTAGCACTCAGGTTACTAATTTTAGCAGACGACATTATGAAATATTTTCTTATTGTTTCCAGAAAATACGCTTTGACAATATATGCACATTGTCTCCTTTGAAGACAATTTGCTTGAAGTGTCAACCCAATTTCTTTAAAGAAATAAGAATAATATCATAAGTTCGTCGTCTGCTGAATTTGCCCAGAGATTGGTAAAGGTTACAGCGATAAGTAATTTTGTTTGTGTTAAGGTTTTACGGCCTAGTCAACCCATTGGGCTCATGTCGAGCATACTCAGTTTACCTAACCACACTTTAACTGGACAGGCGTAATCCTCTAAGCGGTTAACCGATATTGTCCACATTCTTTGGCCAGAAAACGATAAGTAAATTGGCTGCAAGCAAACAAGTTGCCCTTATAAAACATTGACAAACATGAAGTAATTGAATTACTACAAATACGACAATAATAATAAAAAAAAAAAAAAAAAAAAAAAAAAAAAATAATAATAATAATAATAATAATAATAATAAACACTCAGGTAGTTAATCAGGTTTCACATTACACAGCCATATTATCGGAAAGATATACAACTGCGCCCAGTTGTTCAAAGCTAACGATGTCGTTAGTTACCGATACGTTAAAATTTACATCAAGTGATACAAAATATGCTGAAAATTTTTGCTGAAAAAATGTGAGTAGCTTTTGCAGTGCAAAAGCTACTCACATTTTTTAGCAAAAAATATCAGAATATTGTTTATTGAATCCGCTAAAACAGTTAACGAAATGACCCTTAACGAGCTCGTTAAGCTAACGACGCTTTGAACAACCGGGCCCAGATGTTTTTTTTTTTTTGTTTTTTTTTTTTTTGCTTTATATAGGCCTAAACACTGTGGTATATCTACACCGGCACTTTTAGGTTTCGTCCTTTCGCCGGTATCACCATAAACAAATCAAATCTTAGAAGTTTATGAAAATATGAACTATTCTGTGATTTATAGCCACTCCTGATACGCAGATGTTTTACAACATGTTTTTCAATCCTGTCATTGCAAGTAATAAAAGGATTATCAGTTGGGTGGGGATCTGAATGCTTTCTGTGTTATTAAGCCTTACGTGAAAAGATAGCAGGGACTACCCCCTTGGGATCATTGGTCGGTGTCATTGAATGCATCTTATCATCATGAACAACAATATATATGGTTTAGGGGTGGGGATCTGAAAGGATATTAGAGATATTAAGCCTTATGTGAACTGTAGGGGTCGGGCATACCCCAGGGGACCACAGGTCAGTGTCATTGAATGTGTCTTATCATAAGGAACAACAATATATATGGTTTAGTGGTGGGGTTCTTAACGGTTCCTGAGATATTTAGACTTACATGAACTGAAGGGGTCGGGCATACCCCAAGGAGACCACAGGTCAGTGTCACTGAATGTGTCTTATCATAAGAAACAATAATATATATGGTTTAGGGGTGGGGTTCTGAATGCTTCCTGAGATATTAAGCCTTATATAAACTGGAGGGGTGGGGTATACCACTTGGGAACCCATGGCTGGTGTCATTGGATGCATCTTATTATAAGGAACAAGAATATATGCGGTTTAGGGATGGGGATCTGAACAGTTTCTGATATATTCTGCTTTCATGAACTGGAGGCATTTTCCCCGGTGGACCCCTGGTTATGTCATTGGATTTGTCTTATCATAAGGAACATATTGACACCACTCGTGCGATTTTTAATCAGCCACACAGCTGACGTGCCAGTCACGACTGGGCGGAGTCAAATGGGTTTGATGGAGAGATTTATTTTTGTACATAGATATAGACATAGAAATTGTATTTTACGTCGAATATAGTTAACAAAGCAACATAAGCCCTGTAGGATTTTTACTTCGACAAACATTATTTAAGGTAACAAATATAAATGTATTATAGCATGCCATTAAACAACAAAATACATACATAATTACTTATACCTCTACACATTAAGAATCTGATTGCCATAGGAAAAAAAAAAAAAAAAAAAAAAAAAAACTCAAGGAGAAACTGGGGTGCTAAGCAAATCAGTTAAAACATCCCTCAGACTGGCACTACCAATACCTTATTTTAGGTGAAAAATCGAAAGGTTGTGAGGCGCCCCCATGGGTTGAATTGCTTGAAAAAGGTAGAAAGAAGGAAAACATAAGACACTATACATGCTATAAGCATGCAAAACAGAACAATATGAGAACGAATAATTAAAAAAGTAATCACAGTTGTTGCTACGCCACAAACATATCCCTGTACGAGTGTTACCGCCATGTACTTATTGTATATATGTTTTGATGATTCTCTTGTTGTTTACACTGTAAACCTGAGAGTACAGAATAAACTTGGAAAACTTGGAAAACAATAAATTAAACAGACTGAAGGAATAACTATCAACAAATGCTGAACAATGGAACTAGGCAGTACGTACAGGACACTTACACAAAAGCGATACCAATTCTGGAGGAGCCTACGGAACTGTGGATAAGATTCTGCTAATCGCACCTTGTTAGCCAGGCTATTCCAGATCCTAGGAGCCTCGGACCTAAATGACCTCAGGCCGTACCTTGTCGCATTTTCCCATGGAACTTCAGCAGCAGTTTTCTCGTTTCTGACGAATCTTTTATAGTAACAAGATATTGAATATAGTTCGGTGAGAAACCATTTACGATCCTGTATACCTCACTGGCCATCAGTTTAATTCTTCTCACCTGCAAAGGCTGAGTATTTGATAGGTTTAATAACTCGCCCAGCGGGGAAAAATAGTCATTATTTATGAAACTCAAGGCCCTCTCTCGTATTTGTTTTTCAGGTTTACTGGTACTTGTAGCACAGCAATAAAAGAATTATAAATCACCAATTTTCCTTGATTGGTTAAAAATCTACCAAGTCTTTTTAAAACGGCTAATTGTTTAAATGCTTTCCTAAAGATATTTGTCACATGGTTGTCAAATTTCAACATATAATCTATGTTGTCAAGAAGCAGAGTCACATTATCATCACACTTTATAGAAGTATTGCCAATTTGAAAAGACTTCATGTGATCTTGGGGCTCTGGCCAAGGCATATAGCCTGAAACTTATCTGGGTTGGTTTTCATAAAGTTTTCGGCAAACCATGAACTGAGATTAAGACTTTCACTGTCTGAAACTCTCTTGAGAGTATTTAAATTCTTATGTATGTAAGTTAAAATATCATCAGCATAGTTGTATAAAAGGGATTTTAAATAAAGTAGAAAATATCATTTAAGAAAACATTAAAAAGTAAAGATCCTAAAATGGAACCTTGAGGGACTCCTTTAATTAGTTTTTCCAAGTACTTGCACACGAGCCCAGTCTGACCTGTTGTGATCTGTTGCTGAGGTAACTTTCAAGGAGTTTTACTGCCCACTCCGACAGCCCATATGCCCTTAATTTGGCAATCAATAGATTATGGGGGAGACAGTCAAAGGCCTTAATAAAGTCTTTCAGTATAGCTGCAAGATACATATAAGTCATACATATCATCACATAATCATATTTTACATATGAATTAAAACATTAACATTTAAGATTCATTTACGAAAGAAAGATTGATGTGGCAAGCATATTTGGAAATTTATGACATCACATTTAAAATTTTAAAAGGCCTTTGGGATCCCAAACACAGCTGCCATATTCCAAAACGGGGAGAACAAGTCTCCTATATGCTGCCTCTTTTACATCCTGAGGACATTGATAAATTGATAAAGATTTCATCTCAGGAAATCAAAAGTTCTGTTTGCCTTAGCACACATATTGCTGATATGTGTATTCCATCTCAAGTCATGTGTGACTTTGACTCCTTAGTATTTAATGGAGTCCACACTTTCGAGGACCGTACCCTCTAAAGTGTAAGAAACCTCAATCGTATTTGTTCTCTTCCTAGTGATCTGCATTATAATGCAATTTACTGGCTGAAATCTCATATCCCATTTTCTGGCCCAACATCTTAATCTATTTATATCCTTCTGAAGTGTTCTGTAGCAAAGAAAGGAATCTATCCACATGAGTGTCTTTCCGCCAATGTCATAACCAAATAATTTGCTTTTAAGAAGTTCATAAGGCGGGGTATCAAAAGCCTTCTCGAAGTCCAGAATAAATATGTCAAAATGACCTCCTTTGTCCAAGATTTTTACTTACAAATTTATAACAGTGGTCAACTGAGTTTCATAACTGTGCATTTTCCTAAATGCATGTTGCCTGTCGGACAAGAGCTGATATTCATCCAAGTGAGCCATGATATTTTAGCATACCATATATTCTAACGCTTATAATTATCACCCCGTGTCCCTGACAGGAGTGTCATGACACGCCTGTCAGGGACACGGGGTGATAATTATAAGCGTTAGAACCCTATCCCCAACTTTCTTAAAGAGGGGACAAATGTTTGCAAGAAGCCATTCCTTAGGGATTTCACTCGTGCAAATACTGGACCTAGGTCATTTGCAAGCTCTTTTAGAACTCTAGGATAAAGCTCATCAGGTTCTCAGGCTTTTGAGGGATCCAAGCATTTAAGTAACTTAATCACCCCTTCTGAAGACACCACAATACTAAAGGGGCCGATCTTCTAATTAACAAACCTCATTGTACATATGACCATGCCCTGGGGTGTGGCCAGTTTGGACCCCAGGGGCTTGATTGGCAGGATTTATGTTGGGGACAACTAAATATTGCTACATAAATATATAGGCTGTGAGACCCCAGGGGCTTGTTGGGCAGGATTTATGTAGAAAACCACTAAACATTACTACATAATAAATATGTTAGTCTTGGCCTCATGGTTTCAGAGAAGAAGAATTTTGAAGGTTCCTTAGCTATATAGCTCTATATATTAAATATATGACACCGCACGGGGTATGGCCAATTTGGACCCAAGGGGCTTGATTGGCAGTATTTATGTAGGGGACCATAAAAATTGCTACACACTAAATATATAAACTGTGGGCCTCATGGTAAGAGAGAAGACGATTGTTTTCTCATTATAAGTCTATGAAAGCTAATGACCCCGGGACGTGCCCACTAAACATTGCTACACACTTAATATGTTAGCTCTGGGCCTCATGGTTTCAGTGAAGGTTCTTTAGCCATATAACTCTATATATACATATCCCCTTGGGTATGGTCAGTTTGGACCCCAGGGGTTTGACTGACAGGAGTTATGTAGCGGACCACTTGCTACATACTTAATATATATAAGCTGTGAGCCTCAGGGTTACACTAAAGAAGATTTTTTAAAGTTTTCCCCATTATAAGTCTATGGGAGCTAATGGACCCTGGGGCGTGGCCAATTTACACCCCAAGGGAATGATTGGCAGGACAAATGTAGGGGACTGCTAAATATTGCTACATTCTATATATATAAGCTGTGGGCCTCATAATATCAGAGAAGAAGATTTTTTAAGTTTTTCCTATTATAAGTCTATGAGAACTATATATTGGCATATGGTGACTCTCTTGATTTACGGACCGTGACCATTTGTACAAATATTCAATCCTACTTTAACAGAAGGAGCCACATGAAGTTAAGCAGCAGTCAAACTCTAGTGATCGAACCTTTCATCACGATCTACGGAAATGCCCTGATTGTAAATGACACTCCAGGTGGTTTCGTTATTACGTCCGTCTGTCCATCACGTCTGTAATTCCATCTGTCTGTTATCAGTTGATCGCATTTGCTGCCGCGACACATCAGTTTGAAACTCCTTTTGGTGCGGTATCCTAAACTCTTCCCCTACATAGCCACCTTCCTCATTTGGTGTTGTGACCTTTTCGGACGAGAGAATCCGAATATCGTAGTAATTTTCTGATTATTAAAATTGTGTAAGAAAAATATTTCAGTGATTTGTCTGAATATTGTAGGATTGTCCGATTATCAAAATCGTATGTTTTTTTTTTTTTTTTTTTTTTTTTGTTTTTTTTTTTTTGTGATTTTCTGATTTTTTAAGCGCCGCCACAAAAAAAAAAAAAAAAAAAAAAAAAAATAGCAAGGGTATTAAGTTATACCGTCCGAAATTTTGTGTGTCCGTCCATCGGCCCGTCAGCGCTTCCATCATTTGTGTCCGCTCCATGACTCTGATACCGTTGGAGGTATTTTCATTAAAATTCACAAAATATTAAACACTATGAGACGACGTGCGAAACACATGATCCGTTACTCTGGTTTGCCTACTTTTGGAGTTATTGCCCTACCATGTACTCGTGTCCGCCCTGTAATTTGAAAATTGTTCAAGATATTATTATGAATTTGCTCACAAATGTAAAGCACTATAAGACAATGTGCAGAACACAAAAACCGTAACTCTGGTTAACTTACTTTTGGAATTGCGGCCCTTTGAACAAAGAATATGTTAAAAATAGCCATTTTTACTAAGAACCCGTTTCCGCTCTATATTATGGAAACCTCACAAATATAAAGGACAATTTTTAGAACACATGAACCGTAACTCTGGTTTGTCTACTTTTGGAGTTATTGCCCTTTAAACATTGAAAATAGCCATTTCATTTACGTACTCAAGTCCGCTCTGTAAGTTGAAAACTGTTCGAGATAGTATTATGAAATTTCCTACAAATGTTAAACACAATAAGATAACGTGCAGAAAACAAAAACCGTAACTTTGGCTAACCTACTTTAGGAATTACAGCCCTTTGAACATAGTAGCTATTAAAAATGGCCGTTTCTGCTATGTACTAGTGTCCCTTCTATATTATTATGAAATTTCTTACAAATGTGAAGCACCATGAGACAACATGCAGAACACAAAAATGGTTTACCTACTTTTGGATTGCGGCCCTTTGAGTATTGAAAATGCCCATTTCTATTTTGTACTCGTGTCAGATCTGTAAGTTAAAAGACATTCCAGATATTTTAATGAGACTTCATACAAATGTAAAAGATTATACGATCTGGTGCAGAACACAAGGGTCGTAAATCTTGTTAACCTACTTTTTAAGATATGGCCCTTTGAATTTTTGAAAATATTGATTTTATAATACATTTGTGTCCACTCTGTAACTTAAAAACTGTACCAGATATTTTCTTGAAACTTTACTCAGATGAATATCACTATTATAAAATACGCAAAACACAAGAACCGTTATTCAGAATTCCCTGCTTTTGGAGTTACCGCCCTTTGAACATTTTTAATAGTGATTTAAATCATATACTTGCGCTCTTTCTATAACTTGACAACGGTTTCATAGATTTTCCACATTTAACATTTTAAATCATAATTAACCTATGTACATGCATCAGTGTTGATAATATTTAGGGGAAGACTAATGCACCTTCTTTTTGATTTTACTTTTGACAGCGTTATGGCACTTTCTTGATATCAGTGCAGTGGCGGAGTATGGTGCAATGCTTGAAGCGCTTTTATTTGGCTGAAAAAAATTACGTATTCTTTATTAAATTGTGTGAAATATGGTGCTAGTGATTTTTGTGTCGCCTGCATAGCATGGCAGACACATAGGGATTATGTTGTCCGTCCGCGTCGTCCGCGGAGTCGTCGTCGTCGGTGTTCTCGTCACACTTTTCGTTTTCGCCCAATACATTTAGAAGGGATGTATTGATTTCATTCAAACTTTGCAGAACTCTATAGCACTGTAAAATACAGGTCAGTTTCGATATTGGCAATCATCCGCTAAATTTTTGCTGAGTTATGGCCCTTTTTCGACTTAGTTTTTGTTGTTCGTTTCCACTCAATAACTTTTGAAGGGATGCATTGATTTCATTCAAACTTTGCAGAACTTTATATCACTGTAAAATACAGGTACAAGTCAAGTTCGATATTGGTAATCATCCGCCAAAATTTGGCTGAATTATGGCCCTTTTTCGACTTAGTTTTTTTTGTTGGTGTGTTGATATTGGTTTCTGCTCAATAACTTTTGTAGGGATGCATTGATTTTATTATAAGTTTGTATAAGGATATATCATTGTAAAGTATAGGTCAAGTGCGGTATGAGTAACCATCCGCAAAAGTTTGGCTGAGTTATGGCCCTTTATTGACTTAGTTTTTGTTGGCGTGTTGATATTGGTTTCCACTAAATAATTTTTGCAGGGATGCATTGATTTTATTGAAAGTTTGCAGAAGGATACAGGTCAAGTTCGATATAGGTAATCATCCGCAAAATTTTGCCCGAGTTATGGCCCTTGTTCGACTTAGATTTTGTTGTTGTGTTGATAATATTGATGTCGGGTCTATAACTTTGCAGGGATGCATTGATTACATTAGAACTTTGCAGAATGATATATCATTATTAAATACAGGTCAAGTTTGATATTTGCAATAATCTGCAAAATTCTGGCAGAGTTATGGCCCTTTTCGACTAAGTTTTTGTTGTTGTATTATTATTTGTTTCCGTTCTGTAACTTGTTGCAGGGATGCAATAATTTCATTGAAACATTGAAAGTTTGCAAAAGAATATTTTATTGTAAAATACAGGTCAAGTTCGATATTGGTAATCTCCCGCAAACTCTAAAATGGGAAATAATTCGGATAAAAAAAAAAAGGTCACCTATTTTATCATGAGGAAACCATATATGAAATTTCAAAACATTAGCATACATGGTTCTAAACTTATGCTGTATACAATAAAGCAACAGCCAACGACAATATTGTATTTAATTGGTTCAAAATTCAATCAGGTGATCTTCTCCTCAGTCCCAATCAGTATACCAAATATCAAGGCTCTAGCTCAAATACTTTTTGAGATATCTTGCTAACGAGATTTCAATATTATTTTATTAAAAGGTAAGTAACTCTTAAATGGGAGATTATTCGGATAAGAAAAAAAAATACTGGTCACCTTTTGGTCATGAGAAATCCATGTATGAAATTTCAAAACATTAGCATATATGATTCTAAACTATAAATGCTATGAAAAAAGATAATACAAGGTTAAAATAGCCCAATCTACATAGGGCCATAACTCATAAGTATTTTTCAGAATTTAAACAAAAGTTAATCAGGTCATCTACTCATCTCTACCAGTCCATCCACCAAGTTTCAAGGCTGTAGCTTTAATAGTTGTTTTAGATATTTTGCTGACAAGGGAAAAATGCCAAAATTTACAAAGGGCCATTACTCATGAAATATTTTTCAAAATTTATTCAAAAGTTAATCAAATCATCTCATCTACTTATCATTACCAATCAATTCACCGAGTTTCAGGACTTTAGCTTCAATTTTTAGTCAGATAAATGCACTTTGAGAATCAAATCAAATCAATTTAATACTCCCAGTTTATATAGAGTTTATTTGTTTTTTTTATCGATTATGGAGAAATAATTCACAAGTGTTCTAAAGCTTACGCGTAAAAAACGAGTGAGCGAAGCGAACGAGTTTTTTACACGAAAGCCTTAGAACCCGCGTGAATTTCTCCGTAATCAATCAAAACAACAAAATAAACTGTTATTTACATTTTCATTCATGTTTTACCTTTGAATTTTTACATTCAGCCGTTATGATTTCCTACCAAAATAGTTCCAGTCAGTGCATGATTTTCAGGATGCGTGGTTTGGTTTGAAAATCAGTCGCCATCTTGTTTTCACGTTAATGCAAAAGTCATCCTGTGCTTGAAATACAGACACAACACTGTCACAACCGTTGACCTCGATTATCAACAAAATCATACTTTGTATTTGCGTTTCAGGTCTTTCCTCATAAATGCCAGCTGGACGTGAAAATTGCAGTTCGATCTCCATGATTTATCAAATTTTCCGCAAAACGTCAACTATTGTTATTGTTGTTACCAACAATGTCAGCAACGTCGCCTAGCAATTATGACGCCAAAACGTTCGAAATGAAATAATTCACTCGGTGAATTATCGATTATATTTCACTGAAAAATCTCAGTAAATCACTGCTGAAAATGTAATAAATATAAATATTACAATACGAGGAGCTGTTCAAAATGCAAATGCATAACATTTTATGGCAGCACAATTGCTGAAAGAAAACTGAAAGTTACCAAATAGATCGAGAGGGCAACAAGGTTGTGGTACGAAAAAAATCAGTTTAACCGTTTCCTAATAATTTATCTCGTCCAGGTAAGAATTGAAATTAGCATGATTTTTGTGTGTAGATTTCATCGCTTGATTGAACAGGTTGTCAGCTGTATGAATGAAATTCCTCGTGTTCAATAAGTTAGTAAATTTGGATATAATTTCCATTCATAATTCTTCCAAAATGATGTTGCCAGTGTGTTTCTGCTAAAAAAAACTCGATGAATGTTTACTGTCGTGTGAAAGGTTGTACGAGTTCATCTAAAATCTGTTTTTAGGTAAGTATGACTAAAATAGCATCTCGGGCATTTTCGGACATCCGTGAAGCGTTCAGCGATAGCGCCATGAGAAAAGCAAATATACTAAGTAAAATTGAAAACTTGACATGGTCTTCAAAAGGAAATATTTCATTATTTAGGAAGCGTTATGTGATATCTTTGGTGATATGTAATTTTAAGCTCAATCACTTTGTATTGCAGTTTTTATTTTTTGATTTTGCTTTGAAAATCATGCTTTTATTTGGCGAAATATGGCAAAATAAAAAAAAAAAAAAAAATAAAATAAAATAAAAAAAAAAAAAATAAATAAATAAAAAAAATAAAAATAAATAAAAATAAACAGAATTTAGAGATGTAAGATAAAAATCATTTTCAACATTTTGATTTCATTTTTTTCTTAAGAAATTATGCTTTTTCTGGCAGCAATTGATCAGTACCGTGTGTGGCCGCTATCGCTAGCAATGCATGCACGGATTCTCCGCCTCATGGAGTTCGATATGCTCGATAGGATTCATATCCGGGGATAAAGCAGGCCAAGGTAAAACGTTCATGTTGTTTTGTACTAGAAAATTTGCAGTTACGAGGCAGTATGGGGTCTGGCGTTGTCGTGTTGAAAAGTTAAGCCAGGTCAAATATTCTGCATGAATGGAAGGAGGTTATTATTCAGACGGTTAACATAACATTGGACATTGAGATTACCCTGTGCAACGACACAGCTGTCTTGACGTTGCCCATGATACCTCCCCATACCATAACACTCCCGCCCCGAATCTATCCCGTTCCCTGACGCAACATTGAGCATATCTTTCATTTCTGCGTCGATAAACACGGACCCTGCCGTCAGCATGGCTTACGCTGATCCGCAATTCATCACTGAAAATCACGTTATGCCACTGACGACGGGTCCAGTGCAGGTAAAGTTGAGCCCATAACAGCCTAACGGCCCTGTGGCGGGCAGTGGGAATCGGACCAGTGTACGGTCTACGAGCTCAAATAGGAATGCTATTTGGCCTAAGACGGTTTCGGATTGTTTCGGCGTTTACCCCAAGTTGTCAAGCAGTTGCCATTGCTGGTAAAAACGGTTACGCCAATGCGTCAGCATAATATAGCGGTCGTCCTGTTGTGACGTCACACGACGTTGACCAGGACGCGGACAATCGCGGACGGAACCAGTGATTGCAAACCTGGTATTGAGGTTATGGATAGTCTGACGAGAGCGTCCAAAATGTGCAAAGTTATTTACCAATGGCCTGGTTACGTTGATTTTCAGAATGACGTAGCATTTCTGTACAACGTCGATGAATGAAACAAATTTGTTTTTTCTTATCGCTGCTACACAGTAAATGTTTATCTGTAAGAATGCTTACATAAAGTGAATGGAAATTTACCACAACGTGGGGAGAGGTGAAAGACTGAAAACTAAGCCTGGATTCCTCGTGCGCAATTCACCAGAGCGAGACTATTGCCGTTGTCTTATGTATTTATCGGCTTATGATTTAATGCGCTTCTGGAGTTTCTATTATAAAGGCAAACATGAAGAAATCGGTATAATACCATGTAAAGTTTTCATTATATATATATATATATATAGTACTCTCTAATAGCGGACGGCGTGTTGTAGTGGATACATCAGTGGGTATGAGCGTTGAGTATATTGTCGTATTGGCACCGCGCAATCTTTCTCTGTTTCTTTCTTTTTTTTTTTTTTTTTTTTTTTTTTTTTTGGTTTGTTTTGACTTGTTTTGTTTTGCATTTTTCTTTGGATTTTTATATCAATTTTGTAGCTTAAGATATTTTTTTTATTGTATTTTCTTCATATCCAAATACATAAAAAAAACCGGCTAAATGGGCTTTATTGCGTCTGCTGTTCGTACACAATTATTAAATTGATCATGAAATATTTTCTACGGTCATTCTCTCCCTTCCGCTGATTCAAGAAGGGCAGTTGTCAGTTTCTGGCGAAAGAATGTGCACAATACTGGTTAACCGCTTAGAGGACTAAGCATGCCCAGTAAACGTGTGGTTAGGTAAACTGACCGCGCTCGACATGACCCAATTGGGTTTACTGGGCCGTAAAACCTCAACACAAACAAACAAACACAATTATTAAAACTAATTGGCACTATTTCCCCAAAGTCTGAGTAAATAGTGTGGACCCAGAGCAGAACGCGGAGCGATTAGAGTCGTTACTAAACTGCTCTCATCTGACAATTCTAGATAAATAAACAGGTAATTGAATGACCTTTGTTAAATTTTTTGGGCAAGTATGGTAAGGTATCTGAATGACTAGGGTAAACCTGGGTTTTTCTCTCTTTTTTTCTTTAATTGTTTTGGTAATAAACATTAAGATATTACGTCGTTATGTCAACACTTTATCATCATTCACATTACGAAAACACGCCTATTCAAATATATTGAGGATTTTGCCACCAAAAACTGAAAACTTTCAGATGAAAAATTCTGGTAGTTTTCATATTTCTGCTCAAAAAAAAGATTGTGGGTATTCGTTAGAACCGCCTCACCTCAGTTAGGCGGTTCTAACGAGTACCCACAATCTATGTTTTTGAGCAGAAATAAGAAAAATAAGGTATACACCTGTAAACCCCAGTTTTACTATATAAAGTGGGGTTTAAAGGGGTTAAAATTATATAGGCATGTTTTCGTGATGAGTCTGATCAGGACCTTAGTCCGCTTACAAAATTAATAGACAGATTGATCTTGACTGTCGCTATTCGATTGCAGTAAGAGCTTAACATTACATGCGTTAAAGACTTTTTGTATTAACGTTTAGCATGTTGGGTGAACATTGCAGCAGACAAAATTTTGATATAGTTGTCTGATTTTTCCCAGAAAATAGAATTCGACATTTCTTGCAAACTGTCTCCCTGATTGAATCATATTTCCAGGAAAAAAATAAGAATAATCACATCAATGTGTCGACTGCTGAATCTGCCCACAGAGTGGTAAGTGTTAAAGCAGCATCAGAATTTTTACATAAAAAAATTATGGTTTAGATAAAAAAAGATTTAAATAAAAAAGATTTAGACAAAAAAGAAAGGAAAAGTAAAACATACGCGCAGAGATAAAATCTTATTATGAGAAAAAAGAAACATCACGAAAACATACCTATATAATTTTAACCCCCTTAAACCCCACTTTTATATAGTAACACTGGGGTTTACAGGGGTATACATTATTTTTCTTATTTCTGCTCAAAAACATAGATTGTGGGGACTCGTTAGAACCGCCTAACTGAGGCGGTTCTTATGAGTACCCACAATCTATGTTTTGAGCAGAAATAGGAAAATATCAGAATTTTTTATCTGAAAATTTTCAGTTTTGGGAGAGGAAATTTTTTATATATTTTAATAGGCGTTGTTTCGTAATGGAAATGACTGTTACTGGGATCGAACCTCCGACCGTGGATTTAGTTTTTGACTTTAAGGACAATGAACTTACCATTTGAGCTAGATTCAGTCAGGGATCAAAAGTAATTCCACAGCGTCAAAAATCCCATAGAGTTCAATGCATTTTCATGTTTACAAAAAATAAATAATAATAAATATAATTGTTTATATCTTTATAACGTGCACATCATTTGAAAGCTGGACGATTCATGCAATATACAATGTGATTCTCATTGGATTTTCTCTATGCAAACTTGAGAGACTAAGAATCAATTTGTTGTGCAAGACATTTTGGGCCGGTTTTGAGCGACGCCAACATTGGGTCAATGGAAATCTGCTATTTGTTAAACTTTCCTCTTAATTTAAATTGTTGTATCTGAGAAAACGATATTTATCAAAGTCATATATTTTGGACATACATCATTTACCTTTCCAATCATTACAGAACATCAGTATTTTCTTTACGATGTTAAACACTATTAAGTGTCTTGTAAACATTAAAATGCATTAAAGTCTATGAGAAAATATTTTTGTGGAATTACTTTTGACCTCTGATTGTACTTGCGAGAAACCGCTGTCAGTGTATAACTTAATCAAACGGAGTCGGTGAACCGGAAAGTACCGAGTGGCATTTTATTTATACCCGTAACAACCTGCTTCACCTTGACGCTGGATTATTCCAATATTAAAAGTACATTGACACGACAGCAAACATTCATCGAGTAATAATTACAGAATAATATTAAGAGCTGTTAGGTTTATTTCTGAACCGGTAAGAATTCTAGTAATAAAAGAGAGCTTTAAAGGTTATTTATCATAAACATGGGTTTTCAGTTTTCTTTCAGTCGTTCAAGGTTAGAAATGTAAAACAACAACAACAATAATAATAATAATAATAATAATAATTACGATAAAAACAAAAAAAAAAAACAACAAAAAAAAAAAAAAACAACAACAACAACAACAACAACAACAAAAAAAAAAAAAAACAAAAAAAAAAAAACAGTAACACGTATTGAAAAGAAATCCAAGGGCTCGACATCCACACAATTCAAGTTCTCACACGCACCCTGCTCCGAATCACGTGTTCAGTCGTCTACCCTACGACAATTCAAATGGGATCCTATAACAGATGTCCTTGCGGGAATCCATCACGAAAACATACCTATATAATTCTGACCCCCTTAAACCCCACTTTTATATAGTAAAACTGGGGTTTACAGGGGTATCCCTTGGAGCATGTTTTTTAATGATTACTTACCATGTTGATTTCAATTTCCTTTAGTCATTTAAGCCGCGAAGAATTATATTTATTGCGATGACTGTGCCGTTGTTTCAAGAGTCGCTTAATTTGGTCCAAAATGATATAATTCTAGTTTGAATGTCTATTGAAAGCGGGTATACCCCGAATGCGCCATATACCATATGTGAAGGAGACTTTTTAAGATTTAAAATATTTTTTATAAATTTTAATTGTACTCTTTCAATTATGTCAATGTTCCCAAAGCCCCAAATTTCACAGCCGTACTGTTAAATTGGTTTAATGAATTTATTAAAAAGTTCAAATTGCACATCAACTGGTAAATCTAATATTCTTTTTTAGGGAGATGGGAGAAGAGGGCAACACTTGAATCAAATCATATTCATTATGTCTCCAACTTTGAAAACGTGGAGGGCATATTATCTCTGGCTTGTCCCTACGTTCGTTCGTTCGTCATGCTTTTTTGTGCATAGCACAACTTTAGAAACGCGCTTTGGTAGTTTTGAAATTTCATATATGGATTTCTCATGAAACCTTCGGTGACCCGTATTTATTTCTTATACGAATTATCTCCTATTTTAGAGTTATTTCCCTTTTAATAAAATAAAATTGAAATCTCGTTAGCAAGATATCTCAAATAAAAATTGAGCTAGAGCCTTGATATTTGGTATACTGATTGGAACTGAGAAGGAAATCCCCTGTGGAGTTTTCTACCAACCAAATGACATGTTGTTGCTTCATTGTCATGTATGCTAATGTTTTGAAATTCCATCTATGGATTTTTCATGAAAAAAAAAAAGGTGACCCACATTTTTTTGTCCATCTTTATCCGAACTCTCTCCTATTTTAGAGTTATCTCCCTTTTAATAAAATAACATTGAAATCCCGTTAGCAAGATATTTCAAAAGGTACCTGAGCTAGAGCCTTGATATTAAGTATACTGATTGGGACTGAGGAGGAGATCACCTGATTAAATTTTCAACCAATAAAATGAAATGTTGCGGAGTTATGGCCCTTTGCTTTTTTGCTATTTAATGCTGTTGCTTTAATGTGCATAGCATAAGTTTAGAATCTGTTGCGTTAAAGTTTTAAAATTTCATATGTGGATTCCTCATGAAAAAATGGGTGACCCGTACATTTTATTTTCTTATCCGAATTATCTCCTTTTCTAGAGTTGTTTCCCTTTTAAATTAACAACATTGAAAATTCGTTAGCAAGATATCGAAAAAAAAAAATAATTGAGCTAGAGCCTTGATATTTGGTACACTGGTTTGGACTGAGGAGATCACTTGATTAAAAGTTTCAACAAATTAAATGGAATGTTGTTAGAGTAATGGTCCTCTGCGAGTTCTGGCCATTTAATGTTGTTGGTTTATTATGCATTGCATAAGTTTAGAATATTTTATGCTAATGTTTTGAAATTTGCTCATCCGTAGTATCTCCATTTTAGAGTCATTTCCCTTTTAATTAAATAATATTGAAATCTCGTTAGCAGGATATCTAAACAAATATTCAAGCTAGAGCCTTGATATTTGGTACACTGATTGGAACTGAGGAGGAGATTCCTGTTAAAATGTTTCAACCAATTAACTGAACTGAAATGTTGTTTGAGCAATGGCCCTTTGCAATTTCTGGCCATTTAATGCTGTTTCTTTATTGTGCATGGCATAAGTTTAGAATATTTTGAGCTAATGTTTTGAAATTTCATATATGGATTCCTCATGATTTTTTTTATCCAATTTATCTCCCATTTTAGAGTTGTTTCCGTTTTAATAAAATTACATTGAAATCTCGTTAGCAAGATTTTCTCAAAACGTATTTGAGCTAGAGCCTTGATATTTGGTATATTGTTTGGGAATGGGGAGACTACCTGGTTAATTTTTCAACCAATTTCATGAAATCTGTATTTGAATTATGGCCCTTTGAAATGTCCGGCAATTTGATGTTGTCGTTTTCTTGTGCAAATCGTAACTTAAGAACCATGTATACTAATGTTTTAAAATTTTATATGTGAATTCCTAATGACAAAATAGGTGAGAAGGAAGTTTTAGGGGCCTATTACATCTGTGCATAAGTAATGTCCCTTCGTAAATTTGGGCATTTTCCCTTGGCAGCAAAATATCCAAAACATGTTGGAGCAATATATATATATATATATATATATATATATATATATATATATATATATATATATATATATATATATATATATATATCGTATAAAACAGAAAAAAAAAACTGGTGGAGCTAGAACCTCATAATTTGATAAATAGATTGGTAGTGATAAGAAGATAACCTAATTAACTTTTGAATAAATTCTGAAAAATGCTGCAGGAGTTATGACCCTTTGTAGATTGGGCCATTTTTACCTTTTATTATCTTTAGAGGCAAACATATGGTTGGGGGCCTGGTGTTTTACAAACACAATTTCTAGTTTACTGTTCATTAGTATAGAAAATGAACTTTCTTTTGTTGAATGTGATTGCCTGAGGGGATAAGTTGTGATTTAAATGAGAGGTTCTGATTGAGGGGATTGTAACGTATAGGATGAGTTCTTGCACTCTAGTGTTTTGGTGCCGAACTGGTCCGCTATTACGGACGGAATGTAGCCACGGGGTGGCCTCTATCGCTCTACAATTCCTGCGGGTTTTTATCCTGTGATGACACCATGTTGTTTTTTTTTGTTGCCGTGCAACATAAAATCACCTAAAGTAACGGCTCGGTGACAAGGCTGCACACCTGGCAAAATCTTCTATTTACTTTTGAATACGTACATCGGACAATCTAAGGGACCATACACTTGATAATTTTGCACTACTTCCGACAAGACAGATAACTTTCATGGCTTTCTATTTGCTTTACTGCACATCGAATCCCTTCTGAAAAGGATTTCGATCTACTCTAAAGGAAAGAACTTTCTCCTAAGGAGCAAGTACTTTTCTTTAAGACCTGTTTCCTTTTCAGAAGGGAGATAAAGTTCCACAGTATTCTCACCTGAAATTCTATATGGATTATAAAAGGAACGGCTCTTGAGAACAACTGAAAACAACTAAAGTATCACTTTTTCGGGGCCATGCAGAGTAGTTACTTTAGGCCAATTACGCCTCATCAGTGACCTTGTGGAAATTAACAAACATCCAGAAATGTACTGGATCACAAAAGACTAAGACATAAACTTCACTGGAGTACAGTGAAGTTCGGGATACATTTTACGGCTACCATACGGCACTGAAACCAGTTTTAATCCTGATCGATGTCTTGTTCATCATAGGGTTGCGGGCTCGACCCTCTTCTTTCGTGGGTATTTTATCATGAAATATTTTCTAAGGTAATTCCCTCCCTTCCACTGATTCAAAAAGGGAAGTTGTCAATTTCTGGCGAATGAATGTTAGCAATACTGGTTAACCGCTTAGGGGACTAAGCCCGCCAAGTAAAAACATGGCTAGGTAAAATGAAAGCGCTCGACATGACCCCATTGGGCTGACAGGGCCGTAAAACCTCAAAAAAAAAAAAAAAAAAAAAAAAAAAAAAAAAAAAAAACCTAATTGATGATAGAATTTCAAATAGAATTTTTATTTTCTAATTGTTCATTATTTTTGCAGAGCGTTTACCTTTAATAACAGCAACAACACAATGACTGAGACACCCTATACTACTGATGAACAATATATGGTTGAAGTCAATGCTAAAAGTGCCTGGTATTATTCTTCTATTTCACAAACAAAATAATTTATATATTTCTATGGTTTTTAGAATGAACTCGAACAACGAAGCATTAAGCAAAACTGATTAATTTTCTACAAAGTCACGATTTATTACCCATTAATGCCGAATTGACTCATCTACTGTTTTGGGCCTGTTCATTTCAATAATATTAGGACTGCGTGGTCAGTTTTTAGTGTTACCATGTTTTATCTAGCGTCTGCTAGTTTGATGCTGGTCTACACTGTTTGTCAATGTCCTTTAATGTAGCACTGGATACAAATGGGTTTATTACGTACAATTTAGTTTAGGTAAGTAAACTGTAGATACTTATATCGAAATGTTCCAAATACAATGGTGTATTGGAAAGGGAGAGATAAAAGTCCGAATCATCACGAAAACATGCCCATATAAATTTGACCCCCTTCAACCCCACTTTTTTTTATAGTAAAACTGGGGTTTACAGGGGTATACATTAGTTTTCTTATTTTGCTAAATAATATAGATTATGGGTACTCGTTAGAACCGCCTCGCCGAGGCGGTTCTAACGAGTACCCACAATCTATGTTTTGGGCAGAAATATGAAAAATATCGGGGGTTTTATCTGAAAATGTTTGAATTTTTGGAGGTGAAATCTTCTATATATTTGAATAGGCATGTTTTCGTAATGTTAGTTTTACAAGGAAAACAAAATCTCTTCGTTTTCGGTTACCTATCAGATACACTATTCTGTGTATCGAGTTTAGGAATGATATGGAACGCTATCGATGTTATAAAAAAAAAAAAAAATAATAAAAATAAGAAGAAGAAGAGAAGAGAAGAAGAAACCAAACAAAACACACACACACAAGTAATAATAAACGGAGCTTTGAGGCGGTCACCCATCTACACACTAACTAGGATGAACGTTGCTTAACTTGGAAAAATGGAGCAGATGCAGATGTTTCTATGTGATATGGACATTTTCGCAATTCGAGCACAAATAATCATTTATAAACCTTGGTATTGGATTGATACTCTTCTGACTGGGGAGCTGGCAGCTTGTTTACGTATATTACCTTCCCTCGATTTCTTATAAAACTAAATTAACTCCTAAGAGCAATAATTACACATTGTATGTATTTAAATATAACCTTGTATCTTAAATATAACCTTCTTTAAGGTTCGTATGTTTCGTCAAATACTACATATAGAATACTGATACGTATATAAATATATTCTATGTTTTTGCAATGCCTTTCAAAGCTTGATTGCAACTTCCCGCATGTATCTATGTACTACAAAGAAAATATTTTACCAACAAACAAGAACCTTTATAGCTTAGCTTATGACATAATGTATTTAATATTTATTTTTTTCTGAAAAAAAAAGCGCATACAGGTATAGTCGGACTGAACAACGTAGCTATGTCCAAATCGGCGCAGTCTATTTAGGAAGTTCCCTGTTACTGTTTGGGTAGTTTGTGTGACCTCGTCTAAGAAATGCTTGAGTTCTTATCCTGCATGATCAACCCCGGCACCTACCTACCAGAATGCAAACATCATCTACTATTCTTCGTCGCTTATCTTCTTTGTTTAAAAGATGTTTCTTATTATAGAAATGATTTTATTTTTGTAGAGTAGAGTTAATCAATGTGTAAATTCCGGCGAGTCATTTAAAAACTGAATAAAGCCCCAAGCCAGTTAAATGTTAAGTTTGGGAGAGATTCGTGGGAGTTTACGCATCGATAATACCCACACATATTGTAATCCATTCCATATAATTCCAACTTTCTTGCCAAAATACATGTATGCCGAACGTTTCAGATGGCAGAAGGAAAACGAGACCCGGCAGATTCCTGCTTTGGACTTTATTGAAGTGCAAAACGTTTTCTTTAACTAGTCAGATTTATTCGTGGTGATTCGATAATTAAATACTTTCTACGGTTATTCGCTCCCTCCGGCTGATTCAAGAAGGGGAGTTGTAAGTGTCTGGCGAGAGAATGTGCACAATACTGGTTACCGCTTAGAGGACTATGCCTGTGCATTAAAAGTGTGGATAGGTTAAACGACAGCGCTCGACATGACCCTCTTGGGATGACTGGGGCGAAAAACCTCAACACACACACACACTCACACACACACACACACACACACACACACAAAATACGCGCGCGAGCGCTTTTCTATTAGGGCTCAAAATTCTGGATATTCCTCACCAACTTTAGACAGCTTATTTGATCAAAACTGACCTTCACCGATCGGAATGAAATTGGTGCCAGTTGAAAGGCCTGGGGCCATGGGTCACTGGGGCCATCTGCCCAAAAATTCTTAGAGCCTCGTTTTCGAGTTCTAGCCGTTGAAAGTTGGTATTTTTCAATGTTTGACCCCTAATAACTTACTAACGGATAGTCCGAATTTTCTGAAAAATAGCACACAATGTAACTATGGTCCTAAAGCATCTTTTGGCACCAGTTCCAATCCAATCGGTGAAGGTCACCTTTTGTCAATTTCAATCTCTTTGTTCATCAGACGACTCCTACAGACCCATTTCGAGTCCTTATATCTCCACGTGTACTGCATGCAGCGCACTCCTATTTGGCCCAATTATGAACCTTCCTACCACCAATAAACCCTGTAAAAAGCGCACCCGTTTGATGCGAATTAATAGAGTTATTACGGTTTTACCGTTTTCCCGCCCATATTTCCATAGGGCGCAATGTAAAATTGATGACCCGTTTTCACCAGGATGCTTTGCCCCGATTCCCTTGAGTACCCTGTACGTTTGTAGGCATAAGTGGTCTGCGCATGCGCACGCATTTGCAGCACCATAGGTGCTTCCCTTTGCCTGCTATAGGCGTAAAACCGTTTATTTATTGAATGTTTGGCGGCCCATATTGGACGCGCTTTTCTATTGACCCCTACCATATTTTACAGGCTTGTTTATATGGATGAGGACTACAAACGTTCCAAATTTCAGCCAAATCGGAAGACAAATAAGTGAGTTATTAGGGCTCAAAATTCTGGATATTCCTCACCAACTTTAGACAGCTTATTTGATCAAAACTGACCTTCACCGATCGGAATGAAATTGGTGCCAGTTGAAAGGCCTGGGGCCATGGGTCACTGGGGCCATCTGCCCAAAAATTCTTAGAGCCTCGTTTTCGAGTTCTAGCCGTTGAAAGTTGGTATTTTTCAATGTTTGACCCCTAATAACTTACTAACGGATAGTCCGAATTTTCTGAAAAATAGCACACAATGTAACTATGGTCCTAAAGCATCTTTTGGCACCAGTTCCAATCCAATCGGTGAAGGTCACCTTTTGTCAATTTCAATCTCTTTGTTCATCAGACGACTCCTACAGACCCATTTCGAGTCCTTATATCTCCACGTGTACTGCATGCAGCGCACTCCTATTTGGCCCAATTATGAACCTTCCTACCACCAATAAACCCTGTAAAAAGCGCACCCGTTTGATGCGAATTAATAGAGTTATTACGGTTTTACCGTTTTCCCGCCCATATTTCCATAGGGCGCAATGTAAAATTGATGACCCGTTTTCACCAGGATGCTTTGCCCCGATTCCCTTGAGTACCCTGTACGTTTGTAGGCATAAGTGGTCTGCGCATGCGCACGCATTTGCAGCACCATAGGTGCTTCCCTTTGCCTGCTATAGGCGTAAAACCGTTTATTTATTGAATGTTTGGCGGCCCATATTGGACGCGCTTTTCTATTGACCCCTACCATATTTTACAGGCTTGTTTATATGGATGAGGACTACAAACGTTCCAAATTTCAGCCAAATCGGAAGACAAATAAGTGAGTTATTAGGGCTCAAAATTCTGGATATTCCTCACCAACTTTAGACAGCTTATTTGATCAAAACTGACCTTCACCGATCGGAATGAAATTGGTGCCAGTTGAAAGGCCTGGGGCCATGGGTCACTGGGGCCATCTGCCCAAAAATTCTTAGAGCCTCGTTTTCGAGTTCTAGCCGTTGAAAGTTGGTATTTTTCAATGTTTGACCCCTAATAACTTACTAACGGATAGTCCGAATTTTCTGAAAAATAGCACACAATGTAACTATGGTCCTAAAGCATCTTTTGGCACCAGTTCCAATCCAATCGGTGAAGGTCACCTTTTGTCAATTTCAATCTCTTTGTTCATCAGACGACTCCTACAGACCCATTTCGAGTCCTTATATCTCCACGTGTACTGCATGCAGCGCACTCCTATTTGGCCCAATTATGAACCTTCCTACCACCAATAAACCCTGTAAAAAGCGCACCCGTTTGATGCGAATTAATAGAGTTATTACGGTTTTACCGTTTTCCCGCCCATATTTCCATAGGGCGCAATGTAAAATTGATGACCCGTTTTCACCAGGATGCTTTGCCCCGATTCCCTTGAGTACCCTGTACGTTTGTAGGCATAAGTGGTCTGCGCATGCGCACGCATTTGCAGCACCATAGGTGCTTCCCTTTGCCTGCTATAGGCGTAAAACCGTTTATTTATTGAATGTTTGGCGGCCCATATTGGACGCGCTTTTCTATTGACCCCTACCATATTTTACAGGCTTGTTTATATGGATGAGGACTACAAACGTTCCAAATTTCAGCCAAATCGGAAGACAAATAAGTGAGTTATTAGGGCTCAAAATTCTGGATATTCCTCACCAACTTTAGACAGCTTATTTGATCAAAACTGACCTTCACCGATCGGAATGAAATTGGTGCCAGTTGAAAGGCCTGGGGCCATGGGTCACTGGGGCCATCTGCCCAAAAATTCTTAGAGCCTCGTTTTCGAGTTCTAGCCGTTGAAAGTTGGTATTTTTCAATGTTTGACCCCTAATAACTTACTAACGGATAGTCCGAATTTTCTGAAAAATAGCACACAATGTAACTATGGTCCTAAAGCATCTTTTGGCACCAGTTCCAATCCAATCGGTGAAGGTCACCTTTTGTCAATTTCAATCTCTTTGTTCATCAGACGACTCCTACAGACCCATTTCGAGTCCTTATATCTCCACGTGTACTGCATGCAGCGCACTCCTATTTGGCCCAATTATGAACCTTCCTACCACCAATAAACCCTGTAAAAAGCGCACCCGTTTGATGCGAATTAATAGAGTTATTACGGTTTTACCGTTTTCCCGCCCATATTTCCATAGGGCGCAATGTAAAATTGATGACCCGTTTTCACCAGGATGCTTTGCCCCGATTCCCTTGAGTACCCTGTACGTTTGTAGGCATAAGTGGTCTGCGCATGCGCACGCATTTGCAGCACCATAGGTGCTTCCCTTTGCCTGCTATAGGCGTAAAACCGTTTATTTATTGAATGTTTGGCGGCCCATATTGGACGCGCTTTTCTATTGACCCCTACCATATTTTACAGGCTTGTTTATATGGATGAGGACTACAAACGTTCCAAATTTCAGCCAAATCGGAAGACAAATAAGTGAGTTATTAGGGCTCAAAATTCTGGATATTCCTCACCAACTTTAGACAGCTTATTTGATCAAAACTGACCTTCACCGATCGGAATGAAATTGGTGCCAGTTGAAAGGCCTGGGGCCATGGGTCACTGGGGCCATCTGCCCAAAAATTCTTAGAGCCTCGTTTTCGAGTTCTAGCCGTTGAAAGTTGGTATTTTTCAATGTTTGACCCCTAATAACTTACTAACGGATAGTCCGAATTTTCTGAAAAATAGCACACAATGTAACTATGGTCCTAAAGCATCTTTTGGCACCAGTTCCAATCCAATCGGTGAAGGTCACCTTTTGTCAATTTCAATCTCTTTGTTCATCAGACGACTCCTACAGACCCATTTCGAGTCCTTATATCTCCACGTGTACTGCATGCAGCGCACTCCTATTTGGCCCAATTATGAACCTTCCTACCACCAATAAACCCTGTAAAAAGCGCACCCGTTTGATGCGAATTAATAGAGTTATTACGGTTTTACCGTTTTCCCGCCCATATTTCCATAGGGCGCAATGTAAAATTGATGACCCGTTTTCACCAGGATGCTTTGCCCCGATTCCCTTGAGTACCCTGTACGTTTGTAGGCATAAGTGGTCTGCGCATGCGCACGCATTTGCAGCACCATAGGTGCTTCCCTTTGCCTGCTATAGGCGTAAAACCGTTTATTTATTGAATGTTTGGCGGCCCATATTGGACGCGCTTTTCTATTGACCCCTACCATATTTTACAGGCTTGTTTATATGGATGAGGACTACAAACGTTCCAAATTTCAGCCAAATCGGAAGACAAATAAGTGAGTTATTAGGGCTCAAAATTCTGGATATTCCTCACCAACTTTAGACAGCTTATTTGATCAAAACTGACCTTCACCGATCGGAATGAAATTGGTGCCAGTTGAAAGGCCTGGGGCCATGGGTCACTGGGGCCATCTGCCCAAAAATTCTTAGAGCCTCGTTTTCGAGTTCTAGCCGTTGAAAGTTGGTATTTTTCAATGTTTGACCCCTAATAACTTACTAACGGATAGTCCGAATTTTCTGAAAAATAGCACACAATGTAACTATGGTCCTAAAGCATCTTTTGGCACCAGTTCCAATCCAATCGGTGAAGGTCACCTTTTGTCAATTTCAATCTCTTTGTTCATCAGACGACTCCTACAGACCCATTTCGAGTCCTTATATCTCCACGTGTACTGCATGCAGCGCACTCCTATTTGGCCCAATTATGAACCTTCCTACCACCAATAAACCCTGTAAAAAGCGCACCCGTTTGATGCGAATTAATAGAGTTATTACGGTTTTACCGTTTTCCCGCCCATATTTCCATAGGGCGCAATGTAAAATTGATGACCCGTTTTCACCAGGATGCTTTGCCCCGATTCCCTTGAGTACCCTGTACGTTTGTAGGCATAAGTGGTCTGCGCATGCGCACGCATTTGCAGCACCATAGGTGCTTCCCTTTGCCTGCTATAGGCGTAAAACCGTTTATTTATTGAATGTTTGGCGGCCCATATTGGACGCGCTTTTCTATTGACCCCTACCATATTTTACAGGCTTGTTTATATGGATGAGGACTACAAACGTTCCAAATTTCAGCCAAATCGGAAGACAAATAAGTGAGTTATTAGGGCTCAAAATTCTGGATATTCCTCACCAACTTTAGACAGCTTATTTGATCAAAACTGACCTTCACCGATCGGAATGAAATTGGTGCCAGTTGAAAGGCCTGGGGCCATGGGTCACTGGGGCCATCTGCCCAAAAATTCTTAGAGCCTCGTTTTCGAGTTCTAGCCGTTGAAAGTTGGTATTTTTCAATGTTTGACCCCTAATAACTTACTAACGGATAGTCCGAATTTTCTGAAAAATAGCACACAATGTAACTATGGTCCTAAAGCATCTTTTGGCACCAGTTCCAATCCAATCGGTGAAGGTCACCTTTTGTCAATTTCAATCTCTTTGTTCATCAGACGACTCCTACAGACCCATTTCGAGTCCTTATATCTCCACGTGTACTGCATGCAGCGCACTCCTATTTGGCCCAATTATGAACCTTCCTACCACCAATAAACCCTGTAAAAAGCGCACCCGTTTGATGCGAATTAATAGAGTTATTACGGTTTTACCGTTTTCCCGCCCATATTTCCATAGGGCGCAATGTAAAATTGATGACCCGTTTTCACCAGGATGCTTTGCCCCGATTCCCTTGAGTACCCTGTACGTTTGTAGGCATAAGTGGTCTGCGCATGCGCACGCATTTGCAGCACCATAGGTGCTTCCCTTTGCCTGCTATAGGCGTAAAACCGTTTATTTATTGAATGTTTGGCGGCCCATATTGGACGCGCTTTTCTATTGACCCCTACCATATTTTACAGGCTTGTTTATATGGATGAGGACTACAAACGTTCCAAATTTCAGCCAAATCGGAAGACAAATAAGTGAGTTATTAGGGCTCAAAATTCTGGATATTCCTCACCAACTTTAGACAGCTTATTTGATCAAAACTGACCTTCACCGATCGGAATGAAATTGGTGCCAGTTGAAAGGCCTGGGGCCATGGGTCACTGGGGCCATCTGCCCAAAAATTCTTAGAGCCTCGTTTTCGAGTTCTAGCCGTTGAAAGTTGGTATTTTTCAATGTTTGACCCCTAATAACTTACTAACGGATAGTCCGAATTTTCTGAAAAATAGCACACAATGTAACTATGGTCCTAAAGCATCTTTTGGCACCAGTTCCAATCCAATCGGTGAAGGTCACCTTTTGTCAATTTCAATCTCTTTGTTCATCAGACGACTCCTACAGACCCATTTCGAGTCCTTATATCTCCACGTGTACTGCATGCAGCGCACTCCTATTTGGCCCAATTATGAACCTTCCTACCACCAATAAACCCTGTAAAAAGCGCACCCGTTTGATGCGAATTAATAGAGTTATTACGGTTTTACCGTTTTCCCGCCCATATTTCCATAGGGCGCAATGTAAAATTGATGACCCGTTTTCACCAGGATGCTTTGCCCCGATTCCCTTGAGTACCCTGTACGTTTGTAGGCATAAGTGGTCTGCGCATGCGCACGCATTTGCAGCACCATAGGTGCTTCCCTTTGCCTGCTATAGGCGTAAAACCGTTTATTTATTGAATGTTTGGCGGCCCATATTGGACGCGCTTTTCTATTGACCCCTACCATATTTTACAGGCTTGTTTATATGGATGAGGACTACAAACGTTCCAAATTTCAGCCAAATCGGAAGACAAATAAGTGAGTTATTAGGGCTCAAAATTCTGGATATTCCTCACCAACTTTAGACAGCTTATTTGATCAAAACTGACCTTCACCGATCGGAATGAAATTGGTGCCAGTTGAAAGGCCTGGGGCCATGGGTCACTGGGGCCATCTGCCCAAAAATTCTTAGAGCCTCGTTTTCGAGTTCTAGCCGTTGAAAGTTGGTATTTTTCAATGTTTGACCCCTAATAACTTACTAACGGATAGTCCGAATTTTCTGAAAAATAGCACACAATGTAACTATGGTCCTAAAGCATCTTTTGGCACCAGTTCCAATCCAATCGGTGAAGGTCACCTTTTGTCAATTTCAATCTCTTTGTTCATCAGACGACTCCTACAGACCCATTTCGAGTCCTTATATCTCCACGTGTACTGCATGCAGCGCACTCCTATTTGGCCCAATTATGAACCTTCCTACCACCAATAAACCCTGTAAAAAGCGCACCCGTTTGATGCGAATTAATAGAGTTATTACGGTTTTACCGTTTTCCCGCCCATATTTCCATAGGGCGCAATGTAAAATTGATGACCCGTTTTCACCAGGATGCTTTGCCCCGATTCCCTTGAGTACCCTGTACGTTTGTAGGCATAAGTGGTCTGCGCATGCGCACGCATTTGCAGCACCATAGGTGCTTCCCTTTGCCTGCTATAGGCGTAAAACCGTTTATTTATTGAATGTTTGGCGGCCCATATTGGACGCGCTTTTCTATTGACCCCTACCATATTTTACAGGCTTGTTTATATGGATGAGGACTACAAACGTTCCAAATTTCAGCCAAATCGGAAGACAAATAAGTGAGTTATTAGGGCTCAAAATTCTGGATATTCCTCACCAACTTTAGACAGCTTATTTGATCAAAACTGACCTTCACCGATCGGAATGAAATTGGTGCCAGTTGAAAGGCCTGGGGCCATGGGTCACTGGGGCCATCTGCCCAAAAATTCTTAGAGCCTCGTTTTCGAGTTCTAGCCGTTGAAAGTTGGTATTTTTCAATGTTTGACCCCTAATAACTTACTAACGGATAGTCCGAATTTTCTGAAAAATAGCACACAATGTAACTATGGTCCTAAAGCATCTTTTGGCACCAGTTCCAATCCAATCGGTGAAGGTCACCTTTTGTCAATTTCAATCTCTTTGTTCATCAGACGACTCCTACAGACCCATTTCGAGTCCTTATATCTCCACGTGTACTGCATGCAGCGCACTCCTATTTGGCCCAATTATGAACCTTCCTACCACCAATAAACCCTGTAAAAAGCGCACCCGTTTGATGCGAATTAATAGAGTTATTACGGTTTTACCGTTTTCCCGCCCATATTTCCATAGGGCGCAATGTAAAATTGATGACCCGTTTTCACCAGGATGCTTTGCCCCGATTCCCTTGAGTACCCTGTACGTTTGTAGGCATAAGTGGTCTGCGCATGCGCACGCATTTGCAGCACCATAGGTGCTTCCCTTTGCCTGCTATAGGCGTAAAACCGTTTATTTATTGAATGTTTGGCGGCCCATATTGGACGCGCTTTTCTATTGACCCCTACCATATTTTACAGGCTTGTTTATATGGATGAGGACTACAAACGTTCCAAATTTCAGCCAAATCGGAAGACAAATAAGTGAGTTATTAGGGCTCAAAATTCTGGATATTCCTCACCAACTTTAGACAGCTTATTTGATCAAAACTGACCTTCACCGATCGGAATGAAATTGGTGCCAGTTGAAAGGCCTGGGGCCATGGGTCACTGGGGCCATCTGCCCAAAAATTCTTAGAGCCTCGTTTTCGAGTTCTAGCCGTTGAAAGTTGGTATTTTTCAATGTTTGACCCCTAATAACTTACTAACGGATAGTCCGAATTTTCTGAAAAATAGCACACAATGTAACTATGGTCCTAAAGCATCTTTTGGCACCAGTTCCAATCCAATCGGTGAAGGTCACCTTTTGTCAATTTCAATCTCTTTGTTCATCAGACGACTCCTACAGACCCATTTCGAGTCCTTATATCTCCACGTGTACTGCATGCAGCGCACTCCTATTTGGCCCAATTATGAACCTTCCTACCACCAATAAACCCTGTAAAAAGCGCACCCGTTTGATGCGAATTAATAGAGTTATTACGGTTTTACCGTTTTCCCGCCCATATTTCCATAGGGCGCAATGTAAAATTGATGACCCGTTTTCACCAGGATGCTTTGCCCCGATTCCCTTGAGTACCCTGTACGTTTGTAGGCATAAGTGGTCTGCGCATGCGCACGCATTTGCAGCACCATAGGTGCTTCCCTTTGCCTGCTATAGGCGTAAAACCGTTTATTTATTGAATGTTTGGCGGCCCATATTGGACGCGCTTTTCTATTGACCCCTACCATATTTTACAGGCTTGTTTATATGGATGAGGACTACAAACGTTCCAAATTTCAGCCAAATCGGAAGACAAATAAGTGAGTTATTAGGGCTCAAAATTCTGGATATTCCTCACCAACTTTAGACAGCTTATTTGATCAAAACTGACCTTCACCGATCGGAATGAAATTGGTGCCAGTTGAAAGGCCTGGGGCCATGGGTCACTGGGGCCATCTGCCCAAAAATTCTTAGAGCCTCGTTTTCGAGTTCTAGCCGTTGAAAGTTGGTATTTTTCAATGTTTGACCCCTAATAACTTACTAACGGATAGTCCGAATTTTCTGAAAAATAGCACACAATGTAACTATGGTCCTAAAGCATCTTTTGGCACCAGTTCCAATCCAATCGGTGAAGGTCACCTTTTGTCAATTTCAATCTCTTTGTTCATCAGACGACTCCTACAGACCCATTTCGAGTCCTTATATCTCCACGTGTACTGCATGCAGCGCACTCCTATTTGGCCCAATTATGAACCTTCCTACCACCAATAAACCCTGTAAAAAGCGCACCCGTTTGATGCGAATTAATAGAGTTATTACGGTTTTACCGTTTTCCCGCCCATATTTCCATAGGGGCGCAATGTAAAATTGATGACCCGTTTTCACCAGGATGCTTTTGCCCCGATTCCCTTGAGTACCCTGTACGTTTGTAGGCATAAGTGGTCTGCGCATGCGCACGCATTTGCAGCACCATAGGTGCTTCCCTTTGCCTGCTATAGGCGTAAAACCGTTTATTTATTGAATGTTTGGCGGCCCATATTGGACGCGCTTTTCTATTGACCCCTACCATATTTTACAGGCTTGTTTATATGGATGAGGACTACAAACGTTCCAAATTTCAGCCAAATCGGAAGACAAATAAGTGAGTTATTAGGGCTCAAAATTCTGGATATTCCTCACCAACTTTAGACAGCTTATTTGATCAAAACTGACCTTCACCGATCGGAATGAAATTGGTGCCAGTTGAAAGGCCTGGGGCCATGGGTCACTGGGGCCATCTGCCCAAAAATTCTTAGAGCCTCGTTTTCGAGTTCTAGCCGTTGAAAGTTGGTATTTTCAATGTTTGACCCCTAATAACTTACTAACGGATAGTCCGAATTTTCTGAAAAATAGCACACAATGTAACTATGGTCCTAAAGCATCTTTTGGCACCAGTTCCAATCCAATCGGTGAAGGTCACCTTTTGTCAATTTCAATCTCTTTGTTCATCAGACGACTCCTACAGACCCATTTCGAGTCCTTATATCTCCACGTGTACTGCATGCAGCGCACTCCTATTTGGCCCAATTATGAACCTTCCTACCACCAATAAACCCTGTAAAAAGCGCACCCGTTTGATGCGAATTAATAGAGTTATTACGGTTTTACCGTTTTCCCGCCCATATTTCCATAGGGCGCAATGTAAAATTGATGACCCGTTTTCACCAGGATGCTTTGCCCCGATTCCCTTGAGTACCCTGTACGTTTGTAGGCATAAGTGGTCTGCGCATGCGCACGCATTTGCAGCACCATAGGTGCTTCCCTTTGCCTGCTATAGGCGTAAAACCGTTTATTTATTGAATGTTTGGCGGCCCATATTGGACGCGCTTTTCTATTGACCCCTACCATATTTTACAGGCTTGTTTATATGGATGAGGACTACAAACGTTCCAAATTTCAGCCAAATCGGAAGACAAATAAGTGAGTTATTAGGGCTCAAAATTCTGGATATTCCTCACCAACTTTAGACAGCTTATTTGATCAAAACTGACCTTCACCGATCGGAATGAAATTGGTGCCAGTTGAAAGGCCTGGGGCCATGGGTCACTGGGGCCATCTGCCCAAAAATTCTTAGAGCCTCGTTTTCGAGTTCTAGCCGTTGAAAGTTGGTATTTTTCAATGTTTGACCCCTAATAACTTACTAACGGATAGTCCGAATTTTCTGAAAAATAGCACACAATGTAACTATGGTCCTAAAGCATCTTTTGGCACCAGTTCCAATCCAATCGGTGAAGGTCACCTTTTGTCAATTTCAATCTCTTTGTTCATCAGACGACTCCTACAGACCCATTTCGAGTCCTTATATCTCCACGTGTACTGCATGCAGCGCACTCCTATTTGGCCCAATTATGAACCTTCCTACCACCAATAAACCCTGTAAAAAGCGCACCCGTTTGATGCGAATTAATAGAGTTATTACGGTTTTACCGTTTTCCCGCCCATATTTCCATAGGGCGCAATGTAAAATTGATGACCCGTTTTCACCAGGATGCTTTGCCCCGATTCCCTTGAGTACCCTGTACGTTTGTAGGCATAAGTGGTCTGCGCATGCGCACGCATTTGCAGCACCATAGGTGCTTCCCTTTGCCTGCTATAGGCGTAAAACCGTTTATTTATTGAATGTTTGGCGGCCCATATTGGACGCGCTTTTCTATTGACCCCTACCATATTTTACAGGCTTGTTTATATGGATGAGGACTACAAACGTTCCAAATTTCAGCCAAATCGGAAGACAAATAAGTGAGTTATTAGGGCTCAAAATTCTGGATATTCCTCACCAACTTTAGACAGCTTATTTGATCAAAACTGACCTTCACCGATCGGAATGAAATTGGTGCCAGTTGAAAGGCCTGGGGCCATGGGTCACTGGGGCCATCTGCCCAAAAATTCTTAGAGCCTCGTTTTCGAGTTCTAGCCGTTTGAAAGTTGGTATTTTTCAATGTTTGACCCCTAATAACTTACTAACGGATAGTCCGAATTTTCTGAAAAATAGCACACAATGTAACTATGGTCCTAAAGCATCTTTTGGCACCAGTTCCAATCCAATCGGTGAAGGTCACCTTTTGTCAATTTCAATCTCTTTGTTCATCAGACGACTCCTACAGACCCATTTCGAGTCCTTATATCTCCACGTGTACTGCATGCAGCGCACTCCTATTTGGCCCAATTATGAACCTTCCTACCACCAATAAACCCTGTAAAAAGCGCACCCGTTTGATGCGAATTAATAGAGTTATTACGGTTTTACCGTTTTCCCGCCCATATTTCCATAGGGCGCAATGTAAAATTGATGACCGTTTTCACCAGGATGCTTTGCCCCGATTCCCTTGAGTACCCTGTACGTTTGTAGGCATAAGTGGTCTGCGCATGCGCACGCATTTGCAGCACCATAGGTGCTTCCCTTTGCCTGCTATAGGCGTAAAACCGTTTATTTATTGAATGTTTGGCGGCCCATATTGGACGCGCTTTTCTATTGACCCCTACCATATTTTACAGGCTTGTTTATATGGATGAGGACTACAAACGTTCCAAATTTCAGCCAAATCGGAAGACAAATAAGTGAGTTATTAGGGCTCAAAATTCTGGATATTCCTCACCAACTTTAGACAGCTTATTTGATCAAAACTGACCTTCACCGATCGGAATGAAATTGGTGCCAGTTGAAAGGCCTGGGGCCATGGGTCACTGGGGCCATCTGCCCAAAAATTCTTAGAGCCTCGTTTTCGAGTTCTAGCCGTTGAAAGTTGGTATTTTTCAATGTTTGACCCCTAATAACTTACTAACGGATAGTCCGAATTTTCTGAAAAATAGCACACAATGTAACTATGGTCCTAAAGCATCTTTTGGCACCAGTTCCAATCCAATCGGTGAAGGTCACCTTTTGTCAATTTCAATCTCTTTGTTCATCAGACGACTCCTACAGACCCATTTCGAGTCCTTATATCTCCACGTGTACTGCATGCAGCGCACTCCTATTTGGCCCAATTATGAACCTTCCTACCACCAATAAACCCTGTAAAAAGCGCACCCGTTTGATGCGAATTAATAGAGTTATTACGGTTTTACCGTTTTCCCGCCCATATTTCCATAGGGCGCAATGTAAAATTGATGACCCGTTTTCACCAGGATGCTTTGCCCCGATTCCCTTGAGTACCCTGTACGTTTGTAGGCATAAGTGGTCTGCGCATGCGCACGCATTTGCAGCACCATAGGTGCTTCCCTTTGCCTGCTATAGGCGTAAAACCGTTTATTTATTGAATGTTTGGCGGCCCCATATTGGACGCGCTTTTCTATTGACCCCTACCATATTTTACAGGCTTGTTTATATGGATGAGGACTACAAACGTTCCAAATTTCAGCCAAATCGGAAGACAAATAAGTGAGTTATTAGGGCTCAAAATTCTGGATATTCCTCACCAACTTTAGACAGCTTATTTGATCAAAACTGACCTTCACCGATCGGAATGAAATTGGTGCCAGTTGAAAGGCCTGGGGCCATGGGTCACTGGGGCCATCTGCCCAAAAATTCTTAGAGCCTCGTTTTCGAGTTCTAGCCGTTGAAAGTTGGTATTTTTCAATGTTTGACCCCTAATAACTTACTAACGGATAGTCCGAATTTTCTGAAAAATAGCACACAATGTAACTATGGTCCTAAAGCATCTTTTGGCACCAGTTCCAATCCAATCGGTGAAGGTCACCTTTTGTCAATTTCAATCTCTTTGTTCATCAGACGACTCCTACAGACCCATTTCGAGTCCTTATATCTCCACGTGTACTGCATGCAGCGCACTCCTATTTGGCCAATTATGAACCTTCCTACCACCAATAAACCCTGTAAAAAGCGCACCCGTTTGATGCGAATTAATAGAGTTATTACGGTTTTACCGTTTTCCCGCCCATATTTCCATAGGGCGCAATGTAAAATTGATGACCCGTTTTCACCAGGATGCTTTGCCCCGATTCCCTTGAGTACCCTGTACGTTGTAGGCATAAGTGGTCTGCGCATGCGCACGCATTTGCAGCACCATAGGTGCTTCCCTTTGCCTGCTATAGGCGTAAAACCGTTTATTTATTGAATGTTTGGCGGCCCATATTGGACGCGCTTTTCTATTGACCCCTACCATATTTTACAGGCTTGTTTATATGGATGAGGACTACAAACGTTCCAAATTTCAGCCAAATCGGAAGACAAATAAGTGAGTTATTAGGGCTCAAAATTCTGGATATTCCTCACCAACTTTAGACAGCTTATTTGATCAAAACTGACCTTCACCGATCGGAATGAAAATTGGTGCCAGTTGAAAGGCCTGGGGCCATGGGTCACTGGGGCCATCTGCCCAAAAATTCTTAGAGCCTCGTTTTCGAGTTCTAGCCGTTGAAAGTTGGTATTTTTCAATGTTTGACCCCTAATAACTTACTAACGGATAGTCCGAATTTTCTGAAAATAGCACACAATGTAACTATGGTCCTAAAGCATCTTTTGGCACCAGTTCCAATCCAATCGGTGAAGGTCACCTTTTGTCAATTTCAATCTCTTTGTTCATCAGACGACTCCTACAGACCCATTTCGAGTCCTTATATCTCCACGTGTACTGCATGCAGCGCACTCCTATTTGGCCCAATTATGAACCTTCCTACCACCAATAAACCCTGTAAAAAGCGCACCCGTTTGATGCGAATTAATAGAGTTATTACGGTTTTACCGTTTTCCCGCCCATATTTCCATAGGGCGCAATGTAAAATTGATGACCCGTTTTCACCAGGATGCTTTGCCCCGATTCCCTTGAGTACCCTGTACGTTTGTAGGCATAAGTGGTCTGCGCATGCGCACGCATTTGCAGCACCATAGGTGCTTCCCTTTGCCTGCTATAGGCGTAAAACCGTTTATTTATTGAATGTTTGGCGGCCATATTGGACGCGCTTTCTATTGACCCCTACCATATTTTACAGGCTTGTTTATATGGATGAGGACTACAAACGTTCCAAATTTCAGCCAAATCGGAAGACAAATAAGTGAGTTATTAGGGCTCAAAATTCTGGATATTCCTCACCAACTTTAGACAGCTTATTTGATCAAAACTGACCTCCACCGATCGGAATGAAATTGGTGCCAGTTGAAAGGCCTGGGGCCATGGGTCACTGGGGCCATCTGCCCAAAAATTCTTAGAGCCTCGTTTTCGAGTTCTAGCCGTTGAAAGTTGGTATTTTTCAATGTTTGACCCCTAATAACTTACTAACGGATAGTCCGAATTTTCTGAAAAATAGCACACAATGTAACTATGGTCCTAAAGCATCTTTTGGCACCAGTTCCAATCCAATCGGTGAAGGTCACCTTTTGTCAATTTCAATCTCTTTGTTCATCAGACGACTCCTACAGACCCATTTCGAGTCCTTATATCTCCACGTGTACTGCATGCAGCGCACTCCTATTTGGCCCAATTATGAACCTTCCTACCACCAATAAACCCTGTAAAAAGCGCACCCGTTTGATGCGAATTAATAGAGTTATTACGGTTTTACCGTTTCCCGCCCATATTTCCATAGGGCGCAATGTAAAATTGATGACCCGTTTTCACCAGGATGCTTTGCCCCGATTCCCTTGAGTACCCTGTACGTTTGTAGGCATAAGTGGTCTGCGCATGCGCACGCATTTGCAGCACCATAGGTGCTCCCTTTGCCTGCTATAGGCGTAAAACCCGTTTATTTATTGAATGTTTGGCGGCCCATATTGACGCGCTTTTCTATTGACCCCTACCATATTTTACAGGCTTGTTTATATGGATGAGGACTACAAACGTTCCAAATTTCAGCCAAATCGGAAGACAAATAAGTGAGTTATTAGGGCTCAAAATTCTGGATATTCCTCACCAACTTTAGACAGCTTATTTGATCAAAACTGACCTTCACCGATCGGAATGAAATTGGTGCCAGTTGAAAAGGCCTGGGGCCATGGGTCACTGGGGCCATCTGCCCAAAAATTCTTAGAGCCTCGTTTTCGAGTTCTAGCCGTTGAAAGTTGGTATTTTTCAATGTTTGACCCCTAATAACTTACTAACGGATAGTCCGAATTTTCTGAAAAATAGCACACAATGTAACTATGGTCCTAAAGCATCTTTTGGCACCAGTTCCAATCCAATCGGTGAAGGTCACCTTTTGTCAATTTCAATCTCTTTGTTCATCAGACGACTCCTACAGACCCATTTCGAGTCCTTATATCTCCACGTGTACTGCATGCAGCGCACTCCTATTTGGCCCAATTATGAACCTTCCTACCACCAATAAACCCTGTAAAAAGCGCACCCGTTTGATGCGAATTAATAGAGTTATTACGGTTTTACCGTTTTCCCGCCCATATTTCCATAGGGCGCAATGTAAAATTGATGACCCGTTTTCACCAGGATGCTTTGCCCCGATTCCCTTGAGTACCCTGTACGTTTGTAGGCATAAAGTGGTCTGCGCATGCGCACGCATTTGCAGCACCATAGGTGCTTCCCTTTGCCTGCTATAGGCGTAAAACCGTTTATTTATTGAATGTTTGGCGGCCCATATTGGACGCGCTTTTCTATTGACCCCTACCATATTTTACAGGCTTGTTTATATGGATGAGGACTACAAACGTTCCAAATTTCAGCCAAATCGGAAGACAAATAAGTGAGTTATTAGGGCTCAAAATTCTGGATATTCTCACCAACTTTAGACAGCTTATTTGATCAAAACTGACCTTCACCGATCGGAATGAAATTGGTGCCAGTTGAAAGGCCTGGGTCCATGGGGTCACTGGGGCCATCTGCCCAAAAATTCTTAGAGCCTCGTTTTTCGAGTTCTAGCCGTTGAAAGTTGGTATTTTTCAATGTTTGACCCCTAATAACTTACTAACGGATAGTCCGAATTTTCTGAAAAATAGCACACAATGTAACTATGGTCCTAAAGCATCTTTTGGCACCAGTTCCAATCCAATCGGTGAAGGTCACCTTTTGTCAATTTCAATCTCTTTGTTCATCAGACGACTCCTACAGACCCATTTCGAGTCCTTATATCTCCACGTGTACTGCATGCAGCGCACTCCTATTTGGCCCAATTATGAACCTTCCTACCACCAATAAACCCTGTAAAAAGCGCACCCGTTTGATGCGAATTAATAGAGTTATTACGGTTTTACCGTTTTCCCGCCCATATTTCCATAGGGCGCAATGTAAAATTGATGACCCGTTTTCACCAGGATGCTTTGCCCCGATTCCCTTGAGTACCCTGTACGTTTGTAGGCATAAGTGGTCTGCGCATGCGCACGCATTTGCAGCACCATAGGTGCTTCCCTTTGCCTGCTATAGGCGTAAAACCGTTTATTTATTGAATGTTTGGCGGCCCATATTGGACGCGCTTTTCTATTGACCCCTACCATATTTTACAGGCTTGTTTATATGGATGAGGACTACAAACGTTC